>CM060079.1:49319457-49879175 GCA_030533445.1 Cyprinodon diabolis | reverse complement strand
ATGTCTTCCGAATTACGGTAGGATTAATACTTTTCCTTAAAAACCCTCCAGACCGACCTAAAGTCGATGAAAATCAGAGCCGTTTTTCATTGGTTTTGGAGCAGAAGAGGGGAGAAAAACGAATCAGACTATGTGTTTTAAACTCGTCATAAATATTTTTCTGAATGACACACATACACCAAAGTTGGCATTGTTGGAGTCGAAGGATGGCTGACGCTCACGGTGAAAAATTATTTTAATAACTCATACGGTTTTTGCTCAGCAGTCGTTTGTTCGGAGGACATTTTAAGCACCTGAAAGCTGGGTGAGTGACCTGCTGCAGCTAGCTCAATTAGAAGCTCAGGTGTGACGAAACGTTTTTTCTTCTTCTTTCTCTTCCCATTCAGGTTGTAAATGACCTACAGCCATGAAAGTTACTCCAATTGAAGGCAAGATATAGCTGTCGCTTAGATAAAAAGAATTTTTCAGATACCATTTACGGTTTTTACTCAGCAGTCGTTTGTTCGGAGGGGTGCTTTAGCAGCTAAAAGGTGAGTGAGAGTGAGGTCCTGCACTTAAAACAAAGGGAGGAGCAGGTGGGCCAACCATTTTGTATGTGCTTCGTTTTGGGTTGTGAAAGACCTACAGACATGAAGGTTACCCCAGTCTGAGACAAAGGATAGATGTTGCTTTCACTGAAATAATTTTTCAGATACCTTTTACGGTTTTTGCTCAGCAGTCGTTTGTTCGGAGGGTAAAAACCTGGAAGCTAGCTGACAGTTAGCTTCTGCAGCAGCCTGCTAGACTGCAGCTGCTGAAATCTTAGTGTGAGGCGGCCGTTTTTTTAAGATAAAACATCTTATTATCGCCCTCACGGCCACATATTTGGTGCTACAGTCACCATTTTTGGTCAGTTTGTAGACTGAACCCTCTGGACTCACACAATGTCTTCGGAATTATGGTAGGATTAATACTTTTCCTTAAAAACCCTCCAGACCAACCTAAAGTCGATGAGTTTCTGCCTTTCTCCATTCTTTTTGAGCTGAAGAGGGGAGAAAAACGAATCAGACTATGTGTTTTCAAGTCGTCATAAATATTTTTCTGAATGACACACATACACCAAATATGGCATAGTTAGAGTCGAAGGATTGCTGATGCTCATGGTGAAATTGTTTTTTTAATAACTCATACGGTTTTTGCTCAGCAGTCGTTTGTTCGGAGGGGTGCTTTAGCAGCTACAGTAAAATGTGAGTGAGAGTGAGGTGCTGCAGTTAAAACAAAGGGAGGACCAGGTGGGACCAACCATGTTGTTTGTGCTTCGTTTTGGGTTGTGAAAGACCTACAGACATGAAAGTTCCCCCAGTCTGAGACAAAGGATTGCTGTTGCTTAGACTGAAATAATTTTTTAGATTCCATTTACGGTTTTCCTTCAGCCCTCCTTTGTTCGGAGCAGACTTCCCATAAAAAAAGTCTGAGAAGAAGAAACCAATAGTGAGTGCAGCTGTGGTCTGTGTCAGTGAGAGGCTCGTTAAGCGTTGTCAAGGTAACGAAGCTTCAAACAGATTTTACCTCTGCTGTTTTAAACAGCACATATTAATCTAATGGAGGGTGAAAGCACTGATTTAACATTGGGAAATGGATACTATATGACTGCCGTCCATGACACTTCCCTTGCCACTCAACACTGATAGCCTTTCAAAATAAGACTCCAGGGACCCTACAAAATAAAAGCCTCTATATTTTTTACATATATTTATTGCCCTATATGGCTCAACATTATGACCCAAACTCAACCCCATTTTAGAGAATAGACTCTAGGAGACTGTTTAAAACACACCCTATGGCAAATTTCAAAATAAAAGCCTCCCATTTCCGCTTCATCTACTGCCCTAATAACATGGAAAAAGAGTGATTTAACGATTGGAAAGCAATCAACTATCATTGATGGGTCTGAACATTTTCTATAAAAACAACTCTGTTAGACTTTCAAAATAAGACTCCAGGGACCCTACAAAATAAAAGCCTCTAGATTATACTAATGCATTAATTGATGCAAATGGCTCAACATTATGACCCAAACTCTTCCAGGTTGTTTTTATTAGACTCTAGTGACCTTTTCAAAACACACCCCAGAGCAAATTTCACAATAAAAGTCTCCCATTTACTCTGTAATACAGCAACTATTCACCTAATAACATGGAAAACCAGTGATTTAACATTTGTAAATGGATTCTATATCACTGCTGGGCATGACCCATCTTTTGATGCACATCCATGATAGACTTTCAAAATAAGACTACAGGAACTCTACAGAATAAAAGCCTCTTCCTTATACACAGTCATACATTCTGGCATATTGCTCATTGCCATTTGTAATTTCATCACTGCAATGGCTCTTAGAAGGCGGGTGGAGCCCGCCAATGGTGATTTCATCACTGCAGTGGATTTTAGAAGGCGGGCGGAGCCCGCCAATGGTGATTTTTTTCATCACTGCAATGGCACACAGCTCTCTTTGCCCATGAACTTGCCCTCTTTCCTTCCCTCAGCAGCCCTCAAAGGAGTAAGCAGTTGGCCTGGGGGGCCCCGACGTCACTTGCCAGGGCCGTATTGGCCCGGTTCCCCAGACGGGCAGTAGGTGGCCCCCCTCAAAATTTCTTTAGAAATTTTCTTGTTCTGTAATGATCTCAGAATATTGGACCCAGAATTCAAGGCGAGACAGGCAGTGGGAAAGTTCAAAGCGTTTATTAATCAAAACAGGTGCGCGTGACTGCTCGTCTGCTGTGGGGCGGATCTCTGCAGGGATAGGAGAATACAGGTCAGAGACTGGATGTGGAGCTGAATGCGACTTGGAGCTAGTCACTGACCTGATTCAAAGTTCAGTCCGTTCGCGCAGCTTTAACCACTGTTGCGGCGGGCGACGCCCCCAGACTTCCTAGAGAGCGAGCAGCAGACGCCGCTGATCCACAGGACAGAAAACTGGTCATAATCAGGGAAGCAGAGATACTAAAGAAAGCTAAGAAACGTCTCACCAAAACACACAAATAACCTGGCGCTGATGGGAGGCAAACACACAACTTAGAACCGCAGAACCAATTAGACAGGGAGCAAGGAGCAAAGGAAAAAACCAAACCATCAGCGCCAAGATCATGACAAAAAACCCATTTCCATTTCTTTTGTTTTTAAAATTAAATAAAAAATTTAAATGGCAAAAATCCAAACGTGTCTGCTAGTTTAAAGTCCATCTTATTATTTGAATATTTAACGAAAACATTGCAGATGCCACACACGCACACAAAATGACAGAAAGAAAGATCCGAGCGTTTTAGTTTCTATATATATATATATATATTACCTTTCAAAAACTATGAGTGTTTTTAAAATCTAGTGATTTTTTGAAAGAAAATAAAAGAATAAAAACATTTTAAAAGCAATTTTACAAAAAAGGAACATAACAGCATTTTGTAAATAAATGATTTATTATGAGAACATATCATTGAGGGGTAATTAATTTAATGCTTATTTATTTATTGAACATGTAGGCCTATTTATTTATATATTTATTTAGATTAGATTTGATTAGATGAGCTTTATTGATCTCACAGTGGAGAAATTCACTCGTCACATATTGGCATAGAAGTTAGTGAAGGTGCAAACATGGAGGAAAAAGGTGCATTAAGAATAAGCAATATATATACCGTATATCCAGGTATATACAGTATATCAAGATAAATAGGATTAAGGTGCATGTGTACATGTATCGCACACAATGAAAAACAAAACAAAAATAGGAAATAAAAAAAATAAGAAATAAAGAATGTACAATACTGATCCCTATATACAGGTGGAGAAATATTGCACATTCAACATATTGCACAGCATATTGTTCACAGTCAATAAATACAAAACTATACGTTTGTGGACGCTACGTCGCTACTTGATAAAAACAATAACGTCACTACTGGAAAGTTACTTGATAAATAATGCAGCGGCGCTACTGCCCATCACTGGAAACTATGTAATGATAATGATAATGATAAATAATAACAACACACAAAAACAGTATAACAATACGCCTGTTATTATCAGAGTAAGATGTTGAGGCTGTAGAATGATAATCCCTATGGTCTAATATAATAAAAAACGGTGTGGTAGCGACAGGTGGCTGCTTTTTTTTATTACAGACCAAGCACACAAACTCTTGATGGATTTTAATGAACACAGTTAAAGATTAGCTTGACTTTTGATCCTCAAAGCTGTCAACGGCACTTATATTTTACAAAACTAAAGAAAACATATTTTCTTACATACCCTTTTGAATAACTTTGGCTTATCTTAATGAGGAATCAACTTTGGATATGATTTTAATTTCAAAATCACCAGCCGCAGCACTGTCTCTGTCGCCTTTCTCTGGTTGCGCCTCAGTCCGTATCCCCGGCTCCAACTGAATTAATTTTATTTTTCATTTAATAATAGAGAAGCAGATAAATAGAAATAAACAGTTCTCAGATAAGATCGGAGGTGTATCTATAACTACGCAACCATTTTCATAAAATAAGATTATGCAGTCACTATGTTAAAATAATTCATTAACTTTATTTTATTCAAAAACAAAATAAAATAGCACAATATCACACCAAGATCCCCAATAAACCTGCTTTTCAGTTGACTGCAGGCCCACAAACGTCACCCTCAGCACGGCAGAGGTCCCAAGCGCCACCTGGTGTTTGTCCGGGTACATTGCAGTTCTTTTTTAAATAAAAAAAAAACTGGCCTCAGGAAATACAGGCGATTCACGCAGGAATCACACAGGAATCACGCAGGAAACCGTCCATTTCCAACCAGTGCCCACTGTATGTGAGAAGGAGGATTTTAAATTCTATTCTTGATTTAAAAGGAAGCCAATGAAGAGAAGCCAGGATAGGAGAGATATGATCTCTCTTTTTAATTTTCATCAGAACTCTGGCTGCAGCATTTTGGATCAGCTGAAGGCTTTTAACTACAGTTTGTGGACTTCCTGATAGTAAAGAATTACAATAGTCCAGCCTTGAAGTAACAAATGCATGGACTAGTTTCTCAGCATCACCCCTGGACAGGAGATGTCTAATTTTTGCAATGTTCCTCAGATGAAAGAAGGAAATTCTAGAAACCTCTTTGATATGGGATTTAAATGACAGGTCCTAATCAAAAATAACACCAAGATTTTTTACTTTATTATCTGAAATCAGTTTAATCCCATCCAAATGAAGTGACTGGCTAATCAGCTTCTTTTTCAGAGACATCGGCAACTACTTTCTCAAGAATTTTGGATAAGGAAGGAAGATTGGATATAGGTCTGCAGAACACCACGGAGACAGAGTAAAAGTTTCAACTGTTTATTGAGACAAAACACAATAAAGTTATTTGGACAGATGCTGGAACGGGTCCGGGATTGGTTTCACAGGATTCTCTGTAGAGAGGGACAGTTTGGTTAGCCTGGAAGCAGGAGAGTCTTGACTTAGCTTGGAACTGATCGGTACCTGATGTGGTTCAGACTGAGCGGTAGAGGGAGGGAACCAGAAGGGTCCAGAGACTGAGGGATCAGCAGAGGGCTTAGCAGCGGCAGGGCTTGGCTTCAGACTAGTGAGGTTCAGACCTTTAGTTCTCTCCTTGAGAACAGGCAGGCAGATTCAAACTGTAGATCTTCAAGGTTGGCTTCAAAGAGCAGGCAGGCAGGTTTCAGACAATGAGCTCCTCCAGAGCTCCTGGCTTCGGTCAGGTCTTCCTAGGAAGCAGAGAGGACAAGGATTGGTTAGAATCAGATTACTCTTCAGAGCAGTCAGAGATTCAGACATGCAGGTTGGCTCAGGCTTGCCAACCATAACTGGTCTAACACTCTGGCACCGAAGAGAAGTTCAGCCGCTGCTTATAAGCTGGTCTCCTTGATGAGCTGATCAGCCGCAGGTGTGATGGTGGCTTCAGCTCATGAGACCCGGGACGCCCTCTGCTGGAGAAAGGTGGCAGATCTCCAGATCCCAACACTCTCCAGCTGTTTCTCACAAACTAGCTGCTCTATTTTGGGATAGTCAGGACCTACATTTCCCTCCCGAAATTTATAAAGTATAATAAAAGAAAACAAAAAGTATCAGTACTGGGTTAACTTATCTTTTCCATTATTAATAGCCATATTTCTCCCCATATTCAGCCACAACTTATTTTAACTCATAGCACAGCTGCAGGTGTGAAACACATAAATGTACATGTCATGTTATAAACAGAGAATTATATAAATACAAATAATCATTCATCCTTACATCTTTAAGTCCTTTATTCACAATCTACACTCACAGTACAGAAGATTCTGACGATCGGCCAGCTCCTCCAAAAACTGCCACGTCTTTAATCTTTTCAAAAACAAACTTGAAAGGTTCTAAAACCATCTCCCGCTAATGCTCATCAATGGTGAAGTCATCTACTTCACACATTTGTTTGAATAGCTTGACTGCTTCAGCCACATTCTCCTCCCCTATCATCAAAATGTCAGGCAAATCCACCTTGCCGCTGAAGAGACTTTGGTTTTCTTCCAACCAGTGTGCTGCTTTTCTGCAGTCGTGGATCACTTTTTAATCCTGTAGACAAGAGGAGAGATTATTATTTTCTAAAAAAAAAATGAACGCAACAAAATTTACATTAAAAAAAGACTTACCATTTTGACCTTTTCGGTATGGAATGAGTCAGCCTGTGTAGTTTAAAGCTGGTCTTGGTCCTAAGGGGAAAATATAAATTAAAATTAATCAGAAAATTTTGATGTAGTTAATTTACTACACACACACACACACACATTACCAACCTTGGTGATGTCATCCAGTGTCCTCTTATTCAGTCTAAAAACTGGAGACACGTCACCTCGTAAGAGGGCCTTGAAGGACTCCGTCCAATGGGCAAACATTTTTCCATAACTGGGAATTAAATAAGAGGTAGTGGGGAGGTAAAAGATGATAAACAATAGAATCAAAGGGATGATTCCATCTAACCAAAAAGAGCATTTGTTCTCACCTGCCAAGTTCCTGATTCTCCATTAACAGGATGCACCACCAGTTTCTCAAGTTTGGCATGTCTTTCTGAAAAATGCAGAGTAATAAACACAATATCACTAAACAGCATCCACAGATTTCTGTTTGATATCACCAAGTAGCTGTACTTACAATGGAGAAGTCATAGGGCACATCCAGCACAGTGTACAGGGCATACTATGAACAAAAAAAAAAGAAAGCAAGATTTTTTTTTAAAGGTTTACATTCAGCTGCATTTAACCAGACAACAGAACTATTAGTGCTCACATATAAAAATCGCATTTATCAAACGTATCAGTTGACAACAGCTCATCTTCACACAATGCTAAACTGTAAGAATTTGTTTGAGCCCAGGCCTGCAACTTGATGCATGCTGAGCAGTCGAGAGAGGTCTGGCTGCAAAACCGCAGTCTGTTTGTCCACAGCAGGGGTCTCAAACTCAATTTACTTGGGGGCCGCGGGAGGCAGAGTCGGGGTGAGGCTGGGCCGCATCAGGTTTCCACAAAAAAACCTTTAAAAAATACTAATCTTCTCAAATGTCTTTATTTTTATTTTTTAACACAAAATAAGATGAAAAAATAAACAAATAAGGAGAAAATAAAAAAAATGATAAGAATATCAATCAGTAATAAGTAAATAAAATAATTATTATAATAATTAGGATTCAAATCTCTGTATTAACAGTTCTTTAAGCTTCTTCTAAACACAAATTGTCCTGAACATAAGTGGAACATTGTAGAACATGAACTGTTCTTCTGAACATGGCCTCTCTTGCCTACATCTTGCTGCTAGAGACCTGGCAGCACTTCTTCTCACATAGCTGAGCCACATTTGGCTTGAGGGAGGAAGCAGTTGAGACCCTCAGTATGGCTTGAAGATGATCATCGGTGAGTCTGGACCTATACTTGGACTTATTGAAGTTCAAGGTGGAAAAGAGCTTTTCGCACAAGTATGTGCTCCCAAAAAGGCACATGGTCCGCTTGAACATTCGGGAAAGCTCAGGGAAGCCAGGGGTTAATTCTCTCAAAAAATTGCCCAAGCTTGCCTGCTTTTCCATTCACATCTCTGAACTTGGCTTTGAGCTAAGAGTTGCACTGCAGGTCAATGAGCTCCATTTGAAGCACAGGTGGGGCATCTTGCACATCAAAGGTAAAAGGGTCCGCAAAAATTTGAAATGTGGCTCTGTGCGTCTTGAAGTCTGAGAATCTGTGATCAAATTCCTCCTGCTTCTTCAAAATGGCATCAACATACTTCTTATCACTGAATGGTGTGCCTGCATCCATGAGTGTCTGGCATGTTGGGAAATGGCACAGGTTTTTCTGAGAGAGCTGGGCTTTCCATAACACAAGCTTTGTTGAGAATGCTCTAATGTTGTCATATGCAGCACTGACAACCAGTGTTGTGCCTGAACGCGTTCAATGAACGAAAGTTCATGAACTCGTTCATATTTTGAGTGAACGTGAACTGAACGTACTGTATTACTGCCTGATGAACGTTATTGTGAACTCGTTCATTCTGGTGTCTGTGAACGGCACGCTCTCTCAGTTCAACTCCGTTCAATAGGTTGCCAAATTTCTCTAAAGCCCTGCAGGCGAAACCCCGGCTAAATCACACCGTAAACAAGCCTTAATATGTAGTGGGAAAAGCACCCAATCTGGCAGCACCAGCTACCAATGTCGTAGCCTACAGCCACGTGCGTCATCAAAACAAAATGCAACGTGGAAGTCACAGCAGCATCGAGGCGACAAAGCAGCAGTATGATCACTTAAAACAGTTTTATGACCAGGTGGTCAGTGAGGATGATGGCAACAATCTTACATTTCTCTGCAAACTTTGCCCGCCGGCTTTCAGTAAAAAAATCCGCACTTCAGTAACGCTAAATTCCTACCTCAGCCTGGTCTCTCAGTTTGTGTTAGTAAAATGTTCTTGAGGGATTTACTATTCATGTAAATTGTTTGTTAAACCTGCCTGGTATAAATTTTCAGGATTCCAGTATTCCTTTTTAGTATGTACTGAAATGGAATTTCAAATTGAAAAAATTATTAACATTAAAAAAACCTTTGCACCTTAAAGACTTACTTTCCTGTTTTTCTTTTAATAATTCCTCATAAAAAAGACCATTCAAGCAGCACATTTTTCCTGATGTTTTTGAGAATATACTGTAGGGGTGAAAGCTGCAGCTGCTACTAGTGTGAAGTGAATGGACAGCAACGGAGCATTAAAGCAACAATGGGGAAATGCTGTCCCCTCAATGCTAATATAAATCCTGGTTGGATAAGGATTCAAAACTGGATATGAAGATGAAATCTGACACAGTTTCTGTGTTACAACTGATAAAATAATTGCTGTCTGTGGTTCTACAGTAGGTTATGGTGTAATGGAGCAATATATGAAAAAAAAAAAAAGAACTATGAACTAGTTCATTTTTTGGAACTGTGAACTTAGTTCATAATTCAAAATTTTGAACTATGAACTGAACTAGTTCATTTTAAAATGTGTGAACTGAACTTTGAACTAGTTCATGTAGAAAGAGAACTTTCCCAACACTGCTGACAAGTTGCCCCTGGCCTTGTAACTTCTTGTTCAGTACATTAAGCTCATGTGTGATATCAACAAGAAAAGCCAAATCCATGAGCCATTTGGAATCACTCAGCACAGGAACAGCTGCCCCATCCTTCTCCATGAAGGCTTTCACTTCTTCCCTAAGCTCAAAAAATCTCTTCAATACGTTTCCCCTGCTGAGCCAACGTACCTCAGTGTAGTAGAGCACATCTCCATATTCTGACTCCATTTCCTCTAAAAAAAGCACGGAACTTTCGGTGCTTTAAGCCCTTGGATCAGATTTGGTTGATGCATTTCACAACGACAGACATCACATTGTCAAAATTCTCAATGGCATCACACAGCTGGTGAAATATCTCCTGAGCAGTGGTGTGGCCATGCATTGGAAGTACTGTGAGCAACTCCTACATCACTTCAAAATTGTCATCGTGGTGGTCTGTCCAGTAAGGCACAAGGACAAAGGCATATAAAAAGTATTCTCTATTTTCCAAAAATAATCTTCACAAAAGAAGGGCTTACATCAAATCTCAAAAAAATATAACAAAATATACCCAAATGAAATCAACTAAGGCATACCTAACTCAGGATAACAAACCAAAAAAACTGACCTCACAATGAACACACAAGGGAATTTATACACAAAGGCTAGCCTACACAAACGAGGAGGGGTAGGAGATGAGACAGAGACAAACAATGCATAAACATAAATAACTAATTCAAACTAACACCTTTGACTACAACACAACTATCAAAAGAAAACAACATAACACCAAAAATGCTTTAACAATTATGCCATAAGTGGAGAGAGAGAGAAGCAGACTCTAATATCCTGTCCCCTACTTCCAGCAGCCTGATGGTATGTCCCACTTCCCGGTTTGCCTTTCAACCAGTCCTCTCCACTCAGCCAGTCCTTCAACTCAACAAAAAAAAGTAGTTAATTCAATTCAAATAAACAAAAGGTGTTTACTAAATGTGTGCACCCATAATAGTAAACAACCTAATGCAAAAAAAACCCACCACAAAAGTGAAATTATAAATGTACTGTGTGAAGACCTTTAAATAAATACTAACACTGAAGAAAAGATGGAGGAACCTCCACACACTCCCCCTCTTCTGGAAGCTCCATGGGCCAGCGTGACAGGTAGTCGGCAGTAGTGTTCAGCTTCCCAGGGATGTGATGGACATCAAACTGAAACGGCTGCATCACCAGGTACCTGCGGGTTATCCTGCTGTTTGAGTCTTTCATCCTTTCAAGCCATTTTAGAGCCTTGTGATCCATTTCTAGGATGAACTGTGTCCCCAACAGATAATATTTGAGTGAATCCAAGGCCCACTTCACAGCTAGGCACTCCTTTTCTATGGTGGAGTATCGAGTTTCTCTAGGGTAGAGCTTATAAAAGCAATAGGATGGCGCTCCCCTGGAGGCCCTTGAAGAAGCACTGCTCCCAGCCCATGCCCAGATGCATCAGTTTGCAAAATAAATGGCTGGTCAAAATCAGGACAGTGTAATGTTGGAGGTCCACTCAAGGCGCCTTGGATGTCCTTAAATGCTCTCTCTGCCTCCTCTGACCACTGTAGCTGATTGGGTTTCTTGGGACTGGTCATATCTGTAAGCACAGCAGCTCTGGCAGAAAAGTTTGGAATGAACTTATGGTACCAACCTGACATCCCAGGGAAGGATTTCAGCTGTGTCCTGGTTTGCGGCAGAGGACATGAATGAATTGCTTGAACCTTCTGGATCTGCGGTTTGATGACTCCATTGCCAATAATGTGTCCGAGATATTGAACTTGTGTCTTGGCAACAGTGCATTTAGTTGCATTAACAGTGAGACCTGCAGCATTAAGAGACTCAAAAACAGCCTTGAGATGTTGCAGATGGTCCTTCCAGCTGTTACTGTAGATGACAATATCATCCAAATAAGCAGATGCAAAGTCTGAAAAACCATCCAGTACCTTATCCATAAGTCTCTGAAAGGTCGCAGGTGCTCCATGAAGCCCAAAAGGCATTACGGTGAACTGATAGAGACCCCAAGGTGTCCGGAAGGCGGTCAGCTCACAAGACCTGGTGGTAAGGGGAACCTGCCAATAACCCTTAGAGAGATCAATGGTGGTCAGATATTTTGCTCTTCCCAGACAGCAAATCAAGTCATCAATACGGGGAGTTGGATATGAATCAAATTTGGAAACAGAATTTAAATAGCAGAAGTCTATACAGAACCTCATGGTGCCGTCCTTTTTTGGTACAAGGACAACAGGATTACACCGGTCACTGTATGAAGTCTCAATGATGCCCAGAGACAGCATTAATTCAATCGCTTCTTTTAAAGGGCCAAGGAGACGCTCAGGGATCCGGTAGCTTCTTCGTTTCACAACTGCATTTTCTTTCAGGTGAATATCATGTTTAATATAATCAGTTCTTCCAGGATTATCATGAAACACATTGATGTTACAAAGAGCTCTCACCTGCAACTGCTGCTCTGGGGAAAGATGACTGAGGTCAAGAGTAGAGGCTGATGGGAGCGGCAGGTACTGTTCCTCCCCCTCCTCATCAGATACACTTGTGATGAAAAATACATATTGCTTCCCCTCAGGCCTTGAGACCCACTCATTTAGCAGGTTAATGTGCAAAACTCTTGTACTGCGTCTCTGATCAGGAGTACAGATCTTGTAGGTGGTGGGTCCCAGTTTTTGAACAATCTCATATGGACCTTGCCACTGAGCCAGAAACTTACTGTCATCAGTAGGTAGCAGTACCAATACCTTTTGACCTGGTTCAAAACTCCTCTCACGGGCAGTTTGATCATACCAGGTTTTTTGCTTCTGCTGGGAGACACGCATATGTTCCTGAGCCAATGAGGTCATGTTTTCCAACTTTTCTCTCATCTGGAGGACATAAGAAATCATATTGACAGGTTCTTTTTCAGGTTTCTCCCCCTCCCACCTTTCCTTCAAAAGGGCCAGTGGACCTCACACCTCATGCCCAAAAAGCAACTCAAAGGGGGAAAACCCGGTAGAGGCTTGGGGTACCTCCCGATATGCAAATAAGAGGTAAGGGAGCCACTGATCCCAATCAGACCCAGCTTCATTGATGAACTTACGAAGCATGTTCTTAAGAGTCTGGTTAAACCTCTCTGTGAGTCCATCAGTTTGCGGGTGATATGGGGTGGTTCTCAATCCCTTAATGCCAATCAGTTTATACACATCCTTCAGTAATTTGGACATAAAATTTGTTCCTTGATCAGTCAATATTTCTTTGGGAAACCCCACTCGTGAAAAAAACTGAACCAGGCAAAAAGCAACAGTTTTAACCTTGACAGATTTCAGGGGGAACACTTCTGGATACTTTGTTGCATAATCCGTGATAACCAACATGAACCGGTTACCTGATTTGCTCTTCTCCACTGGACCCACAACATCCATGCCCAAATGTTCAAATGGTGTATTTATAATAGGAAGAGGCGCTCTTGCTGCAAATCTGGTGGATGTTTTTTTGACACCAAGGAAAACTCCAGCAAAAACTGGCAACATCTTATCTTTCTGTAATCCAGGCCAGTAAAACCATTGTTGTATTCGGGCTATCGTTTTATGCTCCCCCAAGTGGCCAGCCCAGGGAATTGAATGGCCCAAAGTTAACACAGTTTCTCTGGCTTTTCTGGGTAATACAAGCTGTTGTACTCCTTCACGTCTCCTATAGAGGATGCCATTGTGCATGTGAAATTCCTCTGCAGTTACACCTTCCTCAGCTCTCTTAATAAGGTCAGCCAGACTTTTATCCTGGCGCTGCAGCTCACGGATATCCTCAGGAATTTCAAAGTCTAACTGTACTTCAGGTAACATAGGAGAGGCTGTGGTATGTTTGAATTTGTCTTGCTTGCGCTGTGCACGAGACTTTTGTTCTTTAGTTTGACACTCTTCAATCTCAGCCCCATAAAATGGTAAGGCTCTTAGACTGGGCTCATCTTCCCTAGAGGCCTTTACCTGGGACCGTGTCAGCACAAGATTGCAACTTTTAGAAGCATTAATTAGGTCTGTGAGAACTGGAAGATCATTTCCCAGAACAGGAAAAGGTAATTCATCCACAACACCCACATTTAAAAGGTAAACATGTCCTTGCACCCTCATATAAGTGTCTGCTGTTGGATAGTTTTTTCTCATCCCCATGAACACAGCAGATGGGTATTGTTTCTGAGGTGCAAATGCTATGTGGTGCAACATGCCTGCATTGCACCAATGTCTGATTGCTTCCTGTGTCAATCAGGGCTTTCACCTTCTGCCCATCTATTTCCACAGTAGTCTCCATGAGTGGCTGGTTTTTCCTGTTCAACACTTTGTTCTCTCTGGGTGCAAAACACATCTGAGAGAATTTTGAAGGATTTTGAGCACACATGGGCTTTGTGTGTCCCTCCTGCCCACACAAATAGCAGATGGGCTTTTTAAAAGATTTTGTTTGACTGGGGGAAAAACATTTTTCCTTTTCCAAACTGCTTACTCACATTTCCCGTTTGATTGGTGTTACCTGGACTTGAGATAAAGTCCCTTTTTGCAGCCCTAAAAGCCCATGGTTGAGTCTTCCTACGGGCTGCCACAAAGGCATCTGCCAGGGAAACTGCCTCCGCTGCATCTTTTGGGTTCCGTTCCTTAATCCAAACTTGGAGTTCTGGAGACAACTTTCGGAAATACTGTTCAAGAATTATGACGTCATTTATCTCTTCAACAGTCTTACCTCGTGGTTGAACCCATTTATTATACAGTTCCTTAAGTCTCACATAAAGCTCCTTGGGGGACTCATTTGGTTCCACGTGAAGAGAACGGAACCTCTGCCGATACGTCTCGCTGTTAATTTCATATTTCTGTAAAATAACAGCTTTAACATTATCATAGTCCATTGATTCATCCATATCCATATGTACATAGGCACTCCTGGCTTTACCCGTCAACAGTGGAATCAACTGAAATGCCCAGTCACTTTTTGGCCATCGGGAAACACAAGCAATCCTCTCAAAAGTAATAAGGAAATGCTCAAAGTCATCATCATCACTTAGCTTTAGCAGCTTTGGTTCTTTATAAAAATGTTTAGAGACTGAGTCACCTGGTTTACCAGCAGACAGTGCCGGTTCTGTTGGTGAACCATCCACATCAGTAGGCCTCAATCCTGCAGAGGAGGGGGCGTGGTCTTGCACAAAAGGCCTCAGGCCTGCAGAAGACTGGGCCTGAAGCTCCTCTTGAAATAACCTGAACTGGTGTTGGAGAGCCTTAAACCTGTGATCTTGGCGTGCCATTTCTTCCTCCCACTGTGCTTCTCGAGCTTTCTGCTGTCCAATGTGGGCCTGAAGGATCCCTGCCAAGTCAGATATGGTTGTTTCTCTCCAGTCGTTGTCCTCTTCACCAGCTGCACCACACCCCTCATGCTCTGTTTGGTCTTGCTTGTCTGATGGGGCTGACTTGCCTTTACCACCTCTGATTCCTCTCATGGTTTAGGGTTTTTCTTCTTTTGTTTAAAAAAAAAAGTATCAATATATATATACCTTTGTCCTTAACTGCAGTATCCCACTTCTGACACCACTTCTGTGGTGGTCCATCCAGTAAGGCAAAAGGACAAAGGCATATAAAAAGTATTCTCTATTTATTTTCCAAAAATAATCTTCACAAAAGAAGGGCTTACATCAAATCTCAAAAAAATATAACAAAATGTACCCAAATGAAATCAACTAAGGCATACCTAACTCAGGATAACAAATCAAAAAACTGACCTCACAATGAACACACAGGGGAATTTATACACAAAGGCTAGCCTACACAAACGAGGAGGAGTGGGAGATGAGACAGAGACAAACAATGCATAAACATAAATAACTAATTCAAACTAACACCTTTGACTACAACATAACTATCAAAAGAAAACAACATAACACCAAAAATGCTTTAACAATTATGCCATAAGTGGAGAGAGAGAGAAGCAGACTCTAATATCCAGTCCCCTGCTTCCAGCAGCCTGATGGTATGTCCCACTTCCTGGTTTGCCTTTCAACCAGTCCTCTCCACTCAGCCAGTCCTTCAACTCAACAAAAAAAAGTAGTTAATTCAATTCAAATAAACAAAAGGTGTTTACTAAATGTGTGCACCCATAATAGTAAACAACCTAATGCAAAAAAACACCACAAAATTGAAATTATAAATGTACTGTTTGAAGACCTTTAAATAAATACTAACACTGAAGAAAAGATGGAGGAACCTCCACAGTCATCAACACCACGGACATAGATTGCAAGCTGGGCAGAGTCGGTGATGTCTGTGGTCTCATCAAGAGCGACTGAGTATACACTGAAACATTTGGCTTTAGCACACAGTTGATCATAGATGTCACTTGACAGGTCAGAAATGTGCTCTGCCACGGTGTTGGCAGAGAGGCTGATGTTGCTAAACTGACCTTTCTTCTCCAGACAGACTATACTTGCAGCCTGTAATATGCACTTTTTGTCAAATTCCCCTTCTGTGAAGGGCTTTTCTGCCTTAGCAATCATCTCATTAACAATGTAGCTTGCTTCAACTGCTGCATTATTCTCTTTGGTTGCTTTCTTGAAGAAATCTTGTTGCCTCAGTAGACATGCTTTAAGATTGGAAATCCGGTTGGCTCTCTCATCTCCCTGGTATTTTTGCATACTCCTCAGCATGTTTAGTTGTATAATGACGTTTCAAATTGTATTCCTTGTGCACCGCAACTTTCTCTGTGCAAATAAGACAAGTCTGTGCTCAACAAAGAAATATTGTATTTCTCACTTTTCATGAAATTGTCTGTGCTCATCACAAACCTTCCTCTTCACTGCAGGCTTTGAAAAAGACATATTTGGGACTGTAGTATATATGACTCCACTTGGTGTCACTGTCGCTTTCGAGTTTCAATCAAGTGTTTAGCCGACGCACAAAGAACGACATTTCCGCAATGTGCGTCATTTCCGCTTCTTTTTCTTAGAACGACAGTACGGCGGCCGGCGGATAAAAGCCCGGTAGCAGTTTTGCAAGTGTTCATGTCGGTATTTATAAATGGTAGATAACAGATAACTTCGCTCGGGGACTCTGACACAAAACTTGTTCGGGAACAGGTTTAATGAATGAAACCTCGAGACTCTGTCTCTGCCCTCTTCCACGGGCACAGACGGGAAATCACTCCCTCATTCGATCGAACAGCGGGCCAGTTTTGCCATACAATTCCGCCGTCTTTGATTTAAAAAAAAATATTTTTCATCACTTTTCAATATTATTATTATTATTATTATCATATAACATGGCATGTCCTTTTGATGAGGATCCCATTGATAAAAGTGCAGCATTAATCCACAGAGAACTGAATATCGCGAGCGGATAATTAGACCTCGCGTAGATGAATTATATCCTGATCCCTGACAACTAATTTATTTATTTATTTTTAATTAGACTGTGCTTTTAATCAGGTGCGCTCTGTAGTCCGGAATTTATGGTAGTCATTTTGTTCTGCCGAGCAGCATTTAAAAACCTTTGTTTGGAACTCTTGTGAACGCAGCGAGCTGTGACGAATGTCCGCGTGTGTCCAATAGAAAGGAGGCAGCCAGCCAGGAACGGACGAAAACGCTCCATGGCAAAGCAGCTGTAACTTTCACTCACTGAGAAATGTTTCTGTTGCACAGGGAAATATATGATTTATGTTTTTCTTTCATTTAAATGTTAGTTTTATGCTTTGCATGTTTGGAGGGGAAGATATGATTTGTTTTTCTTTGTATTTTCTTCTTGAGCTTTGCATGTTTTGATGTTTGTTTATATGATTTTTTTCCTTTATTTTAGACTTTTGATTTTTCCTGTATGTTGGGTTGTTTTGGTTTGTTTTTCCCTTTTACAATCCATGCGCACTGGACTGAAGTAGTTGTTTGCGGAGGCGGAGTGCATTAATTGCGCTGCGTAATTGCTGTGCTCAGGTGTGAGCAGGGGCTGATTAAAGCCGACATAAAAGGAGTCTGAATGAAAGGACGAGCGGGAACTGAATCTGCAGGTGACAGAGACGGACACGCTGCCGCGGGAGAGGCAGGCGGGATCCGTGCGCCAGGCACATCACCCAAGGGTGCACAGATGGCCCAGTAAGGAGTATTAGGGAAGAGGAGGAACCTCTGCCCGCGCCTGTAAGTAGCGCTCCCCCTCGCTTAAAGCATAAACGGGAACATATCTTCCGATGGGGTTTTGGCGCGTGGATGCTGGCGTTCTCCCTGCTTCTCTTTTAGCCGGATCGGTCTGGAAAGGGCCGTGGCACGCCAGGTAGTGGAACAGTGCCGGAGCGCCTTAGAGTCAGCTGTGGATCAGTCAGTGGGTGCTGCAGACCGATCACTTGCACGAGAAGCAGCATAACAAGCGGAGCCCAACTTCAAGCCTCTGATTTTTAAGTAAAACTCTTGAATTTTAGGTTTTATCAGGAAAAGAAAAGGACTGTTTTATCATGCCACTTTTGCGGTGGCTTTTTGTATAAATAAAATACTTGAACTTAAGTGCTTCACGGTTTGGGTCTTTGAGTTGCTTGCTCCCCCTTGTGTCAACGACTGAGTGTGGGGCCATACTGGCCACATTTCTCTGTTTGCATCAAGCCAATGTCCCGCCCTCAAGAGCCATACACCAACATGATTGGCCGGTTTGTTCAGCTCCGCACAAAACTCTGTACACTGCAGTTCATATCAAACTCGTGGGCCGCACTAACATTAAACTTTAATAACAAGGCGGGGGCCACAAACTCGTGGTCCACGGGCCGCGAGTTTGAGACCCGTGGTCTACAGTAAATTGAAACGAGCAGAGCATCAACCTGACTCTGTTGAATCTAAAGCAATGCAAATAAGAAATAACAAAAACTACGCTAACTACGATAAGTTACACAGTTTTATGATGACAAGCACACTCGTTCGTGACCTCGTGCGTTTGTTTACCACCTCCAAACAATTAAACCTGTACAGTATTTCAACACACTGTAACATTCAGTAACCGCACGTGCTTTACATATAACGCTACATTGCTGACAAGCATATGAAAGCCAGACATCTTTTGCTTCGCGGTAAAAGTAAGAAATTAACTTACCATTGTTGCGAAGTCTCGCGTGTTCAACAACTTTCTTCTTCGTCTAACAGGTGATGTCGGTTGGGGGGAGTTGAGCGTGGCTAAATTTGTTTATTTCCGGCCCTACGGTGGAGGTGGCCTGAGACAGGCGCCTGCACCGGAACTGGTCTGACAGCTGCGGTGCTGCAGCCAGACCGTCTTGATAAATAGTAGTTTTTCAATGCTGTTGTCAGAGATGGCTGTGATCAACGCGCAACTCAGTGAGCTGATTGGATACCGAGCTTGGGGAACCCCCTTCCGGAAACGGTGATGGAATGACGTTGCATGAACCCCCCCTCCCTCCCGAATGGACGGATGATCCACAGACCTTTATTGATTCAGTTATTTGTTTTGCCAAAAAGATTAATTATAATCATTTTTGATTAAATAATAGAGATGCAGATAAATAGAAATAAACAGTTCTCAGATAAGATCAGAGGTGTATCTATAACTGCGCCCATACAGTATGCAACAATTTTCATGAAATAAGATAATGCAGTCAATATGTTAAATTAATTCATTAACTTTATTTTAATCAAAAATATCATAAAATAGCACAATATCACACCAAGATCCCCAATAAACCTGCTTTAAAGACAGCATCTTAACAGCCTGGTTTAAGGAGAAAAAAAAAAGTTCCCAAGTGCCACCTGGTGGTTGTCCGGGTACATTGCAGTTCTTTTTTAAATAAAAAAAAAACTGGCCTCAGGAAATACATCGTGATTCACGCAGGGATCACGCAGGAATCACACAGGAAACCGTCCATTTCCAACCAGTACCCACTGTACAGGACTAGCCGAGGTGTGAGGGAGAGCAGATTGGAGACAAGTAGCCAGACAACCGGGGCTCCAGGTCTCAATGAGGGTTGTGAGCAGCTAACCAAGGATAACCTAAAACTATAGGTGAGTGTTTTGTAGGAAACACGAAAAAGGAAATGGATTCATGATGGTTACCAGAGGAGATAAACTGAAAAGGGAGAGTCTGCTGAGTTATGGTTGCTAGTGGACTACCATCAAGGGCTGTGACGGAAACAGGGGAAGGTAAAGTACGGACCGGAATATTATAATGTTTAACTAAGGCCGGATCGATGGTCGAATTACAGCCTGTAGCAGGAACCTAGAACTGGGAGTCCCGGAACATGTGCCCACCAGTATTCCCTGAACTACTGGTGGGCCAGATCTTTTGGGCGAAGGGGGTAAGATAAATGGAAATGGCCGGCAGTACCACAGTAAAGGAACCTTCTATTTCTGAAACGCTGTTCCTTTTCGTCGGTAGATAACCGGGCTCTGCCAATTTGCATGGGCTCATCAATAGGCTGACAACCAGAGACAGACGGTGGTGATTGGTGTGACACCACAGGAACTGGAAGACTGAAACGTTGAGCAGGAGAGCGGTCCCGGCCCCGCCTCTCAGGAGTCCTCTCTCGGAGGCGTTCGTCTACCCGAACGGCTAGGTCAATTAGCCCCTACAGGCTATCGGGCTTATCACGGGTAGCCAGCTTGTCTCTAAGCCTATCTGAAAGAGAGTTGAGGAAAGCCGTCTTTAATGCGCGGCTGCCTGGGCGGCCAGAGTGCGGAAGTCGACGCTGAAGTCAGCAACCGATCGGTTACCCTGCTTCAGCTCCCACAATCTTTTGCCTGCCTCCTCCTCGCTAAGAGAAGAGGAAAAAGTATTTTTAAAAAGATCTAAGAATTCAGCGTAGGAGTAATTATAGATTGAGGTTTCATCTATAAAAGATTCTGCCCACCTAAGGGCCCGATCTCTAAGAAGACCAACAATATGAGCTATCTTATGAGCGTCATTGGGCAAAGATTGTGGGGAGCGACTGAAAACCAAAGAACAATGGAGAAGGAACCCTCTGGACTTACTCAGATCACCTGAAAACGGTTTGGGGACTTGAATAGAGACAACGACTCCGGCGGCAGAGCGGATACTGCGGGAGGACTTGGAGCTGGAGGAGAAACAGAGGTAGGTTAGTTTAAGTTCAGCATGGATTTCATATCCTGAAACTCGTGGGTGAGAGTGCTGATTGTCTGCATAACTTGAGTTTGCTGCTGGACCATGGTTTGAATAAGGGTTTCATGCTGGCCAAGTAACAGGCCCTGATGGGAAATCGCACTCCGTAGCTGCTCACCAGAGTCTGGATGGTCAGTTCGTTCTGTCATAATTGAAGGTGACTCTGGACGAGAGCAACTACAGAGGCAGGTTGTAGGTTAAGAGGTTTATTGAAAAACAAGATAGTGGATGTGAACTGGAAGCTGTATGGTCTTGTCTGGTTCTTCTGGGCTTCTGCAGAGAAGATGAGACTGGTGAATCTGAGGAAACAGTGGTCCGAGTGCTGACCAGAACTCTCTCCCTGGTTGATGGTTCCAGGGTGGACAGGCAGGTGAGCGCAGGTAGGAGGGCTGAGCGGTGGATAACCCCAGATCCCTCTCAATTCAATTCAATTCAGTTTATTTATATAGCGCCAAATTCACAACACGTCATCTCAAGGCACTTTACAGTTCAACCAGATCATACAGTCAAATTGATACAAAGTTTTCTATCTAAGGAAAACCAGTTGATTGCATCGACTCATTGACTCAAATATCACACTAAGCATGCTTGTAGCGACAGTGGAGAGGAAAAACTCCCTTTTAACAGGAAGAAACCTCCAGCAGAACCAGGCTCAGTGCGAGCGGCGAACTGCCGAGGCCGACTGGGGTTCAAGGAGACAGAAGCAGAGATACAAAAAGCAGCTGTAAAAGGCGGCCCCGTCCAGGAAACACACAGCCAGGCAGACGAGCTCCAAGGCAGCTCCCATGCCAGAGGATGAAGAGAGCACATCCACCCAGCCACGGCCAGAGAAACAGGACCACACCTGAAGACAGGCCGATCTCCAACATCTACAAACAAGGGTGTTGATGGAAGCAGCACAGCTGATGTTTCTTTCCTGGATGACGTCACAGCCAAACAGGAACAGACGAGGCAAAGCTACTCTGAGGAAAAGCAGAGAGAGCAGAAGGTTAGAGATTGAACTAACAGATTCTGCAGAATAGGAGAACAGAGAGAGAATGAAGCAGAATGATGAAATGGGGGTCCCTATGTCCTCCAAAAGTCTAAGCCTATAGCAGCATAACTTTAAAGACAGCTCAGGATAACCTGAGCCACCCTAACTATAAGCTTTATCAAAAAGGAAAGTTTTAAGCCTAGCCTTAAAAGTAGACAGGGTGTCTGCCTCACGGACTAAAACTGGTAGTTGGTTCCACAGGAGAGGAGCCTGATAACTAAATGATCTGCCTCCCATTCTACTTTTAGAAAATCTAGGAACCACTAGTAAACCTGCAGATTGAGAGCGAAGTGCTCTGTTAGGAACATAAGGAACAATCAGATCTCTGATATAAGATGGAGCATTGCCATTTAAGGCTTTATATGTGAGAAGGAGGATTTTAAATTCTATTCTTGATTCAACAGGAAGCCAATGAAGAGAAGCCAGGATAGGAGAGATATGATCTCTCTTTTTAATTTTCATCAGAACTCTGGCTGCAGCATTTTGGATCAGCTGAAGGCTTTTAACTACAGTTTGTGGACTTCCTGATAGTAAAGAATTACAATAGTCCAGCCTTGAAGTAACAAATGCATGGACTAGTTTCTCAGCATCGCCCCTGGACAGGAGATTTCTAATTTTTGCAATGTTCCTCAGATGAAAGAAGGAAATTCTAGAAACCTCTTTGATCTGGGATTTAAATGACAGGTCCTGATCAAAAAAAACACCAAGATTTTTTACTTTATTATCTGAAATCAGTTTAATCCCATCCAAATGAAGTGACTGGCTAATCAGCTTCTTTTTCAGAGACTCTGGTCCAAAGACTATAACTTCTGTTTTGTCTGCATTCAGAAGCAGAAAGTTAAGAGTCATCCAGGTTTTTATGTCTTCAAGACATGCCTGTAATCTATGTAATGGGTTAGCTTCATCTGGATTTATAGACAGATATAGCTGGGTATCATCAGCATAACAGTGGAAATTAATCCCATGCTGTCTAATAACTCTACCAATTGGGAGCATGTATAAAGTAAAGAGAATTGGTCCTAGCACTGATCCCTGTGGTACTCCACAGGTAACCTTTGAGCGTGTTGAAGATCTATCATTAACATAAACAAACTGAATTCGATCAGATAGATAAGATTTAAACCAGTCTAGTGCTGTTCCTTTAATTCCAACAAAATATTCAAGTCTTTCTAAAAGAATATTATGGTCAACTGTATCAAATGCAGCACTAAGATCCAACAGGACGAGCACAGATACAAGTCCATTATCTGAGGCCATGAGAATATCATTAGTGACTTTCACCAGAGCTGTTTCAGTGCTATGATGAGCTCTAAAGCCAGATTGAAACTCTTAAAAAAGTTCATTATGGTGTAAGTGGTTGCAAACTTGTTTGGCAACTACTTTCTCAAGAATTTTGGACAAGAAAGGAAGATTGGATATAGGTCTATAATTAACCAAGTCATCCGGGTCAAGAGACGGTTTCTTAAGCAGAGGTTTAATTACAGCAACCTTAAAAGCTTTAGGTACATATCCCTGTAACAGAGATAGATTAATCACATCTAAAATGGAGGAGGAGATCAAAGGGAATACCTCCTTAAATAACCTGGTTGGAACTGGATCTAACATACAAGTTGAAGGCTTAGATGAAGACAATAATTTTGCTAATTCAGAAAGTTCAACTGGATCAAAGCAGTCTAAACCCGGTTCATATTCCATTATGATCTTATTTTTAATAAGATCAATCTTATTTATAAAGAATCCCATAAAATCATTGCTGCTAAGAGCAGGTGGAATGGACGGTTCAACAGAGCTATGGCTCTGGGTGAGTTTGGCAACTGTATTAAAAAGAAATCTAGGATTATTCTTATTCTCCTCTATTAATGAGGAGAAGTATGCTGTTCTTGCTTTACAAAGGGTTCTCTTATACAGCAGTAAACCATTTTTCCAGACTAGGAAGGACTCCCGCAGGCCTGTGGAGCGATATTTTCTCTCCAGTTTCCTAGCATTTTGCTTCAAAGTACGCAGCTCTGCATTAAACCAAGGAGCAAGCTTTCTATTTTCAACGGTTTTCATTTTCAAGGGAGCTGCGTTGTCTAAGGCAGTACGCAGAAAACTAGCAACCCCATCAACAAAATCATCAACCTGTGAAGGGGAATAAGCTATGCTTTTGCACTCTGCAGCACTGCTCAGCAACACAGAGGAGAGAGAACGTGAAGCAGATTCTTTAAAATTTATAACTGCACTATCTGATAAAGATCTACTAAAATTGAACCTTCTTTTGGGGGAGGAGAACTCTGTTAAAGTAATCCTGAAGGTTATTAGAAAGTGGTCAGAGAGGACAGGGTTGTGAGGAAATACTGTTATTTCTTCACATTCTATGCCGTATGTCAGAACAAGATCCAAAGTATGAAGATGAGAATGTGTGGGACTATTCACATTTTGAACAAAGCCAATGGTGTCTAAGATAGCATTAAAGGATGCTCTTAAGCTATCGCCTTCAATGTCAGCATGGATGTTAAAAATCTCCCACTATGATGACCCTGTCAGTATTTAATACCAAATCAGAAAGGAACTCTGAAAACTCATCTAGAAATTCAGAGTAAGGACCTGGCGGACGATACAAAGTTATAAAAAGAAGAGGTTTTCTTGCCTTGAAATTTGGATGAGGGAAATTAAGGGTTAAATGTTCAAAAGAGTTGTAGGTATTAACTGTTTTGGGAGTAATCAGTAAGTCAGACTTGAAGATTGTTGCTACTCCTCCTCCTCGCCCAGAACTTCTGGGTATGTGAACATTTAAATAGCTTGAAGGAGTTGCCTCATTTATGCTCACATAATCCTCTTGCTGCAGCCAGGTTTCTGTAAGGCAAAACAAGTCAATGTGATTATCATAAATCAAGTCATTAACTAGCAGACTTTTAGAGGAAAGCGATCTTATGTTAAACAGACCGCATTTAATTGTTTTAACTTTTTCCCCAATTGGAGTTATTTTGATTTTAATTAGATTATCATGATTTACTCCTTTGGGAATCTTTGCTAATTTATTAGATTTTGGTCGTGGGCAAGACACTGTCTGGATGGAGTAAAGAGTGGGTAACAGTAGAGAAGCTGCAGAGATGTGTGTTAAACTACAACTCTGCTTCCTGGTCTGCACCCTGGGTGGTCAGGGTTTTGGAGGACTAATAAATGTGGCCAGATTCCTAGAAAGAAGAGCTGCACCATCCAAAGTGGGATGGATGCCGTCTCTCTGAATCAGACCAGGCTTTCCCCAAAAGGATTGCCAATTATTAATGTAGCCCACGTTGTTTTCAGGACACCACCTAGACAACCAGCGGTTGAATGACGACATGCGGCTAAACATGTCATCACTGGTCAGATCAGGGAGGGGACCAGAGAAAATTATGGAGTCCGACATTTTTTTGGCAAACTTACACACCGAAGCAACACTAATTTTAGTGACCTCCGATCGGCGTAACCGGGTGTCATTACCACCAGCGTGAATAACAATCTTACTGTATTTAACCTTATCCTTAGCCAGCAGTTTCAGGTAGGATTTGATGTCGCCCGTTCTGGCCCCCGGCAAACATTTGACTATGGTCCCTGGTGTCTCTAATGCCACGTTTCTGACTATGGAGCTGCCAATCACCAGAGTGGGCTTCTCAGTGGGTGTGTCACTGAGTGGGGAAAACCGGTTAGAAACGTGAACGGGTTGGTGGTGACCAGTGGGCAGAGATCCACGACTACGCTTTCTGCGTACAGTTACCCAATCGACTGGCTACTCAGGCACTTTTGGAGGACAGCTACGTGGGGGGCCTACTTTAACTCCTGGATGTTCAACAGCCTGAAGCCTGGATTCTAACTCTGACACCCTCGCCTCCAAAGCTACAAAAATACTACACTTATTACACATCCCATTATCACTAAAGGAGGCAGAGGAATAACTGAACATCTGACACAGAGAGCAGGAGAGAGGAGAGGAAGAAGGAAGAGTTGGAAAAGAGTCAAGGGAGGGAGAGAGAGAAGCCATAGCAATGCTAAGCTAGCGCTAGCCTAGGCTAGCTACTACTTGCTATCAGAAATAAAACTGTGGAAACTGAAAAAAAAGTGCTCAGTAGAAAAGTGCAGCAGAAGGTGCTATGTTTTAAACTAGTCAGTTAGAGTTACTTAGATACAGAGATATCACAGAGAAAATAACTTAACTTCAGATGGAGTTCCTCTCGGGTTCCTGGTTGTTTTCAGACGGCGGTTCAAGGTCTATGGTTCCCGGCTGGGTCCAAGGGTCAGAAACAGGGGCAAGAAAATGTTCAGAGAAGGATTTAGGCAAGGGTTTAGAAACTCAGGGACAAGGTATGGGTTTGGTCTGTACCAACGCAGTGGCGTTAACGAACTGACGCCCTCCTCCTGGTTCCAGCTCCTTAAGAAGGGTGGTGATCAGCTCAGATGTAGTGCATCTGCCCGTCCATCCCAGCTGAGGAGGGAGAGAGAAAAAACCTGGCCTGCACCCGGATGCAGCCCGGAGTATGACACTACAGTTATCTTTATTCATTTATTATTTTGCTTTGCAATAGCCTAATTATTCTTTTTTTTAAAAGCTAACAGCTAGCAAATCATGATTCAACTTTTGACAGTTTTTTTAAAGGAGGTTAGTATTTTTGTAGGGTCATTAATTTTATTTGGTACTATATGACCAGTGTTGGGCACGTTACTTTGAAAAAGTAATTAGTTATAGTTACTAGTTACTTCTCCCAAAAAGTAACTGAGTTAGTAACTGAGTAACTGCACAATAAAAGTAACTAGTTACTAGTAAAAGTAACTATTGCGTTACTTTTGCATTTCTCGCCCCCGTAACCCTCACCACCTGGCCCCCACCTTCTCGCCGTGTGTTTCCAAAGCCAGCTGAATAGAGAGGACGACAAAGACAAGAACCTGCAGAGAGTTTTGCATTTATTGCAACTCAATGTAAATGACATCAGGGGGGAACGTTTTTTAACAGGGCATTCAGATCTGGTGAGTATATGTAATTAATAACTGGGGATGTCTAATTCTGAAATCCTGTGTGTTTGGGTTGTTATAGATACTGCAACATCTATCTATCCATCTATCTATCTAGATGTATACTCTGTGTGTGACATAAAATATGGATCTCCATCCCTGCCACAAAGGCCATCAAATAATGTTTAAAATGAAAAAATACATATAGGTTGAAAAGGCAGAGTATCCATCCATCCATCCATCCATCCATCCATCCAGATATTCTCCATATAGGCTAATGATCGTTCACGCTCTCCATAGTTCTTCTGTGGCGCGCCTTTAACGAGCACGCGCATTTCCTGTCGCTTGCGCGGTGAATAAAGCCGCCAGTGCTGTGTGGAGATGCAGGGGAAACCGTATGTGATGGGGAAACGCAGCTCGACGTAACACCGGTATTTCCAGCTGGAAAGCGCTGTTTTGCCGCTGGAGTCCTCCTCACTCTCCATCTCTCTGTGTGTGCTGTACGTTAACACCCGCCAGCAGAAACACCCACCTACCCAACTGACAGACGGAATCTCACTATACATCAGCCATTCTCATCCTTCCCTCTCTCATGACAAGGCGCGCACAAGTCCTATCATTAAAAAAGGTTCATTGTGCGACCTGAGTAACGCGCAGTAACGAGGTGTCTGCAATGGTAACTGCGTTATAGTTACAGTCAAAGTAATTAGTTAGATTACTCGTTACTAAAACAAGGTAACGGAGTTAGTAACGCCGTTACTTTCAACGCCGTTAGTCCCATCACTGTATATGACCATTGTGATATAAAGTGAATTTTTTCCTTATTTTATTTAATCAAGGACTTTTTAGACGACAAGAAAATGACTTTGATCAAGCTCACAATATCATGCTGTCCTGCATATAAAATTTTCTGCCCTTATTGCCCTACTCTTATTTCCTCTGTGTTGGTGTTTTCTTAGACCTATGTTATGTTATTGAACAAGTGTTCAAACTTATGTGTGTTAAAGACAATGTTAAATAATATTGACATTGGCTCAAAGTCAGCGAGTCAGCTCTCTCTGTTTGCTACTCGAAATATCTTGTCAGCATCACCCAACAGGGTTTATTTTCTGTTTTTTTTTCTCAATTTTTTGAAAGTAGCAGTATTCACTATTATATTGCCTTTTGAAATAAATTGTTTTGATTCTCTTTGATTGTATTGCTTATTTTGCACAGTATTCATAATAATGCTTGAGCAACTGTCTGTAGAATAATGAAGTTCTTATATTAATTGCATGTATTCAAGATTGATATTTTAGGAAACTGCTAAACTGAATTATTGTAATGTGTAGCTATCTGCCTCTATACAGTAAACTTAAATAGAATATTATTGTAATTTCCAAATACTAGAAATATGATGTATTTATTTTTTACTGTATTCGACTGTGAAATCATTGAACAGTGAGATAACAGACTACTACTGTAAAGTCAATTGACTGTATGAAAACCCTAAAATTACAGTATATTGCTGGTGTCCTAACTGCCAGGTTTTTACCGTAACTCATAGACATACAGAAATATACAGTATTTCTGGTTTACGGTCTACTACTGTAAAACCAATTTATGGATGAATACCGTAAAAATAACGGTGTATATTGCTGACGTCTCTGCCACCAGCTTTTTTCTGTTAATTTAGAGGAAAATTACTTACAGTGTAAGAATTGTTTTCTTTGGTGAATGCAATATGCTTCCGTACGAAAGTGTATGGTATACAATTTCCCGGTTTATTAACTCTCCACATGGTTTAGCTGTACTCGTTTAAAATCTTTGAAGATCAGATCAGGCCACTTATGTTCAGCAAACTACCTTTAATTTCTTTAATCGTTTGTTCAAAGAAGTTATCTGTCATGATTGGTTACAGAGTAAACCCAATATGCAGAACACACACGGAGGCTGATGAAAAGTTTAACAAGGTTTATTGTAAACACAATCACATGAATATTGCAAAGGAACTGGTTCGGGCCTGAGGGCAGGTTCACTGGAGTCTGCAGGGATGACAGTTCAGTTAGCACATGGACTGGAGGGTTGTTAGTTTTTGAGTTTGCTGATGAATACCTTGAAGGAGTCCGGGTTTCTCTTTGAGAGAGGAAACTGTTGGGTCCAGAGACTGTTTGTTCAGCAGAGTCAAATAACTGCTTCAGCGTCTTACTTCTGACTTTGAGGGCAGACCTTGATTTGGGTTTCCAGCTCTTAGCCAAGAGCTGCAAGGGAATCCAGAGAAGAGTCTTCACGTTTGGCTCACGAGGGCAGGCTAGGCAGGTTAAGCTCATCCAGAGCTTCACGAAGAGACAGGATTCCTGTGAGGCAAAAACAAGGAAGAGTTAGAATCTTATCTCAACAGGAGATAGCAAAGATTCTCAGGTTTACTAGGCTCTGGTTGCTAACCAAACTAGATCAACACTGCGGCGTTGAGGCAAGGTCTGAAGGCAGGTTATATAGTGGTGGGTCTTCTGATGATGAGATGGGCCACAGGTGTGTTGGAGGCTCAGCTCAGGAGGACCCACGGCGCACTCTGCTGGAGGAAGGTGGTACAGCTCCAGATCCCAACATTATCTTTATTTTATGAGATTTTCATGGCTTCTTGATTGTTTGCTCTGGATAAGTTCAAATAGATACGGTAGATGACCAGATTGATAGTTGACCAAATATTTGAAGCAATTTTACAATAATATTTAGTGAATAACAATAAAATCTTCACAAGTACCCTTGTGCCAGGCTATGATGTAAAAGTCCCAAGCCGAAAGCTGAAGTCTCCATGTACAACAAGCTCAGCCTTGTACAAATCGGGGATCTTGCAGTGCTCGTTTATGGTAGAGAAACACTGTCCAACTCAAGTTTGACCGGGAGGCAGTCAGGGGCTCACAAAGATATGGAGTCAAAGCCACAGCTAGGGACAAAACACATCCTAAAGTAAATTCAGGTTGATTGCTCCTTCTTTTCTGAACAAATGACTGTAATGTTTGATGTTCTGTAAAATTGGTGATGATATATTAATTCGGTTACTATTAGATTTAATGCGAGTAGAGAAACAGAAAGTTGTTTCAGCATGTGATAATTTTATCCTGGTCTGTTCTGTTTAACAAAGCTTAAATAATTTAGGTAAATGCATGCACATGTCCAGCTTTTTTCAAGAGGCCATGAGGCTGATCACGTATTTACTGATGCTTCAATCAATCGTTTGTATGTGCCTTATTTTAAACCAAACAAGTCACGTTTTTGATGGAGACTTATGAGAGATCAAAGTACATCATACCCAAGAAAGGAAACCTGCTGCCATCATGGGGTAGTAGAGGGTTAGTGGTTAAGGCATAGAGCTTTGAATCCTGAGGTTCTGAGTTCTAGCCGCACTTCCACAGACTGCCACTCTGGAGCTGCGTCTCAATTCGCAGGCTGCGTACTTCCGAGGACGGACCTGCGACGGATTTTTCTCAGGCTGGCAGTGCGCAGTGGAGAGGTAAGATCTACCTGCTATTATTCTAACCCACAGGGGCCTGCTAATGATCAGAATATACCAGTTATTAAATAAACGCTTGTCAGCAGATTGATGAATATGTTTAAATATCAAATTTTATATTTATTTGTTAGTTTGTAATTTATTTGTTTGTAACTTTAGTAATTTGAATTTAATTGAATAGTTAAATGTGTACAAACCCTGTAAATAACTGACTTGAATAACTACTTTCACTATCACTAATGTTGTGTTGAGAAGCCAAACTGTTGAGAAATAAATCTTTTTTTGTCTAAATTGTTATCCCCTTACTGCCTGATTTTATTTGCAATTATATATATATATATATATATATATATATATATATATATATATATATATATATATATATATATATATATATATATATATATTTGTATATATATAAACATAATACAGGAAAAAAATAAAAATATAAAAACGAAAAAATAAGTTAAAGGAATAGTACACCCAAAACATGATTAGCCTTTATTTTCTACTCACCCCCATGCTGAACAACACTCTGGAGTACTTTTTTGATATCTCAAATGCATCTGGAGATCTGGGAGGCTTCTTGCTGTCTGCTGACTTTCAAAAAATGGAGGTCTATGGTGCCTGAGGCAGAAAGGTCCATAAAAGTCCACAAGAAACGCGTCAATAGTCCTCCATACTGCTCGTCCAATGTATTCCAAGTGTCCTGAGTTGGTAGCGTCCATAGTGTACTCGAAACAAAGTCATTTAGAATGTTTTTAGAGCATAAACAGTAGTGTATAGGATTTCCTAAAAGCGTGCGCCTGCGAGTTCACGAGCCTACGGAAACTGCGGCAGACCAAGCCAGATGAAAGTGCGCATTTGAATGTCAGCAGACAGTAAGAAGCCTCCCAGATCTCCAGATGCATTTGAGATATCAAAAAAGTACTCCAGAGTGTTGTTCAGCATGGGGGTGAGTAGAAAATGAAGGCTAATCATGTTTTGGGTGTACTATTCCTTTAAATAGTGGATCTAGATTAAGTAAAATTTAATTTCTAATAAATCTTGTAATAAAGATAGATGACTGAATAAAAATAAATATTTTTTTCTTTTTTTTCTACAGGTCATAACGGCATGTGCTGTCCTGCACAACATCTGCCTGGTCTACCGGACCACCATTACATTTAGATTGCAAGTATAATCACATTTTAGCTGTTATTTCAGGGTAATGAAAACAGTTTTAGTAAAGTCATTATTTTCTTTGTCATTTTAAACTTTTTTAGTAACATAGCAGCCGTCGATTGGGTCAGCCCTGCAAACCCTGATGGACGATGTGGTGAACAGTGGAGAGAGGCACCCCCCACCCCCCAGATGATGTCCCACTCACAGTCAGAAGACTCCAAGGACATCTGTGTGGCATCGCATCCAGTCCAGCAGCACCACCAGGGACTCCTGCTCAGTCACAATTATATATATATATGTTCTCTAGTAATATTTACTGTATATATTCTGTAAATAGTTGTAGTAGTTGATTTTAAAATCTAATGTCAATAGTTAAAAATGTTTTTTAATAGTTTATTGTAAATACTTGCTTGTTCTAAGTTTACTTAAATTATAAAGAAGTGATGAAACAGATAATGTAAAAAGGTTAAAAGACTTTAAGAACACACCAACAACAATAACTTTTATAAACAATTTAATAATTTAATTTAATAACAGCAACACATAACCTGAACTTGTTAAAAAAAAAAACACCAAAAATAATGTCTGTCCACCATCCTCTCCAATAATTTAAATAATCTGTCCATGCTTTCCCGCTTCCCTCTGCCATCTGATATCCTCCCTGATTAAATCCACCAACTCGTCTCTCCTTCTTCTCTTCCTCCTTTCCCTCCTCTCTCCTGGCCTCTCATTCTCTTCCTCATCGTCAACCTGGTGCTGCTAAGCCTCTGCAGCACCTGGCCCTGCTGTGTCCTCAGGGATGGAGGCAATTAGGACAGGTGGGGCATTAGGGGGCCTCTGTCCTAATACCTCATCCGTGAGGACAAACCAGGGAACAGGTGGCAGCAGCAGGCTTCCCACTGACCCCCTGCTCTGTCCCTGGATCTTTGCATTTCTAAAGTAAAGGAAAACTATTTGTGTCAACAGATGCTATTTTCTGTAGTGTTTCTTTAAAGCTAGAAAAAAGGAAGGTTTCATGATTTGAATGGATTAATGAAATTCTACAGAAAAAGACTTTGGAATGGTAACCTGGAGAGGACTTTTTTAAGCTTACTCAAAGTGGAAATTAATATGAATATAATAAATGTAAGATGTAATTTCCCTACACACACACACACACACATATATATATATATATATATGTATGTGTGTGTGTGTGTGTGTGTTTCATTACATTATCCAAACCTGAACATACTTTGTATTTTTTTTTAAGTTGTCCCACACAAGGATCACTTCTATCACAAATATGAGATTTACAAAAAGTGGCATCTGGGCATCATTTGATGTGATCAAATTATTATATTTGTACGTTGGTGTTTGGACAGGACTTCTTTTAACTTGTGTGACTTTTACATAGAAATGCAACATGTAGATGGAATTCTGCCTCAACTCTTCGCTCCATCCGACTGCAGCAGTATTTTTGGCCCCGATGATGAAGTGGTCATTTTATCATCTCCTCTGTCTGATCCCTGGAACAAAATGACATGTAAAACATATTTCTGTTATGTCAACAGGCAAAATGACTGTTCTGTATAATTACGCTGGTATTGTTCTTCAAGTGAATTATACTTTAAACCTTATTATACTGTACTGTAAATTAACTATACATTATTGAGTATTAAAACAAAATGTTTGCAGTATTGACAGCCCAGTACAGCTGGACTAATGTTATTTCTTCAGCTGCATTAAGCTTTAACAGCTCTAATACTTTGTAATAAACTGTTTGAGAATAAATAGATCTGATTAGTGAGGGATACGGCTATCAGTACAGTAAGATGTAGGTTAAAATAAAAAATAGTTTGTATGAAGGCTTTTAATTGTTGATGAGCATCTCGTATCAACAGGTTAGCTCTAAGCTTTAGCTTTAGCAGGTCCTACACATTCCGGTGGCTCCGTTACCGTCAGGTATTTTAATAGATGTTCATTTAAAAAAAACAAAAAAACAAACTACTTACATTTAAAGGTGTTCTCCGCTCTACTGGCGGCACTGCTGCTGCTTTCGGTTGTCCGTAACTTGAAGAAAATCCGACTTTCTTCTTCTTCTTCAACTACTAAAAAAAAAAAAAAAAAAAAAAAAAAAAAAGAAGCGCGCAAAGCACCTCGGGAAATCTAGTGGGAGGCGAGGCCACTAAGGACGGTAGAGATGCATCCTCAGAATTCGGGGAAAAGGAGGACGCATTTTAAGGCAAGCTTCCTCAGAATTTTTGACAAATGGGACGGCCTCCGCGCAGCGTTGTGACGTCACCGGCCTCAAAATGCGTCCTCCCAAGTACGCAGCCTGCGAATTGAGACGCAGCCTGGGTCTCTGAGCAAGACCCTTAATCCCACACTGCTCCCCAAAGGGAATGGGTTAAATGCAGAGATAAATTTCTCCAGTGTGAGATCAAGAAAGTTCAATTATTATTATGATGGAAGGCACATGTTTGACACTACTTAAATCAACAAGAGTCAAACCATTTTCTCTTACCCATAACATTGTGTGACAGTAAAAGGCCTTACCAATTTCAGATATTCTGATTGACCCTGAGTCCGCAGGTGAGAGGCACTAATCACAAAATCTCTGATAAATTGTATTTTTCTGTACTTTCTGGAGGATTGATTACTGAAAAGTCAATGACTGAATGCAATCAGCAGATAGAAAATATTTAACAATTTGTCTGTATAATATTATTGAATTGTATTTGTAAAGTCAAGTTTCGTCCCAAAATATACCTGATAAACCATAATTTAGGGCTGTTTAACAGGTGTGTTAAATGTGGATAGTAAATAAATGTACCTATAAGTAACGCTTTGTTTGTATGTTTACTTTACCACTCACAGTCTATGCCCAGGCAAAGTTCCCCAACACCTCCATGCAAGATGTCAGACAGATCATCAAAAAGAAATGCAACTAAATGAGAAGTCAGAAAAGTAGTGTTTCTAGAAGATATTTTGTTCAAAAATGTGCTCTTTTTTCAAATTTTTTTTGACAACCAAGGACTTCAGTTCTAAGTTCTTATTCATTTTGAAATGCAGGCTGTAACAGTTTAAGCTGACATTTAAGATAATCCTGAACATTATATTCTATAATGTTTAAATGGCTCACCATCAAGTTGAAATCTGGCATTGTTGGAGTATAAATGAGGTCCAGGCAGATAATCTAGTATCAGGTGGGTTATAGAGGAACACTATTACATCCCCAAAGAGATGCCCCTGTCCACAATTGCTGAGGGGGCCAACCAGGTGTCAATGACGGGGCCCCTGCAACTACCGTCTCTGTTTTCCGATATTTATGCCATTAGCAATCCCTCCTCTATTGGCTTATTTCGGAAGAAAGAGTCAGTCTTTAATTATTAAGCATCTATTTGTACTGTGTTGTTTTTTTCGGCTTTTAAAGAGGTAAAAAATCCCCCTCTTCTTGAATAGATGTGCAGATGGATGGATAAAATGGGTGTGTCTTTTTCCTTATTCGACATCCTGTGCCCACAGCCGCCTCCATCCGGCGGCAAGAACGCACAGGATTCCCTATAGCTCATTTTGAGATGTTGAATGAATCTGGAGGTTGGGAGGCACAGTAAGATGTTGGATTTTTCTGCATCAATGTTTGGAGTATGTCCGGGTATGTGAAGCCAATGAGCTTGGAGGTTATCGCGGTCTGTGACGATGCGGAGCGGGTCTGAGAGCTTCCACCAACCCAGGACTGGATGTGTCAGCGTCGTCAAAGTTCTAGGATTTGCTGCTCCCGCTATCTTTATTTCCCCAAGGTTGAACATTTTGTTGCAATCCGCATGTTGCGGATTAACTTTAACTGTACCTGAATAATTACATCTGAGGCGCAGATAACAGAGGGACACCGCCCGAACTGGTTTTACAGCCGATCCGAAGGAGGATTTTAGCGCTTTCGATCCCGGTGAAGCTGCCAGCTTCCGATCTTGCTGCAGCAACGTTAAATAGGCGGCTCTGAATTTTTATTTTTTGTCTTGTATGCTTGATAGGCTGCTCCCGCCAGGAGGAGAAGCTGTTTCCACAGGGGAAGAGATCATTTTCTGGCTCAAGGACACGCTCTCTGCTGGCAGCTCCTTATTGATGTATATTTGGCTTTGCGCACTGATTTCTGCGGGCCCTTGACATGGACTGTATCAGGATTAGAGCTGTTTAGCCCTTCGGCTCTACTGTTGCCTGATCTGGGTGTGGATCAGCCCCCAGGGATTCTGTAGAGAGACAGCGTTCACGGGGATGGAGCGGGATCTGCTGGTGTGGCCCTAATTGCGAGAAAGGGACGCTTTATGAAAATTTCTCAACCTTTCTACGCATTGTTTTCTCCTTGGATTTCTCAAGATGGGAAAGCCTTACTTAGCTTCTCATGTTCAAACCACATACTCCTGATCCAATTCAATTCAATTCCCCGAGTTTACTCTTCTATTTGTGCACGCCTGTGTAGACTTCTCATAGACACGCACACGTTACTGCCTGTTCATCACTAGAAAAACGGCGGTGTTATACTATCTCCTTTTTGGATAAGGAGAGAAGCTGGAGCTGGGATAAACCGATGAGATCTAAATCTTCCCAGGGCTCCATCTTACGATTTAGCTAACACCCATTAGTTTATCAAAGAAAAAGAGGACGAAGGGACAAACATTGCAAGAAGAGGGGCTTCTTGGGAGAGAAAAGAGACTACGAAGAGAAGCTGAAGATCAATGACGGTAAGGCATATTGGCTGTTAATGACATATATCGAGTCTGCGTGTTTCACTGTGTGTATGAATGATAGGATGCTCCTTTTTTTCTTGTCGTTTTTCTACCGTGGGACCATGGGGAACTGTATTCTTAGTTCCTTGGAAAGGAATCATTGCTGTAATCTGATTAGGCTGTGTCATAACCTCACAGTGTGACTGCTCTTTTCTGCGCCTGCTGGCTCGTATGGTGCTCATCGCTTTACTCCTGCAGATGTCAAAAATTCGTTGTGGTGTGGAGCTTGGGTGACATTTCTCGCAACTTTTCTCTGCGATTTTTTTCTTCTTTTCTTGAGCATGGTGAAGGTGGTGGCGTAGGTGAAGTCTAATAGTCCTGGGGGATATGTTCGTGTAAGGGCGCATGTACGCGTGCACCTTGAAGTCCGTTCGCGCGCCGGTAATATATGGCAAGCCAAGAATACCAATATTCGCATCTAATTACCACGTTAAGACTGAAATTAACCCACTCAAAACGTTTTTTCGAAATTTCTCTGCTTTTTTCGGCATCTTTTACCAACAAGCGCTGCTTTTTACGTCAGTCATGATGGTACCGCAAGACGCGCGTTTTTAATGCGCATTTTTAATGCCCATTTTTATGGCAAGCCAAGGTCACTTTTCGCATTGAATTGTCGCGTTAAGATTGAAATTAACCCACAAAAAACGCGCGTTCTCCCGAGATTACAGCGCTTTTTACGCTGTCTTTTACCAACAAGCGGCGCCTTTTACGCGCGTCATGTTAGCACCACGCGCGTTCTGACCCAGACAACGCGCATATTTAACGCGTGTTTTCCTAATATGATAATGATGTCCTTCCTTCTTTTCCCACAGCCAACGCATTTGAACTGGTTGCATCCAATCGCTGATGAAGGCAGCCAGACCAAGATAGTTCAGCACAGATCTGCTTTGTGGAAAACTCTGCACAAAGCTCAATGTTGCAGCGTTGCCAAAGTTCACTGCATTGCCGTTTCACAAAGCCTTAATTTTAGGAATATATTCAGTACATGCACTTTGCTGTTATTTTGAATCCATTTTCGTGCCTATTTTCATGTAAAAACGTGTTGCATCAACATGGATCGCCAACTAATGTTTTGTGCTTTACAGGTATTAGTAGGAACAGTTCACCAGCGTTTACAACTGAGAAGCGGCATTAAAAACGCATGTCTTGTGGTACTATCATGACAGACGTAACAAGCGGCGCTTGTTGGTAAAAGACGGCAAGTGGCAAAATTTAAGGAAACCGGTCGTTTTTAGCGGATAAACTTCAATCTTAACGTGGTAATTAGATGCGAATAGTGGCATCCTTGGCTTGCCATATAGGAGCATAATAACTGATCCAGTTTGAGGCAGGGAGCTTTCTGTCTGCATATGTCTCTGTTTCTGCAGCTGCCTCATCATGCCTGCGATTACAGGAGCATCTATAGTGCAGGAAGCCAGAAAATGGCTTCCTGCACTGGAGTAGAGGAGAGAGGATTGTTGGAGGCTGTACAGAGGACCAGGAAAGAAGGTAGAATGATGGAAGGTAGAACTTAATGAAGGATAGAAAATTGTGGAGCAGGGGAGATTTCAGCAAAAAAAAAAAAAACTGCTAAACCTGGTTCGTCATTTATAATTAATGGGAGCTGCATAATGTAGTGAATCACAATTCTCATCACACACAGCGTCAACCATGAGCAAATATGTGATCAGAATAAGTGATATGATGCAATATTCAACTTACACTGTGATACAAGGGATCAGGGTCGCTGCCAGAAATTTGGGGCCCCATGAAAGACATTGATACACCCCCTGCCCCATTCCCCCCCGAAAAAAAAAAAAAAAAAATTACGCAAGCTTTAAAACTGCTATAAAGATGCACTGAAGACTATTATTTACATTTGAAGCTGCTCATGAGAATGATCCAGTTTTATAGATTTCTTTTGATGGCTGTAATGTAATCTGAATTTAAAAATCGAATTAAACTGTTTTAATATTGATTAATCCAGGTTGCTGGAGGCTAACCAAAGCACTGCAGCTGTTAAGGATACAGTATTAAAAAACTGGAGGCAATTTCATTTTGTAGTTATATATATATATATATATATATATATATATATATATATATATATAAATATATATCAATTTACATAACATGGTTAAAAAGAGAAATTCCCACAGACTGTTCTGGTGCCAACTGGCCTGCCCCTGAACACAATTTTATGTTGCTCACTGGAAGAGGTTAGTGGGTGGGGGCATTGGAGAAATGGGTCTGCTTGTGGATCATCTGTTTTCAGGATGATGGAGGAACAAAGACAGTTATTTAATTTACATATCCTGCTAAACATCTACTAGTGTTTAGTAGGGTTGTCAAAAGTATCGCTACTCAAAAAAGTATCGATACTGAAACATTGTTTTCGGATACAATACTGGTTTTTAAAAGTATCGATACAGTGCTACCACCAGTGGCACCTAAGCTGTCATTCATCTAAAGTGCAGAATAGAGGACAATGCACTTTCAGAACACTGTGTGATTGAATAATTCTGTGCACTTTTCAGTTTCAGACTTTTTATGTAAGAGGTGCGGCTGCTGAGAATTATTTTTGTTTCTTAACCGGTTTGGCTAGTGTCATTGTTATGTGAGCAAAGCATAGCCAAGGAAGGAACACTTCATTTTCATTTTACAGGTTTTTTATCAAGCTTGCTTAATATTGTGCACAGCATACAACCTTTATTGTATTTATTTATTGTATTTTATTTTTTAATGAAAATATTTCTGTAGAATTTTGGAGTCTTTGTTTTTATCCTTGTGGTATCGAAAATGGTATCGAGTATCGAATATTTTCCTTAGTATCGGTATCGAGTTGAAAAGTTTAGTATCGTGACAACCCTAGTGTTTAGATGAAGGTAACCCTCTGTTAACTATAACATCTAACAGTTATCATCTCTTAACATTTGAAATGGATCCCCCGATCAGAGCTTTAAATGAGCAAGTTCTGCACGACCTTTCCTCAGGTGTTTCGTCTGAGTCATAAACCTTCCTCTGGTGCTTGCAGCAGCCCCATAACTTTCGAGCAAGCCTCTGTCACTGACCAACCTACCAGAGAAAAGTCAATACTTTTTTTGTTGCTATCCCATATTTACAGATGACAGGAGCAAGGCCTTACAACTTGATCACAAACTTGGCAAAGATTTGGAGCTGGATTTCCTTGCTGACAAAACCAGGATTTAAACCCAGGTCCCCAGCATTACACTCAATATAATCATGTCAACATAGTGCATTCCAAGCAAAAGTAAAAAAAAAAAATGTAAGGAAGCTTGAATGTTGAATGATCAGTTTCTACTCATATTTTTTTTTATTTTATTCTTTTAACGACTGTGCTAAATATTTAGTTCTGGTTAACGTTGAAATGAAATATATTCAGGGTGTGGTTATGGAATATTCAGTGAGTTAAGAAATAGAGTTGTGCCAATACCATTTTTTGGCCCCGATACCTGGTTGTGCAGTGTTGGCCGATATCGATACCATATGTTTGAAATTGATGTGTGTCTATGTATGAAGACCTACATACTATTTGGATGTAGGATAATTGCCATAATGGTTTTTTAAGCTGCTGCCTACCTTTATGTAGTAGGAAAAAGACTAATAAAGAGTGAATCTACAAAGTTTCTAGCATACTTAAATTTGTTTTGTTTGCAGACGATACTACCATCTCCTGTACAGGTGATCATTTGAATCAGCTTAAGGCTGATGTCAACCTTGAGTTATGTCGACTTAAGATATGGTTTGATATTAACAAACTATTATGAAATTTGGATAAAACAAGTTAGTAGATAATATGAGAGTATAGAGAGTTAAGGAAATTAAGTTCTTGGGAGTAATGATGTACGGTAAGATATCCGTGAGACCTCCTATATAATACGTTCAAACTTGAATATCGAGAAGTATTGCAATTCTCAGCAAAGCTAAACATTTCCTAAATTATGCTGCTCTTCATATTTATACTATTCATATTATTCATATTATTTCATCATTCTGCTTCATTCTCTCTCTGTTCTCCTATTCTGCAGAATCTGTTAGTTCAATCTCTAACGTTCTGCTCTATCTGCTTTTCCTCAGAGTAGCTTTGCCTCGTCTGTTCCTGTTTGACTGTGACGTCATCCTGGAAAGAAACATCAGCTGTGCTGCTTCCATCAACACCCTTGTTTATAGATGTTGGAGATCGGCCTGTTTTCCAGTGTGGTCCTGTGACTGAGTGGATGTGCTCTCTTCGTCCTCTGGCATGGGAGCTGGCTCGGAGCTCGTCTGCCTGGCTGTGTGTTTCCTGGACGGGGCCGCCTTTTACAGCTGCTTTTTGTATCTCTGCTTCTGTCTCCTTGAACCCCAGTCGGCCTCGGCAGATGGCCGCTCACACTGAGCCTGGTTCTGCTGGAGGTTTCTTCCTGTTAAAAGGGAGTTTTTCCTCTCCACTGTCGCTACAAGCATGCTTAGTGTGAGGGATTGTATTTGAGTCAATGAGTCAATGCAATCAACTGGTTTTCCTTAGATATAAAACTTTGTATCAATTTGACTGTATGATCTGGTTGAACTGTAAAGTGCCTTGAGATGACGTGTTGTGAATTTGGTGCTATATAAATAAACTGAATTGAATTGAATTCATATTCTGCATTAGGCATTTATGTTAACTTACTTGAGTTACTGTGTAGAAATATGGGGAAACACGTAAACCTCGCTCCGACCGTTATGCATGATAGAAAAAAGGACCATTAGAATGGTTCACAAGGCATGATTCTATGACTCTACTAATATATTATTTATAGAGTCCTCAAAACTCCTTTATCTGGTCGATTTTCAAACAGTTTCTGTTTATTGATAGAGTGGGGGGCTATGACTACAGGGAAAACCTTAACTTCAAAATCTTGAGGGTTCGAACTTGCATGAAGAGAATGGGCATTTCAGTCAGTGGTGTGAAGGTCTGGCATAAACTATAAAAAGAGCTGAAGCAATGTCTAAGCATGGGTCTGTTTAAAGAAAGGCCAAAACTGATGTGAATGTCATTGTGGGGTGTGAGATGGGACCAGTGGTTGGAGCGATTGGAGGGAATGTCGTGTTCAGCTGTGGCACTGATAATTGGGGGTTTCAGGGGCTCGCAGTGGTCTGAATGCCGGTGTACAAGGGTTTAAATGCGGATATTGACCTGATGTGTTTGTCTGTATATATATATATATATATATATATATATGTGTGTGTGTGTGTGTATATGTATTTTTTTGTGTGTGAATATTGAAAAAAACGTTTAACAGAAAAGTTACTCTACTTTAAGTTAATTCAAGTGCTATGAGAGGGAGAAGGGGTATGAAAAATAAGTTTAACTTCTTCCTTTCAGACAATATACATGGATCAAAGTCAATTTTCTGGCTGTATAAAATTACAGGTTCATTTGGTGGAGGGTTTTGTTTCTATTTATGTTCATGGTGAAATTAGTTAGTTTGGTGTTTGGTTGATGTTAACTAGTCTTTTTTGTGTGTATTTGGTTGATTGCACACAAAAGTTTTCCATGGAAAACTTTGAATCAATTTGACTGTATGATCTGGTTGAGTAAGATGGCATGTGTTGTGAATTGGCGCTATATGAATAAAGAGAATTGAATTAATTCATTGTCAACTTTTTCTTTTACAAAAACCTTAGTGTAATATTGGAAGCTGAATTTCAGCCATAAAAACTAAGAAATTGTGATATAACAATGAGGCACTGGCTGATAACCAAGAGGCTGTTGGAAATATTCAGATTTATATTGTACTTGAAATGCTGCGTCCTGCCTCTAAGAAGAATTAATCCGCTGTTTAATCTCCCAGCCTGGAGCTATACCCCAAATCACTCCATCTACAGTACTCGACCATCTGTGTTCTTATCCATCTGTCCATCCTACAAAGCCACCCATTTGCCTTGCCTGACCGCACCAAGTAGTTTTTCTTCCTCATTTTCTTGCTCTCTTTCTCTCCTCTTCTCCTTATAAGTGCTGCAGGCCCAGGTTACAAACATTACATTTAAGTAAATGCTATGACAGCTTGACCCTACAGCACCCACAGCTCTTCCTCAACTTAAAATCCTGTTTTCTTTCCACTCTTATCTCTCACTGCAACAACACATGTGGTTTTTGGTGCTTTTTCTCCATTTAGCTGTGTTTTACAAGCACAGTAGACAAAGAAATCATAAACAGTTGGACAAATGTGTCTTGATGCACTGAGCTGTTAGTGGTTGGACTGTCCCAGCTCCTGTGTATAGGTTTCAGAGATATTAGACACAACTGAGATTAAGCAAAGCTTAAAAATGAGGGATGGGGATAGATGATGGGTTGCTGGAATTGCTTGCAGCTTTTGGGATTTGGATCATGGATTCAACAGGCCTGTATTTTTTTCCTTCAGTCTCTTCCATGTACTGTTGTTACTCAGCTGAGCTCATGTGTTCAAGATCTGAAGTTTTAATATTTGTACATTATCCTATTATTGCTCTGTGTATGCTATTTGTTTGAGTTTTATACAGATTTGACAGGGAATTATAGGGGCATGCATTGTCTTTACTTTCATAAAGTTCTGTTTATAAGAGGGAAGTCTTTCAAAAAAGCTTTTTTTTCTGTCTGTTTAAAATACGATCATTGGCACCCCTGTAAATATGATTGGTTCTATCTGAAAGGTGAGGCAGCGTCTGAAGTAGCTATAGAATCTAGGGATGCACAATATAATCGGCCCGCTATCAGGCTTTTTATATGTTGATATATTGACACGGTATAGATCTATTTTACTAACAAAATCTCACAAGAATTCGCAAAATATCATGAGAGTTTGTAACAGAACGAGGAAATTTCAGGAGATTCTGAAAGTAAAATAGATCGATAACGCATTTTTAAAAATCTATTTGATATCAGCATATAAAAATATATTTGAGTATATTATTTTTCAAAGTGTCAGAAATGGATAACAAAACTGCTATTTTCAATGACTACTTATTTTTGTCCAGCTTTAACATCGGTATCGGCATCGGTTATCGGCTACATGAGTTTTAAAATATTGGCATATCGTATATCGGCCAAAATCCCAATATCCTGCATCCCTAATAAAATCTAAACCAAGTGTACACTCTTTTGATCCAGTTGAACTTTCAGAGTTAGCTAAACTGGTATCTTCATCTAAGCCTTCAACTTGTATGTTAGATCCTTTTCCAACGAGGTTATTTAAGGAACTATTTCCTCGGATTTCCTCGTCCATTTTTCTATCCCTGTTCAGGGATATGTAGATCAGGCTTTTAAGGTAGCTGTAATTAAACTTTTACTCAGGAAATCACCTCTTGACACTGCATGAAAAGTGGGATTTTCGTCCCCGTAAACTCCCGCAGATCTCCCTGATTTTCGTCAGTTTCCGACAATTTGCAACCCGCGCTTGTCCCCGTTTGTCAGTGCCACAAATTGTCGGGAACGGACACTGAAGTATGTGGAGAGCGATCAGCTGTACTAATGGCCCTAATTAGCATATGAATGCAGCAAACCCGCGCGGCTGGCCAGGTCAGGCTTGAATAACCTACTCAGTATTGGCTGAAACCACTATTCTCAAACAAGTAAAATCGCTCGTGATTGGCAGCAAAACCACACGTGGCCAGGCCAGGCTTGAATGTTCTTACTGAGTATTGGACTGAGTATTAAACAAGTAAAGTCGCTCGTGATGGGTTGGCATATATATATATATATATATTTACATATAAATTTACATAAATATATATTTATTTATTTATTTATTTATTCATTCATATATTTACTTATTCATATATTTATTTATTCATATGCTGTGTATTTATGTTATCCTACACTACTACACAATTATTAGGCTACCATCAAGGACATGAATGAATTTATACAGGAAATGAACATTTGCCAGGAAGCTGTTTATGCAAAGAAAGAGCTTTATTAAAACACACACACACACAACTATATACAACGCGTATCCAAACACATGTGTATCCAAAAATTACAACTCCGTGAACGGTCCGTTTGCCTCCTCGGGGTTGGAGGTAACTGGCAGCATTCCCTCCGAGGCAGGTCCGATGTGCAGACGCCTACTGTGCGTGGCTCTGTACTTCGGCATCGCTTCTAACCGGGACTGCAGCTTAACACAGAGTTCAGAGAGATCCGGCCTACGAAATGGCGGCGACCGTACAATCCATCCAGAGACACCGCCAACGACGCCATCTTCTTCGTCAGACATGATGTCGACGGTGGCGGACTTCCAGAGTTCCACTTCCTCATCAGCTATCACACTCTGCCTCGCTTTCAGCAGCTGTAAAAAAAAAACAATGAATCAGCACTATGCGATGGGATGCACTGCGTATGGACACAACACATCTATCAATGCACCTGAAAAATAGTCACCAAATAAAGTCTTACCCTCTTTCTTCTAACTCGACTCCTAACAGATTGCTTGGCAGCTTCCGCACGCAACGTGTTCGCTGGCAGCGTATATCTGAAGCTCCTGCGTACCGTCTCAAAATACGTCTTACAGGCAGCTGGAAAACAATTAAATGAGAGTGGTATGAATAAAAAAAATCAAACGCAAGTCACAGTAACAAGAAAGGAGAAAACATTAAAACAGATCACTTACACACAATGTCGTCTTTATCAACATCGTGCAAATCTGGACTTGCTGATATGGCTCCAAGCAAATAGGTCACCGCCTCATTGTGAGGTGAGATTAGTCTGTGAAAACAAAATGTACAGCTATGATTGGTATCTATCCGTATCTATTTCATTTTACCGCAGAATGAAAGCATATTCTTTAAATCTTACCCTTGCTCCGGTTCAGAGCGCCTGCAATTTGTCTCCGAGTTGTGAAGACGGCGTACTGCTTCCTCTGAATCACAAAAATACACTTTAATAAAGCTTGTTCTTGCAAGGCCACTATTAGCTGTAGCTTTAGGCTAGGCTGCTTTGAGCTTACCTAGCTAGGCTAGGTTGTCTTTAGCTCACCTAGCTAAGCTAGGCTGCTTTTAGCATAGCTAGCAGTAATCGAACATATATTTACAGCTAGCGTGGGGTTGTGCACCCGTCTTCTCTTCCTCGAGTTCGTCTCTCCTGCACAGATGTTCGACTGCAGAGCCGCCATCTTGTCCTCTATGGACAGCAACCTGGAGTGTACCGAATTCTCCAGCTGAGTGAGCCGCTCATTCATGTCGGCAGTATGCTGGGCAAGCTGACGAGACAGTCCACTGATAGCAATCAGCAGTTTCTTTTCGTCAGTCTGCGGACTGGCTGAAAGTTGTGGATCGCGACCAAGAGCAGTTGAAGGCGAGTTGAACGCGAGACGTCGTGCAGCCATTGTTCACGTACCAGCAAAATCCAAACAAAGGAACTGGAGATGAAGTTCTTCTGTATGCTGGTCTCGCGAGCAGTAGTAGTGCACAAAAGCTCACACGTGATTAGACGAGGAGTCGGAGGCTCATCAGGATCCTCCAATCACATACGACGTCATTGTTATACGGAAGGACTCGCGAGACCAGCTCGCGTCTGGATGGACAATTGAAAATAAAATAAAAAAATTTAAAATGAATAGTTTAGAAATGAGTCAAACATCACCAGTATCAATTTATACCTCCCTGGATTCTACCAGAAGCAACAGTAGATATGTCAATAATGGAAAAGAAACAAGATAAATCAAGTGATGTAGATAGATGTTCAGTGCAATTATATTTAGATAAATATTATCAATATGTTCAAATTTATACTGATGCATCAAAAATAACTGAGAAACTAGGAATAGCATTTGTAGTACCACAATTCAATATAAAAATAGGAAAACGACTTACAGATGGATTATCAGTATACACAGGAGAAATGTTGGCAATATTATTAGCTTTATAATGGGTAGAAGACATAAAACCATTAAAAACAATAATATGTTCAGATTCAAGCTCTGCATTGTTAAGTTTAAAAATAACCAAACAGATAGTAGGATGGACATTGTATTAGAAATACACTATATTGCCAAAAGTATTTGCTCACCCATCCAAATTATTGGAATCAGGTGTTCCAATCACTTCCATGGCCACAGGTGTATAAATTCAAGCACCTAGGCATGCAGACTGTTTTTACAAACATTTGTGAAAGAATGGGTCGCTCTCAGGAGCTCAGTGAATTCCAGCGTGGAACTGTGATAGGATGCCACCTGTGCAACAAATCCAGTCGTGAAATTTCCTCGCTCCTAAATATTCCACAGTCAACTGTCAGCTGTATTATAAGAAAATGGAAGTGTTTGGGAACGACAGCAACTCAGCCACGAAGTGGTAGGCCACGTAAACTGACGGAGCGGGGTCAGCGGATGCTGAAGCGCATAGTGCGAAGAGGTCGCCAACTTTCTGCAGAGTCAATCACTACAGACCTCCAAACTTCATGTGGCCTTCAGATTAGCTCAAGAACAGTGCGCAGAGAGCTTCATGGAATGGGTTTCCATGGTCGAGCAGCTGCATCCAAGCCATACATAACCAAGTGCAATGCAAAGCGTCGGATGCGGTGGTGTAAAGCACGCCGCCACTGGACTCTAGAGCAGTGGAGACGCGTTCTCTGGAGTGACGGATCGCGCTTCTCCATCTGGCAATCTGATGGACGGGTCTGGGTTTGGCGGTTGCCAGGAGAACGGTACTTGTCTGACTGCATTGTGCCAAGTGTAAAGTTTGGTGGAGGGGGGATTATGGTGTGGGGTTGTTTTTCAGGAGCTGGGCTTGGCCCCTTAGTTCCAGTGAAAGGAACTCTGAATGCTTCAGCATACCAAGACATTTTGGACAATTCCATGCTCCCAACTTTGTGGGAACAGTTTGGAGCTGGCCCCTTCCTCTTCCAACATGACTGTGCACCAGTGCACAAAGCAAGGTCCATAAAGACATGGATGACAGAGTCTGGTGTGGATGAACTTGACTGGCCTGCACAGAGTCCTGACCTCAACCCGATAGAACACCTTTGGGATGAATTAGAGCGGAGACTGAGAGCCAGGCCTTCTCGTCCAACATCAGTGTGCGACCTCACAAATGCGCTTCTGGAAGAATGGTCAAAAATTCCCATAAACACACTCCTAAACCTTGTGGACAGCCTTCCCAGAAGAGTTGAAGCTGTTCTAGCTGCAAAGGGTGGACCGACGTCATATTGAACCCTATGGATTAGGAACGGGATGTCACTTAAGCTCATATGTGAGTCAAGGCAGGTGAGCAAATACTTTTGGCAATATAGTGTATATCATACACTGTTCAGAATATGAAACATGGGGCTGATAGTTACATTTGTGTGGGTTCCAGCACATATTGGGGTAGAAGGAAACGAGAGGGCAGATAAAATGGCAAAAAGGGCAATTAAACATTCTATTAGTTTTATAGTTAAAATAAGTACATCAGAAGGAAAAAGTATTATTAAAGAGAAACTAATGGAGGTTTGGCAAAAAAAGGTGGGATGAAGATAAAACAGGAAGATGGTTTTATAAAATTCAGAAGATGGTAAGAGAAAGAAGAAATGGAAGAAGAAATAGAAAGGAGGAAAGAGTGATAACAAGGTTAAGATTTGGTCATACAAGACTTAATTATACACTTTTTAAAATACAAAACATAAAACGGGCAAATGGCATTTCTGTGATAAATATGAAACCATAGAACATGTTATATTAGAATGTCATAAATATGAAAAAGAAAAGATATATGAGGAGAGAGTTTGAAGACATTAAGGAGAAGGTTAATTTATTAGATATACTGAGGAAAAAGTTAGGGAGTAAACACATACAAATAATTATTCGATTTCTAAAGAAAACGAAATTATTTCATAGAATTTAATTATAGTAAGTGTGTTTGTGAGTGAAGGAATGATATACAAAGCTGTGAACAAATATGTATATATTTTTAAGTGTGAATGTGTGAATGTATGTTTAGAAGAAGTTAGGGTAGAGTATATGTATATATATCAGGATAAATATTTAAACCATCACGAACCACACTCCATACCAGTAAGTGGCGGTAATGCTACTAACAGTTTGTTGCCAACCGCCATAAAACTCGACAAGAAGAAGAACAGCTCGCGTCACTCCATTCTGGAAGGTGGCGGTAATGCACCTATAAATTGTTTGTTTCTGCCAGTTGAGCGCATTGCTAGAAGATGTGTGGTTAATACATCCTCTGTGCATTTAAGTAAGACCAAGGAAAAAGTCACGGTAGTCATGCCAATATGCACAGTAGTTGAGCTCTAGGAGACTGTGATCTCTGCAGACCCCTCATTCTGATTCTAATGTTGTTTGCATGGAATGCACATTTTACCAACTGATTCTGATTAAAACAAATTTTTGAAATAAATTATTTTGTGTATTTTTTTACATAACATTTGCATACACAGTAATCTAGCGTACTTTAATTAAATAAATCAATTCAAGCTAAAATGTAAGAGTCTATAATTAGGCCATACTGAGCCTGATCTATTTGTACCATCTATTTGGGGGATATTTATTGCCACACTTTGGGCCACTTAATACCAGTTTAGCATCAAATAAATGAGGCAGCCTACCTCAGCATTGTTGCTGACCTTATGCCCTTATGACCACAGTGTACCAATCTTCTGATGGCTACTTCCAGCAGGATAATGCGCCATGTTATAAAGTGAATCATCTCAGACTCATTTCTTGAAACTTTTCCACTTAAGTAATTGTGAATTGAGCATATTGACAAACTTTTTTTTTTTTTAATAATTACTGCTCTAAATGTATTGCTCTGTCAGCTAAAAATCTGTTTTGGTCTCTATACTTTAATTAAATAAATCAATTCAAACTAAAATGTAAGAGGCTATACTGAGCCTGATCTCTTTGTATCAGAGATTTTCTTACCTTTTAGAAAAATGTCACTTGGGGTAAAACTCCCCCTGCAACCTGATTTTCATTTGTATAGCTCACAGCATTTTCATTTACATGTTAAAGCCTCCCCTAGAATTCCATGGGGGGGAGGCATGGGGGGAACACTGCCTAAGAAAGTCCACATCAATTTCTGACAATTTACGGGAGTTTTCGGCGAAGCCTGCAAATTACCGTAAACTGCCGCTAACCTGAACTCCCACGACAATCTACAGTGCCGCATATTGACGAAAATCCCACTTTTCATGCAGTGTGACCCAGCTAACTTGGTTGATTAAAGACCTATATCCAGTCTTCCTTTCTTATTTCAAATTCTTGAGATAATAAATGCCAAAAATGTATGTGACCACATACACCATAATTACCTTTTTGAGGAGTTTCTATCAGATTATAAAGCTCATGATAACACTGAAACAGCTATGCTGAAAGTCACAAATTACACTCACCGGTCACTTTATTAGGTACACCTGTCCAACTGCTCGTTAACACTTAATTTCTAAGCAGCCAATCACATGGCGGCAACTCAGTGCATTTAGGCATGTAGACATGGTCAAGACGATCTCCTGCAGTTCAAACCAAGCATCAGTATGGGGAAGAAAGGTGATTTGAGTGACTTTGAACATGGCATGATTGTTGGTGCCAGAAGGGCTGGTCTGAGTATTTCAGAAACTGCTAATATACTGGGATTTTCACGCACAACCATCTCTAGGGTTTACAGAGAATGGTCCGAAAAAGAAAAAACATCCAGTGAGCGGCAGTTCTGTGGGCGGAAATGCCTTGTTGATGCCAGAGGTCAGAGGAGAATTGCCAGACTGGTTCGAGCTGATAGAAGGGCAACGGTGACTCAAATAACCACCCGTTACAACCAAGGTGGGCAGAAGAGCATCTCTGAATGCACAGTACGTCGAACTTTGAGGCAGATGGGCTACAGCAGCAGAAGACCACACCGGGTGCCACTCCTTTAAGCTAAGAACAGGAAACTGAGGCTACAATTTGCACAAGCTCATCGAAATTGGACAATAGAAGATTGGAAAAACGTTACCTGGTCTGATGAGTCTCGATTTCTGCTGCGACATTCGGATGGTAGGGTCAGAATTTGGCGTCTACAACATGAAAGCATGGATCCATCCTGCCTTGTATCAACGGTTTAGGCTGGTGGTGGTGGTGTCATGGTGTGGGAAATATTTTCTTGGCACTCTTTGGGCCCCTTGGCACCAATTGAGCATCGTTGCAACACCACAGCCTACCTGAGTATTGTTGCTGACCATGTCCATCCCTTTATGACCACAATGTACCCAACTTCTGATGGCTACTTTCAGCAGGATAATGCGCCATGTCATAAAGCTGGAATCATCTCAGACTGGTTTCTTGAACACGACAATGAGTTCACTGTACTCAAATGGCCTCCACAGTCACCAGATCTCAATCCAATAGAGCATCTTTGGGATGTGGTGGAACGGGAGATTCGCATCATGGATATGCAGCCGACAAATCTGCGGCAACTGTGTGATGCCATCATGTCAATATGGACCAAACTCCCTGAGGAATGCTTCCAGCACCTTGTTGAATCTATGCCACAAATAATTGAGGCAGTTCTGAAGGCAAAAGGGGGTCCAAGCCGTTACTAGCATGGGATACCTAATAAAGTGGCCGGTGAGTGTATATTCTCATGGCCACATTATAATGAACTTGTATTTGTATTTGTGCAGTTTGCCTCAGTGCTGCATCTGGCACAGTTGTTCATATTATTCTTTTAGAAAGACTTGATTATTTTTTTCGGAATTAATGGAACAACTAGGCTGGTTTAAATCATATTTATGTAACAGATTTCAGTTTGTTCCCTTTAATGATAGATCTTTATCATGTTCCGGGGTTACCTCTGGAGAACCACAAGGATCAGTGCTAGGACCAATTATCTTAACTATTTGGTAGAAATTTAGACAGCATGGGATTCATTTCCATTGTTATGCCGATGATATTCAGCAATATCTGTTTATAAGTCGAAATGAAAATAACCCATTAAATAAACTACAGGCATTTCTTGAAGACAAAAACCTGGATGACTCTTAACTTTCTGCTTTTGAATGCAGACAAAACAGAGTTATAGTCTTTGGACCAGTCTTTGAAAAAGAAGCTGACTATTCAGTCACTTCATGTGGATGGGATTAAATTGATCTCAGATAATAAAGTAAAAAATGTTGGTGTTGTTTTTGATCAGGTCCTGTCATTTAAATCCCATGGCAAAGCAACTTGCAGAATTTCCTCATTTTATCTGCGGCAAATTGCAAAAATGAGGAATATCCTGTCCAGGGATGATGCGAAGAAGCAAGTCCATACTTTTGCTATTTCAAGTCTGGAATATTGTAATTTTTTGCTATCAGGAAGTCCACAAACTATATTTAAATGCCTTCAGCTGAACCAAAATGCTGTAGCCAGAGTTTTTTATGAAAATTAAAAAAAGAGATAATCTCTCTTCCATACTAGCTTCTAGCAAGCTTCTCTTCATTGGCTTTTTGTTAAATCCATAGTAAAATTTAAAATCCTCCTCTCATATAAAGCTATAAATAACCAAACTGCATCTTATATCAGATATATGATTGTTCCTTATATCCCTAACAGTGCTCTTCACGCTCAATCTGCAGGTTTATTAGTGGTTCCTAATAACACTGAGCACTAGACCAAACATATCGAACACTGAGTGATGCGTTTCTCATAGGGTAAACCAGTCTATCACAGATGACCCAGATCATTCTAACAATATACTACAGGGACCAGAGAAAATTATGGAGTACGACATTGTTTTGGCAAACTTACACACCGAAAGAACACTAATTTTAGTGACCTCCGATCGGCGTAACCAGGTGTCATTACCGCCAGCGTGAATAACAATCTTACTGTATTTAACCTTATCCTTAGCCAGCAGTTTCAGGTAGGATTTGATGTCGCCCGTTCTGGCCCCCGGATAATATTTGACTATGGTCCCTGGTGTCTCTAATGCCAAGTTTCTGACTATGGAGCGGCCAATCACCAGAGTGGGCTTCTCAGTGGGTGTGTCACTGAGTGGGGAAAACCGGTTAGAAACGTGAACGGGTTGGTGGTGACCAGTGGGCAGAGATCCACGACTACACTTTCTGCGTACAGTTACCCAATCGACTGGCTGCTCAGGCACTTTTGGAGGACAGCTACGTTGGGGGCATACTTTAACTCCTGGATGTTCAACAGCCTGAAGCCTGATTTCTAACTCTCTCACCCTTGCCTCCAAAGCTACAAAAATACTACACTTATTACACATACCGTAATCACTAAAGGAGGCAGAGGAATAACTGGACATCTGACACAGAGCAGGAGAGAGGAGAGGAAGAAGGAAGAGTTGGAAAAGAGTCAAGAGAGGGAGAGAGAGAAGCCATAGCGATGCTAAGCTAGCGGTAGCCTAGACTAGCTACTCCTTACTACCAGAAATAAAACCATGTGAAACTGACAAGTGCTCAGTAAAAAAGTTCAGCAGAAGGTGCTATGCTTTAAAGTAGTGCTAGTCAGTCAGAGTTACTTAGATACAGAGATGTCACAGAAAAAATAACTTTAGATTGAGATTGTCTGGACAGCAACACTCAGTTAATCCAAACAGGAAGTGAACAGGCCCAAACAGGAAGACAGACAGACTGCTTTGTGCTTGAGGTGGTGAGGAGGAGTGTTGTTTCAAGAACTAAAGTGAACCGTCTTTTTTTTTAAAGCCACCCAAATACCTCTTAAGAGGGTTACTTATTTCTACCCTTTTTGGTATAATATTCTCTGTATTCTATTTTAAGTGGAAAAAGTTGTGTGCTGCGTCCCAATTTTATCAAAAACTTAAGATTTTTCAACTTCAGTGATCACCACTCTGCTCTCTCCATGCGGTATAGCTGGTTTGAAAACTCCTCAGCTCTATGTAATGGCACAAGGTGAGGGTGGTGCAGTGAACACTCTCACCGTGTAAAGTTCAATGCTCACTGCTTCATCGCCCTTCACTGTGCAGTTTGTATAGGTATTCTATGTGAGTCCACCACATTTGCCACTGCTACCATGCCCAGTGTGAATGTATCATAATGGTTTTATTAGCAAAGAGACTACTGGCGGCTGGTACATTAACATGATAGTTAAAATGCCAGTTCTCTGTAAAATCAATAAAGCTGCTTTAAAAAGTATTGATGTAAATGATCAGTTATGCTAGAGTCAGAATTGTATTTATTGAAAGCAGCAGTGTAAAAAGACACTGTAAAGCAAACAATCTGTGAGCTCAACGCTGTTCGTACATCACAGCTTTTGTTCCCTGTTCTTTCTTTTAGCAAATGTAGAAAGACACAGAAATGTGAAAAATCAGCAACTAAAACAGTTTTGAATTACAGCGGTTTCTCCTGGCTGCTAAAGAAAATCCTTCTAAAGGTATCTTAAATCTGATATTTTCTATCACCTCCACCAATCTCTATTACATCTAACCAGCTTTATCTCCTCTAAACATCTCTAAGCAGCTCTGATGTGAGATGCTCAAGTATGTTCCAGAGTTAGCAATTGAATACTAGCAACTAGTCCAAAAACAGCCCAAATAAAAAAAAAACAACATTTGGTCCATCCAAGGAAGGTCATCCTTCAGATTTACTTGGATAAAAAATAGGATTTTTTTCCCCCAAACCATGGTCCCCTGTGCTTATGTTACTCAAAAAATGGATGAAAGTTCATCCTCTCAGCCTGAGCTTTGGTTCCCTCCTTTCAATGGAGAGGGCTGACAAAGGAGGGAAACATCCATACATCTTTTTATTTCCTGTTATACTTTATCCCTGCTTGGGTCGCGAGGGGTTTGTGCCTATCTCCCGCTGTCTACGACCAAGAGGCAGGGTACACCCTGGACGGGTCCTTTGTCTCGCAGAGCAAGGAGGAAACCAACTCATTACATTTCATCCCAGAGTGAATCCTGGACGAAAGACTTCCGGATTTCATGTTTTGGATAAATCCCAAAACCCAGTTTCTGTTCTTTATCAGATGTGCTTTTTTTGTTTAATGGAATTTTAACTTTCTGACATTTAAAAAATTGTTTTTGAAAATGTTGATGTATGTTTACTTATCTTGGCCATCTGATGTATCACTGACAAACACGATTTTTTTCAACAGACTACAAGAAAATCCATCTGAAAAAGAAAAAGGCCTTTCTGTAAGGTTAAATTACAAAATAGTGTCAGAGCAGCAGCAAATCCGTAGAGTGACTGGTTGCAAAAAGCCCCACTGTAGCGTTAACAAGGTAAACATCAGTTTCCAGCTCACCATGGTGCTCTAATGTTGATCACATCTCTGTCTGTTAGCCCTCCTCTACACTGCAAAAAAAAAAAGTTGGATGAACTCAAAATTTCAAGGAAACAAACAAAACATTTTAAGTTGGCCAATTAAATTAAATATCTTAAGTTTTGCTTTTGAGTTTGCTCAACTCTGAATTCAAATTTTTGTGAACTCAACTGTAAGTTGAGCTAACTTCTAATTTTACATTGTAATAACTCAAAATTCTTTATTCTACTAACTCTCTAGTAAGTTGTCCTTACTTCTAATTTTATGTTTTAATGACTTAAAATTCCTTATTCTACTAACTATCCTGTAAGTTTTACTAAACTTAAAGTTTACATTGTAATAACTTCAAATTCTTTAATCTACTATCTATCCCATAAGTTGTACTAACTTATGATTTGTATAAATAATTAAAGATGCAACATATACATTCAAAACTTTTGTTTTATATAACCTGTACCAGGATCAAAGCCCTTCCAACGGGGTTAGGTAAATGCAAACTAATGAGACCCAACTGACCCGGTCAACATGTACTACATTGTTTAGCACATCCTTTTGTAACACTGCTCAATACTATGTGCCATTTTACAAACACTGAACCGTAACACGTAACATATTTAAGGATAACCCAAAAAAGAGTAACAAGAAGAGAGTTGGCTGGACAGAAGGAACCTTTCAGAGGTAAAACATTCCAGACACAAAAGTATCAGTTAATTTATGGATTAACGGAAGGAGCACTAAAGGTTTTAAAAGTGCAACAGCAGCCCCTTGATAGTGTTTCAGCAGAACAGCTTCAACGGCGTGGCTGAACTTGCAGGATTTGCACTGCATTGATTTAATCTGGAAAACAAAGAGGACAATTTGCTAGGGATTGGTGAAGCAAAAATTTAAAAAATATTATCAATTTAATGACAGTATAAAGAATAGACTGGACATTAAGGTTGACAAGAGTGGAAATGTAATATTCTGTCCGATTTTTTTTATTTTAATAAGTTTTATTGCAATAAGATGATTTCAAATTAGCATATATTATTTAAGGGCACTACTTAACCAATCAACACCTATAACAGTCGAGCTTAAGAAAGTCAACAGTCAGTAAAACATAGCCGTCAATAAACCAGTGACACATACAGTTGAATTGGTCTTTCCTAACCCGAAACTATTATGATGATATTAACTCTAATATGAAATAATTCTTATTACATAAATCCTAACCATGTACCGACCACACGATAACATGCCTACCCTGTTTTATAGGACTTGCATAGATAAGCTAGCGACTAACTTATGCAGCGCTATTAGCATCAGTTAGTCGCTAGCTTTCATGACTATAGAGCTGTTGGTGTTTAAATGTTAAAAAAGTGTATGTCGCATTCTTCATTAAAAGACGTCTAATTCTGCACAACACAACTTAGAATAAAATTAAATTTTAATTTAATTTAATTAAAGGTTACTACCAGTGTGGACTCCAGCTTGTGGCAGCACAGCCACAATGAGACTTGAAGTGCTAAGTGTCAACTTGGAAAGTTGGCTTTCCCACATTTCACAACAAAGAAATAAGAGTTTGCAGTACTCTTGTTCCTTGGATTGAACTCCAACTTCAAGATTTACGTATTACCAACTGAAACTGACCAAACTGTTTTAGAGTACACAACCTGCTTGTTTTGTTGTGCTAACTATTTTTGTTGCCTTAAAATGTCAATAATTTATATTTTCAAGTTTAACCAACTTAAATGATTTTAGGCCAAAAAAACAAGTTGGCTTTTTTGCAGTGTATTACTCAGACTGAATCTACCTTCCCTTAGCCTATCTTGCTGTCTAGTTATGTGATGTGTTCCTTGTGCAGTCCATTAATCAGCTGTTGAGCCTGCTCTATGCGAATCCCTGTTGAGGTTAGAACCTTAAGCCCTAAACACACCGAATCCGATTTTGCGTTGATCTGACAGAAAACCATGTTGGACGAGGTTGTGGCGTTAAGTGCTCATTGAAAAGTCAATGGGGATAAACACACTCAACACAATTTTCTGCAAAGGAGCCTGTATAGCTACTGAGATAGACTCCAGGTCTATTCTAGTTGTACTAAGCATAGATTGAGCTGCAATTCCATGGGTCTGGCAGGAAGAGTTACTCTTGGACCTTTAGCTGGAACTCTAGCCATTCAGAGAAGTCGAACAATGTAGGGACTCGGATCTTAAGTGGATGCTCATACTTCATGAAATCAGCATACCGTTCTTATCGGAGCTTGGACATCAGCCTGGTGACATGCGACCAACACTTTAGCTCTATATGACCCTTTTCGCCCGCATCATGGCTTCGGATGGTGGGTGCCTCCATTAACTATGCAATGCGCCGTGGTGCTAACTGATGGGGTTGCCCGTAATGCACTGTTAGCGAGGCCATGGTGTCTGTACATGTTCGGGGGGAATTCATATAAGAGTCTGGTATGAGGAGTGCATCTTCAAATTTCAGATGGTCCAGAAGTATTTGGTATTTAAACCTTTAAGTAGCATCTGCAGAGAGGAGGTTCTCAAGGGAGTCTTTTATCCTATTAAACTCATGGGGGTGCCCTTTAGTGAAGTCTGGAATGGTAGCTTTAGGCCCCCTATGGATGCTTTCTCTCTGTCGGTGGGCATAGGCATCGTCATGGCTAGGTCACTGAATGGGGCTTGGCGTACAGAGCTCAGATGAATAGGTCCAGCTTGAGTAGACAGACGCTCTGGCCGGTGAGTGGGCCCTTGAGACACGGATCCCTCAGAATACGGCTCACAGCACTCAGCCACCCTTAGTGGGTGCTCTGGGGCCTTCCCCATCATTCTAAGACAGGCTGTCAGCTCTTCCACAAGAGACGCTGTCAGAGGAACTGCTGGTGATGAATACGATGTGTTTTCTTCTGCTACAGGTAGGGGAGGAAGAGGCCATTATCTATCGTCAATTTAGTCCTTCACAGCTACACGCATAGGGGGTGCAGGCACCGGGGTGGCCTGTGGAGCTAGCTGTGAGAGGCTGCGAGGCACGGCATCCACAGGTGGCGCTGGCGGTATGCGTGCTGTTAACTGGGTGACAGGATCTGGCAATAGAGAGGAGATAGGAGGAGGTTTGAATATGTATGGCTGTTTACTTGCATTGAGCTGCCTTTGCCTGAAGCCTTTGATTCTCTTCCTTAACCTGACGCAGCTGCTCTTGCATAGCAGATGATCCATCCATGCTGGGGGAGGTATCTGACATCGGGGGCGATTATCCGCATGTGTAATCATATTTCTCCTCTCATATGGAAACATTTTAAATGTGCACAGTGATCACTCTTCCCGGGTTTCGCCACCAAATTGTAATGAGGGATTCTAATATTTAAATTAAACTGGATTTGGGAATGGTGACGGCTGTGAAGCATCAGTCAAAATGCTTGATGCTCAGCTGATATCAGCTCGAGCGGGAGCACCGAACCAGGGAACCGTATCAGTCACAGAGCGCAGACAACCCGACCAGGGAGGAAAACTGTGTGGACTCAGCTCTTGCCCGATGATGGTGACAAGTGTGCAGGAGACAAGAGAGAGGGGGCGGGAGTGGGTCCGAGCAGCACCGGGGAATCCAGGGATCCAGAACAGCGGGAGGACGTCAGGGCACGAGGAGAGTACCTAGGAGACACAGAAAGCTGCTTTAGTTTTCGAGCAAGGTAAGCTGGTGAGAGGCCATGGCCAATTAGGAAAAGGAGCTGCTGGTGGACTGATGCAAAGATAACAGACTGAGCCTGAATTTGGTGAAAACAAAGGAGAAAATCATCAACTTCAGGAAGGATCGTCCTAACCAAGCTCCACTGCTCATCAACAGCTCAGCTGTAGAGGTGGTCAGCAGCACCAAATTCCCGGGGATACACATCACAGACAATCTCACCTAGACTATGAACACCACCTCACTGGTCAAATGGGCGCAAAAGCACTTGTACTTCTTGTGGAGGATGAGGAGAGCCCACCTGCCCCCACCCATTCTCATGACCTTCTACAGAAGCACCATGGAGAGCTCTATGACCAGCTGTCTCACTGTGTGGTGTGGAGGCTGTGCGCCTCAGACTGGAAGAAAGTGAGAAGAGCAGTGGGAACAGCAGGATCATCGGGGCTCCTCTTCCTTCCATAAAATACATTTCATCCACAGCTGCGTGTCCCAAGCCCGTAACATCGTCAATGACCCCTCATAACCCCACCAAGGACTGTTCTCCTTGCTGCCCTCTGGGAAGAGGCTTTGAAGCATTCGATTCAGGTCCAGCAGATTGTGCAACAGTTTCTTCCCCACTGCCATCAGACTGTTGAAAAAAGAAAAAGAAACTCTAAACCATATCACACACTCTGCAGCATGCTGATAACACCAAACCAGAAATACTTCATATTTGCACCATAAAGATTAATGTTTGCACCATTTATGTTTCTCCAACACTGTTTACATTTGATCACTGCTGCACTTTATGAAATTGAAATGTTTATTTTCTGTCTGACAAGCTCTACTAAACAAAATTTCATATTTCACAATAAAAGCTGCCTAAGTGTGTAAGTCTAAGTTTATTAAACCCCTAAGCTCCTACTATTTGCAGTATATCATGTCAAGGAGTTCTTAAGAAGAGCTGGAGCAGATTGAGAGCATTTCACTCTCAATCTGCAGGTTTACCAGTGGTTCCTTGGATTTTGAAATGTAGAATAGAGGCAGATCTTTTAGTTATGAGGCTCCTCTCTTGCTGAACCAACTACTAGTTTTAGTCTGTGCGGCTGACACCCTATATACTTATAAGCATAGGCTTAAAACTTTTCTTTTTGATAAAGCATATAGTTAGAGTGGCTCAGGTTTTAATGAGCCATCTCTATAGTTATGCAGCTATAGGCTTAGACTGCTGGAGGACATAGGGATCACTTTTGATCATTCGGCTTCATTCTGTCTCTGTTCTCCCATACAGCAGTTTTTATTAGTTCGACTCCTTATTTTTTTGCTTTCTCTGTTCTTTCTCCTTATAGTGGCTACCTCTCCATCCCTGAGAGAAATATCAGCTTCTGCCATCAACACCTTTTTTTAATGAGGTTAGAGCTTGGCCTGTTTTTCAGTGTAGTGCCGTTTCTCTTACTGTGACTAACTGTATGTGCTCTCTTTTACCCTATGACATGGGAGCTGGTTGGACCTCATCTGTCTGGCTGTGTATTTCCCATAAGGAGCCACCTGTTGAGCTTGTTTTTAGAGGTTTTGTATCTCTGTTTATTTCTGCATATCTGCATCTGTGTCCTTGAACCCCAATTGTCCTGCACAGATGGCCGCTCACACAAAGCATGCTGGAGGTTTCCTCCTTAGGAAGAAACCAGCTTCTCTAGGTTCAGAAAGTTGTACTCTGAGTGGAAGTTTAACAATGATCATTTATTGCACTAAACATGTAGTATAAACTCATTTATACAAAGAATTAGGAAAGGAAAATAGAGCTCTTTGATAACCAAAAAAAAAATTAAAAAGAGTTCAAATAAAAGTTTCCTTTTCTTCTATATCAGAAGAAAAACCTTATATCCATGTGGTATGTGTCTGTCTGTTCATATATTCTTCTACTACTTTTTTTGTATTGAGCACCCTTATTTGTATCAGAAATGTGGTAGAAGTGGTAGAAGTCTGTAGTCCTCGTTAAGTGGATCCCGTTCTCCGTTTCCTGTGCTTGGCTCGCCACTGAACCATGGAAGGTTCAGAATTAGTGCAGATCGATTCCTGATACAGCAGAGAAAATAAAACCAATCGGAGTTCAGAGGGCTTACATGTGGTCGAAGTATCTCCTCTCTCTCTTCCTCTAAAGGCTCATAAATTCTCTTTCTCACAGGTGTGTTGCTATTTCAGCTTGTGTATCGGTAGTGAATGTGGCTTGGTCTATCAGTGTAAGTGTGCATGCTCAGCGGCAGAAACCTAATACAAAGTGCAACCATGTGGTGGAGGTAAAAACTACAGTTTTGTTTTCAAATTACATACAGTACATGGTCTAGTAACCATGCGGGTTACACCCTCCCCTCTTCAATCAACATGAGTCCCTTCATGAGATGATCTCTGATTCATGTGTCTCCTCCAGCAGAGGTCTGCTCACCCATGACCTCGGGCTCATCTCCTTCTACCAATTCAGGAGGTGTTCCAACAGTTTCAGCAGTAAATTGCTGTCTTCAGGATAATCCTGAACTGAAACTGAGAACTGGCCTGGATAGATAACAAAGTCTTCCTCAGATTCTGAGAGTTCCTCCAGGATTTGTGGATGGCTAGTTCTTGGCCTGCGGACCTGAGGTTTGACTGGTTCAGTTTCCTCCACTTCAGATAGGTCACCACAAGAAAGCAGCAAGTCCCTATGTAGAGTCCGGATGGAACCATCACCGATTACCTACTGTGCTTTGTACACAGGTAAGTCTCCAACTTTTTTCTTTACCTTGTACATACCGAACTTCCACTTGTGTGCAAGCTTGTGTTTTTACTTCAGAATCTCAGGTTTTTCACTACCACTTGATCCCCTTTCTCTAACGTTTACTCTTGTACTCCCTTGTCAAACTAGTGTTTGTTCTGATCAGCAACCTTTTGTGAGTTCCTCGTGGCAATCTGATAGCTCTCCTCAATGCATGCTTTCAGATGTTTCACTTACTAAGAATTAGGGATGTAAATCACATCCATAATGGCGATTCGATTCAGTATCGACTTCCTGACCCAACGATTCGATTATTTTCAATACTCAAGAATACACCACGATTCGATTCGATTCGATTCGATTCCATTAATCGGTTAATTTTTTTTTTTTTACACCTTACAGGCTTAACAAAGTTTCAACTTTTAAATAAATCAATGAAAGCTGTAATATCGTTATGCATTTTTTTTTAAAGCAACAGCAAATAACAGAAGTAGCAAAGTTGCATTAAAACATACTGCAAAAATACTGCACATAATCAGTGCAATGAGTGCAATTCAATACCTCCAGACGTCCCCGCCCCCTTGAGAGACGCCCCGCTGCACCTCTCCCAAATTGTAGCTGACCGCAAACAGTGCCAAAGACAGGAGGCCGGCTTGCTTTGTTTTTATGACCAAAATTGCGGTAAACGACTCGTGAAGTTTGACCCGCTAGAAGAGTGAGGTTTGCGAGAACGCTGGGACCCTTTTTCCACCTGGATCTCCGCTCTTTTTGGCCCTCATGTCCCTCCGTCGTCGGACTAAACTCGCCCCCACTTCCTCGCCGCCTCGGCAGTATCTAGACCCACAGTGTGTAGCACAGACCACGCTTCAATATTGTGCATAATTTAGAAATGTCTGTGTCAAGCTCACTGCAACACACTGCTGCAGGAGTATAACCAGGAAGCGAGGTAGGAGGGCAAAATAGGTTTAGTGCCACCGCAGCACGGGAGGGAGAATTACGGCCAGGAGCAAATGGATAAAAATAGCCCGGAGGGAAAAAAAACATGAATCGATTCTCTTGCGGACGTGTCGATGCATCGGATCGTCGGCTGTTGGATCGATGCATCGATACAAAACGATTATTATTTACACCCCTACTAAGAATGGGATTTTGGAGAGCCATCTTTCACCTTCACCGGTAAGCAGAAGCAATGTCTATGGGTAACAGAGGTTGACTCCCAAACATCAATTCATAGGTTGATGTCTGTAGTCCTTGTGGAGTGGATCCCATTCTCCGTTTCCTGTTGCTTGGCTCGCCACTAAACCACGGAAGGTTCAGAATTCATGCAGATCGATTTCTGATCCAGCAGAAGAATAACACCAATCGGATTCAGAGGGCTTAAATGTGGTCGAAGTAGCTCCTCTCTCTCTTCCTCTAAAGGCTCATAAATTCTCTTCCTCAGGTTTATTAGCTCAACAGGTGTGTTGCTCTCAGCTTGTGTATTGGCAGTGAGTGTGGCTTGGTCTATCAGTGTGAGTGTACATGCTCAGCGGCAGAAACCTAATACAAACGTGCCACCATGTGGTGGAGGTAATAACTACAGTTTGTTAAAAGGCAGTTTTTCCTCTCCTCTGTCGCTACAAGAATGCTTGGTGGCATTGCCTTTGAGTCAATGAGTTGATGAAATCAACTGGTTTTCCTTAGAAAACCTTGAATCAATTTGACTGTATTATCTTGTTGAATTGTAAAGTGCCTTGAGATGACGTGTTGTGAATTGGTGCTTTATACATAAACTGAATTTAATTGAAGTATGGATGTCTTTTAGTCAGCAGAGTTGTGTTCAGGTTGAATTGAAAGCTTTGTTCTCAGTGAGTTTCAGATCAGTAAGCTTCGGTTTTATTTCACGCTGGAAGGATTAATCAAATCAATTCAGTGAAGAAAGCGCAGCATGCTATGGATGTGGGCACCCATTAAACACTACACGAATTCCCTTCTACATAAGGTTTCCTATTATTTGAAAGGAGACAATCAGGGGTGTTTAACTGCAGTTTGAGGCTGATTTAGTTACACAGTAAGTCGAATTACGGATCTGCCTTGAAGTGGGGATATCTGTATTTCATTGCTGCCTAAAATGGAGTCTCATATTTGCACACAACTGTATCTATGTCTTTTTTTCCGAAGCCTTTCTGAAAACACTTGTGCTAATGTAACATTTAATCTGTAATGACACCTTTCAAGATTAAACCCCTCTGATCTTGAGGCACTCATGTTAGTAGCTGTGCTGCAGGTGGAAAGCATGGTTGCTATGTAGAACATGAGGGTTTTATCGATGGGAAACTCTCTTTAAAGAGATTTCCCATTATTACATTGTCACAGCTATAGCAATGCTTTGTTATGATGTTGAAGGAAAATTCTCTGCCAGTACATCTTTAATTTTACAGTGCTAATAGAAGGGTTGTTAAGAGGAACCGCAGTTCTTCAGCAGGTTGGGGAAGCAGTGACCATAGTACCTGAGGTTAGTTAGAGTTAAAGACTATCTACAGCACCACCATTTAACAAATGGCCACAATGTTTGGAAGATGCCATTACCCAAAACGTTTCATAAATAGCTAAATTACAGTTATACAGAACTGCTCTGGACCAAAGTAGGTGAAAGCAAATTTGCAAATAGATTGTGTTGTATTATATTCAAAGAGTATATATATATTAAAAATGAGAAAAGTAAAATAAAAAATATACATATATAAAAAACACAAAAAAGAAATACATATGCAAAAAATGCCTTGAAGTTACATTCACAGAAAAGGAGCAGTAATTATGTTATCTATGACTAGGATTCTATCTATATACTGTGTTATATAATAAAAAAAAACTCAAGTAGTTGTTTTTTTTATCAGTAGCAGCCACAAAACCTTTATGATCTTTCTCCTGGATTTATTTAAAGCAAAAACAAGATTAAAGTAAAACAAGCTAAAGCCAAACATATGATTGAAGTCTCTTCTTGCCTTATTGCATCATGCTGAACTTACTGCATGAAACTTTTACTCGTGTGTGGGGAGCTGTGTTTGTTTGTAAGCTTCTGGATGTAAGGTTCCAGTTATGTGAGCTATTCCGCTCTGGTGGATTTAGAAGTCAGATATTGTTGTATGATTTTCTCTGGTCTTCCTGATCTCACCTTCATCTGTGCTCTGAAAGATTTCTTATCTTAAGGAGTTGTGTGAACAATGATACCTGATTTAGAAGTCAGATATTGTTGTATGATTTTCTCTGGTCTTCCTGATCTCACCTTCATCTGTGCTCTGAAAGATTTCTATAGATCCCTTCACATATTTATTGTCAGCTTTGAGACAATTAAGACTTAACAGCAGAGGGGGATTTCTGTTTATATATATTTCTTTGTAATAAAATGTTACTCTTTTCAGCTTTTCTTTGAAGTTAAACACAGCAATAAAACGTTGTTAATGTGACAGAATTCCTACATTTTGAGTTAATTTCTTCTTAGAATGTTTGTTGTAGAAAGGGTTCAGTAGCTGTTAAGATATCACACATAAAGGTTAGGTCATCTTGATACCTCAGCCTGAATGAGGAGCAAACATTATTTATAGGCTGCTCTGCAGCCAAAAACTTGAGGAATAAAGATTTGATCTGACAGACTTCTGTTCAGGGTTTACTTCTATTGATTTCACACATAGAGACTATAATTTGTAAAAACAACTGCAACAGCCTTGAGTGCATACTGAAAGAAGCTTGTTTATTGCTCCATGAACTTCATTTTCAAGTGTTGCAAATTTAAATAATGGCTAAAAGTGAAATCAATGTTTCTTTTCACATCACCTCTTACTTCATTTGCACACTGACCTGAGAGGCAGTAAAAATGACCAGCACTCAGCTGCGACATGATGTATCTCTAAAAGGGGGAACCATTTTAACATGAAACCAAATGTGACCTGCTAGACCTCTGTCTCTGAGCTATATGTTTTGAGTACAGAGAAATTTTTACAGAGAGAATGGACATCCTAGTTTCATTCACTGACAATGCATTTCCATAGAGCAGTTGAATATTCAGGATTTACAGGGGTACACCACAAACTCGCTAGTTTAGATACAGTATGTGGATGAAACTTTAATCCAAATCCACAAAGTTGAGCTAATAATTGATAATATTAACTCAGCGGCCAAGAGCAAAATTTTGCCCAGTAGTGTGCTGTGTTGAGCGCATTAAGGAAGATGGGAGTCTCAATACTGAGTATTACTGTAAACCTTCAGACAAAGACCAACACTTGCATTTTGATTCACATAACCCAAATGGAAAGCTTTGGTTATCTGACTGAATTGAATTGAAAGTTCCTAGTTATCAGCTGGATGAATTTTTAGATGTGAATATTATATCCCTATTACAGGGTAATGTGTTGCCGGCTTTTAAAATGGCTATTATAAAACTGACGCTTAAGAAACCCTATCTTTATCCAAATGACTTTCTTCAATCATTGGCCTGTATCTACTTCCTTTCTTATCTTAAGGAGTTGTGTGAACAATGATACCTTATTTGAACAGTATCATGCTTCTTACCTCTGAGCCGGTGAACGTGATGGAAGGTGATGTTTTTTACCTGGTTCGCTGGGATTTTTAGCTTCTGCTGGAGGAACTCACGGATTGTCACCTCGGGATCCTCCTCCTGCCGCTCCTCGATTCCTGCGAAGATGAGATTGTCTCTCATGCTCCACGACTGAATGTCCAGAATGGATTCTTTTATCTTCTTATTTTCGCCGGACAGCTCGATAATCCCCTCGGTGAGTTTAGTGACTTCCCCCTTCAGCGCTTCATTCTCGGCAATAACGGAGGCTAGCTGCACTTGGCTGTATTCCAGTGACTCTTTCAGAGCATGAAACTCCTTATGCAGGACTTCTACCAAGGCGAGGCGGGCGTCCAGGCTGGTTCGCTTTTTGTTGATGGATTCCAGGAAGTCGCAGTACCTCCTGTCTGGAAACAAAGTAGAAGTAGAAGGAGCACTCGTTGAATTATATCGACATTCTTTAGTAGAAGGCATTGATGAGGATGCAGGATTCCACTGCTTCCCCATTACGATGTTGGCAAAACACTCGTCCAGGTAGCTCTCCAGGTTCGTCAAGGTCTCATCTTCCAGTTTGTTCCCTCAGAAGATACGGGACAACTGTTAAAGTTTAAACATGACTTTGTTTAATTTACTATTATCTGAATGAATTTGTTTTGAATTACCTGTATGTCACCATTTTACTTACACACAGCTCTCACAATATCACAGCTGCTCATTCCTCTCCTCGCGTCTCTGCCACCTGTGAGCCTCTGCCACCCAGAGGAGTTTTTTTCTTTGTGTCATCTTGGAAAGGCTTTCACCATAAAAGATTTGACAATATAAGTTTAGCCCCGCCCCCAGCGTTCAGGATTTCCAATATTTTCACTGTTAGAAGCCATTGCTTTTCTGTGCGCGTGTTATGGGATATGGAATGGCAAGAACTGCTGTCAGGACAGTCAAATTTACGTCACATTGGCGTATGCCTGGGGGCAGCAGCGCAGGGGTCCAGCAGTGGACTGCAAGGGCCGCCCAATGCCGCTTGTGGCTTCAATTAGGCCTGAGCAGCGAAGCGCTGCAAAGGCCTCTTGTATTTCGAAAGTTTCTTATTCTTCTGTTGGCACTTTGAACGCATTTTAGGGGGACTTAACATATTCAAAAATTCATGAAACTTGGCAGTAAATTGTCCCCCGCGTGAAATTGCATATCTTTAATGGAATCCAAAATGGTCGCCCCGAAATGACTCCACAGCGCCCCCTGATGGGAGTTGGGGAAAAACGTAAGTCACAGAGATTTGAAATTTGGCACACATTTAGCTCTCTTCCAATCATGAAAAAAGGTAAGCTTGGAGGTATGCCCTAAAACCCACAGGAAGTTGGCCATTTCGACTCAAAGTGCGATTTTTGGCCGTTAATCTGTTAACAGCCACCTCATTTTGGGGTCATCCTCGCCTATTTTGCATACCCAAATGCAATTTTTGAACAGGGTAGATCACTGAGTGTGGGGAATAATAAGTACAGCAGGGTTAGATGATGTAAAGAAAAAAATTCCTAGTCTAGATAGAGAATATTTTAACTTTACGCGGTTCAATAATCCAGCTGGTTACCTGAAATTAGCTCCTGGTTCTGAGCATTGGCTCTCCCTTAGTCATAGTTAAAAAAAAAAATGCTGCTGGTTTTCCAATTTCCAGATCATAAACAGACAGACTTATGTTACTTTAAATTCAGAGTAATTTTCAGTAGGATAAAGACTTTGGAAACTTTGGATTTGGAACTATTTGGAGCTACTGGGGTTTAGGTGGTTAAAATGGAAAAACGGGCATATCGCTTTAATCGCCAGAGAAACAATTGTCTGGTTAAATGAAAAATGGTGATTGAAACTGTTAACTTTTCCATAATAGAAACTTTTTTTTTTTTTTTTTTTGCTAAAGACCAGGACAAAGCAGGGATTAGTTATGATTAGAAGGGACAGTGAAATAGTTTTTTGTTATATACTGTGATTAAAAATGGTAAAAGTCACCAATAATCTGACCTTAGCAAGTCATGTAGGAGACATAGAAAACATAGTCGAGAAGGTGGTTGAATCAAATGGTACCAGGGGTCTCATGCGTGAAAGAGATCACAGCTTTTATACTGAAAGTTAGGAGAGAAACCGTGACTGTGAAAATCTGTAAACACATGTGATGTGTTACTGTATACCTCTCAATCATGCATGCTAATTTGCATTAACTGGGCACAGCTGGAGATGTGAATTAGTATAAGTACCTGGAAGGTCCTCCACAGATAGTATGACATCTGTAAGGTCCGGTGACCCTAAGATCTTCATGTGGAAACATCTACAGGCTCTGCTCATCTTGTAATTCTATGTCATCATCTCACATATACTGCTGTTTCTGGTACAGAGAACAACCATATTGAAAGTGTTGGGAAAGTTCTCTTTCTACGTGAACTAGTTCAAAGTTCAGTTCACACATTTTAAACTGAACTAGTTCAGTTCATAGTTCATAATTCAAAATTTTGAACAAGTTCACAGTTCCAAAAAATGAACTAGTTTTCATGTATTGCTCAATTACACCATAGCCTACTGTAGAACCACAGACAGCAATTATTTTATCAGTTGTAACACTGAAACTTTGAATCCTTATCCAACCAGGGTTTACATTAGCATTGAGGGGACACCATTTCCCCATTGTTGCTTTAACGCTTTGTTGCTGTCCATTCACTTCACACTAGTAATGGGTCCCAGTTTTTTTCAGAAAACAAGAGAAGGCATCCTTTGTGCTACACAACCAAGCTTCTAGTTTCCTCCCACAGTAGATCCACTGCTTATCAGCTAAAGCTTTCCTTTGACCTTTTATAATAATAATTAAACTTTTTTGATCTCACATTAGAGAAATTTTCCGGGCAGTAGTGTTGGGGTTAATGGTCTTGCTCAGGGACCCAGAGTAATTCTAACCGATGATTCTGTCTGCTGTTCTCACTGCTCTTCTCACCTTCTTCCAGTCTGAGGTGCTGAAGCCTCCACACCACACAGTGAGACAGCTGGTCAGAACGCTCTCTATAGTGTGACTGTAGAAGGTCATGAGAATGGTTGGGGAGAGATGGGCTCTCCTCATCCTCTGTAGGAAGTTCAGGCGCTTTTGTGCCCTTTTGACCGGAGAGGATGTGTTTACAGTCCAGGTTTAGGTTTTCTGTGATGTGCACCCCCAGAAATTTGGTGCTGCTGACCACCTCTACAGCTAAGCTGTTGATGAACAGTGCAGCGTGGTTAGCCCTGTTCTTCCTGAAGTCCAAGATGATCTCCTTCATCTTCTCCATGTTCAGGATCAGGTTGTTGTCTCTGCACCATTCCATCAGCTGCTCCACTTCCTTTCTGCACTCCTTGTCGTCATTGTTGAGGCCTATCACCTTGGTGTCATCTGTAAACTTCACACTGTTGTAAAGTTTGAAGACACATGCAATCATGTGACATCAGGTTGAACAGAAGGGGGCTAAGGACACAGCCCTGAGGGGAGCCTTTAGTTAGGGTGATTACATCAGAGGTGTTTTGTCCGACCCATACTGACTGAGGTCTGTTTTGGTTCTTGGTTTATGTTTCTTTGTTGTAACTTATCTGAGTTACAGTAGATTTTTCAAGATGGAGTTTACTGTCTTTGCAGTTTGTCCTGGGCTTGAGGAATCCTGCTGTTTCTTGAGAAATATTGTCTCAGCTTTGAGAGGTACACAATTTGATAAATAAAGCAGCTGTCAAGGTTGTGTGGAGCAACAAAACAAGAACAACAGTGTTGCTCTGCCATCCTTTCAGTAACAGTGGCCTGTCTGTTGCCTCTGTCACAGATGAGTAGTATTACTTATTCTTATAATAATTTCTATTATAACTGTAATATCTCTATTTTAACCAATGTTGATATATTTAATATGGTTGCCATGAAGTCTTTCTGATTCCATGCCAATTGACCTGATTGCACAAATCCAAGCGTATTATTTTGCAGACAAACGTGACAACCGGCAACGAGGAGTTTGCTCTGATGAACTCAAGACTGGATGGGGGTATGAAGTATTCCCTCAGATTGCACCTGTTAGCCTAAGAGCCGACTGACTCCGTTGTTGCTTGTTTACTTCAACTCCATGACTATGAGAAATGCATTATCTTCATTCTGGTGAGGGAAAACCACCCTTGATGATAATGTTTGTGTACAAAGCAGCATTATAAAAATGATAATGTGTCCGATGGCAGAAGAGGTTATGAGAGTATAAGCCAGAGCGCTGCTCATATTATTAGATAAAAGATTGTCATTAGTGGACTGCTGCTTGGTGCAGAGAGTTCTGCAGAGGCTTTGCTCATAAAAATCCCTGTGAAATAGCTCTGGTGTCAATTTAACTAGATTACAAGGCTCCAGGCCAAAGGTCAAAGGACAAATAATATGTTATAGATTGGGCATTGGTATGCTGCTATAGAACATGCTCTATGAGTTATGATATAATTCTTATTGTTTTGGTGATAGGAAGTGGAGGAAAACCTGGCCTTATGGGCTACATCTATGAAAGAGGTTTTCACAGTTAAAGAGGAACGCCGTCCTTTTTTTTTACATTGGGCCCTTGATTTAACATTATTACATCATGTTCTACTCACCCATATGAGTTTTGTGTAATTTGGAGCCATTCTGAAGATATTCCATTTGGTTATATCCAAGTAACAGGTTCCTATGGGCAAACAACTTGAAGGCACAAACTAAACTGTTCATAATTTATTATTTATGGTACGGCAGCATTCATAACACGTAGGCAAATCACTGTCCCCCAAAAATCTACGGTTATATTTTTTATATTTGGGGCTCTCGGGAAACGGGAGTGCCTATCGGAGACAGCGGGGGAGCTGGCTCCCTGGGAGTGCAGTAAGAACCCCAGTTCTTTGCTCCCCATCCCCAGATTCTTCCCTCTGCCTGCTCCATCACACTGCCACACATGTGGGTTTTTTGGGGAAGGGGTAGTTATTGGAGGGCTCCACCTTCTGATGACGTCCCCCACCCCAATTTTATATTGCATTTTAGACACTTCCATCTACAACATTTTCACAACACACATCTATACAGGGCATTGTCTGGGGGGTGGGGATCAAGGGCACCGGGGATGGGCCCAAAGCAGGAACTAGATGGGTTGGTGTGGCGGCGTCGCCACTCTCCCACCCTTCCGGATTTTAGGTTCATTTATTGGGTCATCCGATAATCCCAGGACCAACCATGGGTGCAGCTGTGTCTTTGGTTGTGTGAGTGTTACGTGTGAATGTCGGTGTGCGTCTTTGTTTTTTGTTTGTTTGTTTTTTTTTGGCTCATCTTAGAGTGTGTGTTGTGTGACTTGGGGCACTAGGGTTTGAGGGCGTGATGAGACTGTGACTCTTTTTTTTTTTTTTTTCCCATGTTGGGGTCTAACTGCTCCCTCTCCCAAGCACATTTCAATTCTCCACCAAGGGTGGAGCCCACCCTGTCCTGCTCTCCTCCTCTGCCTCTCCTCTGGCCCCTGGGCTCGCCAGTGCACTGGTGAAGCTCGGGGTTTGGGGGTGGATGCCGGTGGCTACTGGCTTATTCCTGGCGGCTTTTCCGCGGGGCCCAGCCGGCCAGGGCCCAGCCAGGGCGTGGGGCTCCCCCGGGGCCCCGGATGCCTAGGGCCCATGGCCGGAGTCACTTTTCGGTGGATGATGGATGGTCCCGGCGGAGCCCGCAGCTTCCGGGGGCTCTGCCGTTGTGGTGGCTGGGGGATTTTCTCGGTTGGCCCCTTCTTGGTGCCTTCGCTCTTGGGGTCCCTTTGGGCGTCTGGGGCTTTAGGTCTCCCGGCGCTGAACTCAGTGTTCTCGGGGGTCGCCTCTTTTCAGTGCTGGTGTCTTTAAAGATTGCCAAAATGGGACCAAATTAATTTGGTGAATAACACATCAAGCCCTATCCCTCCCTTCCGTAAGTAGAACAAAGGACAAACCTTCTGGAAGTTTCCAGTCTTTGCACAGTCAGCTCATGCAGGGACCAATCAGCTGAAAGGAAAGGGGGGGATGCCCTCGAAACTTCATCGATTTAAAAGCCTGTCAAATTTCTCTGCTGATCTAAGACTCTTCCACGAATCAACCAGGTTTGAGACGGACCCGCACACTGCTGAGAGCCCACAGTAAAACCTTTCATTAATATTCCATTTGACACTTTCATGAGCTGCTGAACTTGGACAAGAGACTGGGATAGACTGAAATATCGATCTATTGCTGATGTTTAATCTTTGCTGTTTATTAGAACTCTCGTTTAATGGTTGAAGTAAGTGTGATGTGAATGGTGGCGAGTGATTTTTCTTTCTTCTTCTTTTCCTCCAATCTTGTTTTGTCTTATCTTCCTGCCTTAAGGTTAGTGTACAGAGAATCTGCCTTTGTTTAACTGTATGTCATTTTGTGGTTGAGGGTTGCTACCCATTGAGAATCTGCCTATGTCTAACTGTGTGTGATCACGTTGTTTTAGCTGCACTATTGTTATCATATCTGCTACTATTCCAAATGGACACTATGAAATGTATTAACATCTAGCTTATCTTGGACAATCTCAGAAGCCAGTTAAACAGACTCTTAGGATATTGTTCTCTTTTTGTTAAAACTAGTCATTAGTCTACCTCATGTTTAGCGTGTAGTGTTTTTCATAGGTGTTAGATTTGTGTAATCCCAAATTATTAGAATAAAGACATCATTGGTTAACTTGCAGTCATATATGTTTGGTGACAGTTTGAAGAAACAAAGATAAATAGTTATTTGATTGATAATGAATAGCTCTGCTGATAGCCTAGCCTAATTCACTAAATTGGTGGGAATAACTGGATTTTAACAGTCGATCCAGTGGCCACCCGGAAGTGAAAGGCAAAAACCCTGGTAAGTGAGCAGATTAGAGCTATAGTTATTCAATTGAGAACACCAAATTGATTTCACCTATGATGTTGAATAAGTTAAATAATGAACTACAACTCCAGTTCTTGTTAATCATAATCTACAGGATGTATATTTTTTTTTATAGCACTGGGAAGGTATGAGTACTCATCCATCGGCCTGATCAACACCTGCTTTATTCCCCTGCAGACTAACAACTATCAGTCAGTAGTGCTAACTGCACACTGACATGGCCAGTATACTGTCAGCTGGGTTATTTGCCAAGTAAAAACATGAATAAGTCCCTTTTTCCTCCAGGTACTTGTCGTGCTCATTCGTTTTTTTAAAGGTAAACAATGTCCTGATGTGTTCCTGATCTGCTAATGTATCTGAGATAGAAACATTGAGGGAAGGAGGGGCTAATAAAGCTCCTAGTCTTTAATCATTCCTTCCACCGACCAGCAAAGATCTCTATCCCTGTTGTTCCTGTCTTTTAGTTAAAATGAACATTAACAAATATTCAAATCCAAAACAGATAAAATTAAACTTATTTGGTTGAAGAAGAAATAGATATTACATCTACCTTTCTGGATTGCTACTTTTAGTAATTCTAGTAGCCACTAGTAAACATGCAGATTAAGAGCTAAGTGCTCTGTTAGGAACGCAGAGAAAATCATATATCTGATTTAAGTTGGATATTGGCTATTTAGGGCTTTATATGTGAGATGGATGATTCTAGATTATATTCTATGGATTTAACAGAAAGCAGTTTAAGGAAAAAAATGATCTCTCATTTTAAAAGGACAGAGGCTCAAATTAACATTGAAATGTTCATTATATTAATTGGTGTTTTTGGCAAGTGATCCTAACCATCACAATTAAAATGATAGTCTGGGTAATAGCTAATGCATATGTTCTTAGAAGGAACACAAAATGAAAAAACTGATGAAAACCTATAATATATGGAAACTCAACCCACCAGAAAGATACTCTGTTGTTGTTTAGAAATCTTCTGAAGAGGATGCTCAATGTTGTCCAAAATCCTTTGCACTTTATAAAGATTCCTTCTTTATGAAATAATCTCCAGACATTCCAGAGGAGTTCCTCGAACAGAGTTTGTCTTCTTACTTAGCTTGTTGATCTTTTTGAAGTAATTAGTACTAATGCTGTTACCCCAGCAGATGATGGAGAAAGGGATTATGCTCTCCAAAACAGAATTATAGAAGATGTGTATGGTGTTAAATTGCTGCCAAAAATTAGAAGACCGTATTAAGTAATCACAATAGCGCAATAATTAATCACAACCCCACATTTAATAAACAAAAAAGCACATAGCAGTGATCACGGACGTGTATGGTTATTCGAGCCCTCAAGAACACAGCACCGAGTGCAGAAAAACACTCCTGCTCTATCCATCTGTCTGCTCTTGTTGAAAAATTACCCTGCCTCGCTCTGTTTGGGGGGCGTTTCTTTCAGTCAGGGGGAGTTTCTATTCTGCTGGTTCTGATTTCGGATTTTCAGCTCCTATCTGACCTTGCTAATATACAGTCAGGTGGTTCATGGAGCTGTCAGTAGCTCCAAATATTACAGAAATGTCAGTTTGTAGGAGAGGCTTCTGAGCATTTATTGATTGATGTGCTCTGATTACTTCCCCAACTATACATTTGCTTTTTTCTAGATCTTGGACTGGGATCAAATTGCACATTATAGAATATGTCACAGATAATATATATTGACATTAGTTTATGTAGTACACTAATCAATGTAGACATATCTACACTTGTACAAAAATGTTCAACATGCAAAGAAAACCATACAGAACGAATATTACCCTTTTAAAAACAATTTATGATGTTATCTATATACTTGTATGGGGAATGCTTTACCTTGTCCTCCTGTAGACTTCGATGTCCATGGTTTAGAGCTCTTTTATTTGATCAAAAGTGCTTTAACATAATGCTTGTGAATACAAAATAGACATATATTTGGTGATCTTTATATAACTCTATTCAGTAGTTCATTGAGGTCAGTATGGTTAATAAAAAAAATAAAATAAAATGAATACTCATCTTCACAATCATTTTCTTTTTAATTTTAAAATTTTTATTTATGATGCTCTCTGATGTCTCTCTGTTGTCTGTTAAAGCACCATTAAAGCATGTCAAAATTTCTAGTAGTTTATGATAGTATAGAAACTGGATTTATAACCAGTAAAAGCTTTTAGACTTCACAGCAAATTAAAACTTTTCCTCTGAAGACCTGTTTAATCTTATGAGAGTTAAAACAAAAAATGTTGACATAATATGTCTCCTTAATAATTTCTTCCGTAGTGGTAGGTTTATTGGTTTAATATTTATATCAAACTATAATTTATGAAGGCTGGCATAGACTTTTTTAAATCAAATTATGGACTGAATCAGAGCCGTTTAAACCATTTGAACACCTACTATGCCAACAAATAGCAAGCTACAGTTACACTACAACTACCTGGTTAACAAGATTAATTTCATTGGACCACTTAAAATATAACTGCTGACTTATTTTGGTATGAGACAGTCAGTAATGGCTTCCCAATGTAAAAATATTTAGTATTATCATCAACTTACTATAGAAAGTAATTTAGAGACAACAAGTTATCTGCCAGCTTCCAAGGAATAGGAGCTGAAAATCCGACCAATCAGAACCAGCAGAATAGAAACTCCCCTAATTTTTCAACAAGAGCAGACATATGGTAGGGGGGTTTCTGCACGAGGTGCTGCGTTCAAGAGCAGCACCAACAATTTAACACCATAATATGAAGCATGTTGCTGCAGACACCAAAGGACCTGAGCTCCCTTAATAAGTAGAATCTGCTCTGTTCCTTCATGTAGATGCTTCACAGTTGCTCCTCAAATCTATTTTTTTTTTTGTCCAGGTGATCACCAAGTCAAAATCTGTGATTTGTTTTCAAAGAAGAGTTCTGGTTTAATTCCTCAGGTAGTATTTCAGTCTACCTCTCTTATGTTGTCTCTGGTACTTCTCTGCCGTTTCTCCTCGACCTTTTCTGCTTTATAAAATCATGCTGGCTCTCATTCTCATTCATTTGTGGGGAAAATTCTCAATATGTCACCAAAACTAGGCAGGCAAAATGTTAATCAGGCGATAAAATATTGGTCGATTTGGCTATTTATTTTTTTTGCCAGATATGTACATTTTTCCCATAAAAATAGGCAATTAATAAGTTACATTTGGTGTAATTTTATTCAGCCCCAAAGCGGGATTTCGAAGGATTCACTAGATGATAACAACCTAATGAGCCTACTGGGACAATCTGAAGGCATTCTATGGGCCCGATAGCTGCAAATAACAACCATTTATTGGGATGATAACGTCTGAATCGAGGGAGAGACCCATGATGATGCACAGGTTCTACATATTAGAACAGCGTTTTTGGACCTAATTTTCACCTGCTGCCAGAAGATTTCACCTAAATAGATACATTGTTCCTCTACCATTCAAGAAATAATCCTGTAATATTATAAGTGACTGTTATACACTAGTTTTACTGAAAGTATTCCTGATATCTGAAAATACTTCTTTTTTTTGTCTAAATGACCATTTCAAACGAAATAACATTCTTCACATGTAGAAAAAACCTTCTGGATGTCTAGAAATTAATGTCAGATCTCCATATTCACTAATATTACTGGTCAGCATTTTCATTATTTTAACTATTAAAAATGTTTTTCAGATGTCATAAATACATTTTCAGTCAAGCTTAGAAATGTCATAATGGTCTCTTAAAACGTGTAAACATTTCTACATATATAAAACCGAATTCTTACTAGTATAAATTTTTTTTTTACTTTCTAGAATTCACTTTCTGCAACAAAAATATAATTTATAAAATATATTATTACAGTTAATTCTAGAAGTGTGGTTTTTATCAGGAAGAATCTTATTTTAGTGATCTGCAAATGGAACAAGACAGGAGAGTGCTTTTAATAAATGCAGAAAGGCTTACCATAGACTAGGGCTGCAACTAACGATTATTTTAAAAATCGATGAATCGGCCAATTATTTTTTCGATTAATCGATGAATCGGACAAAAAATATTTTTTATATTAACCTCTTTATTCCAAAATAAACATTTTAGACAGAACAAACAAGCACACAAGTACAGGTTGCTCATTAACTGTACTGGTGCAATATAAAAAATAAATGTTTGTGTTAAAACTACGCAAACTTATATGAGAAATATAGCTGTACATCCACAAAATATAGGGTAATTTGTTTCATAAAGTGCAAAAGCCCCTAAGGGGTTCAAACAACAGGTCCCCCCATTTCAACAAATGAGTTTTTTTTAGACTAGAAGAATTCTGCCTTTTAAGACAGGAAAGTATAGCAGTTAAAGTTGCTACTTGAGAAAATACTTAACCATAGAGATAAAAATAGCCCTGTGATTCAAATTATAAATTGTATTTGGAATAAAAATGAGAGAACTAGGGGTGGTAAAAAACACATCCTCCAAAGACAGATATTTACATGGGAATGTGGCATATAATTAATAGACATATTACTGATCTTGCTGGATTTTATTCTGCTTTACTTCCATAAATTGTAGGATCTTCTTTGCTTTATCTTTGCCACAAGATTTAAACGCCTTGCCCTCATAATTTGCAAGTTAATTTATTTATAAAGAAAATATAAACGCTGCTTAAGCTAATTCAAATGAAATTAAAAGTAAAATACGTAGCCAACCTTATTACTGTCTGTAACCTACTAACACGGTAAGGAAAGCATCAGATGAGCTACCTGAGAAACTAACGTTACGTTTCCCCACTTTAAAACGAAACAAACACGGTTACTCATCCTGCTGATCAGCTCTCTTCACTGCCATCGAAGGCTCCAACGTCTTTTCTTTTCAGGTGCTGCGTCATAACAGTGGTGCTTCCGTGCCATGTTCATTTGTTTTTACAAAAGTTGCATGTTACGACTTTTTTCACTTTACAAAGCGCAGGCCGTTTTAATTATTGTGATCAATTTGCGCTGTCAATCCCGGCGCATGCGCGCTTAAATTTGCAGTCTGGACGCTGAGGATAAACTCCTCACTAAAATCCCGCGGCTCTGACTGCAGCGCTGAGAGCGACTCCTGTGGGAGAGGGAGAACGCGGTTGGGATGGGGGAGGCGCCCCACGGCAGAGTAGGAACGATACATGCTTTCATGTAAGAGTCTCCAAGTCCGTAAAAAGTCGCCAGATTTGTCGCTAGTCGCTTTTTTGAAAAATAGTCGCAGGAGGGGTCTGAAAAGTCACTGAGTTGGCAACACTGCACCTGCGGGGCTGGCTCGCTCCGCCATATTTTTTTTTCTTCCCCCGTTTCAGTCAAGTGGATGTGATGACGGCGGCGGCGGATGAAGCATTAATCGCGCAACACAACTAATCGATGATTAAATTCGTTGCCAACGCTTTTAAAAGTCGATTTTTATCGATTTTATCGATTCGTTGTTGCAGCCCTACCATAGACCCCTTCATGTAAACCTATGCATTAACTCGAGCAACAATCTTCCGCTTTGCCATCTTTCTCTATTTTGTAGCTGTAGCACTGTTGCTCTGTCTTTTAAACATATTCTTCTGTTTTATTTTTTGCATTTCTGCATTAAAATCTGCTTTATTTGATCTAAGGCCCAAGTTTTAAAAACTCGTGCCTTAGATCAAATAAAGCTGTATGCAATGAAACCAGAACATTTTCCATTTCAGTGGTTTGTGGTTTTACTGCTGCTAAATATCTAGCAGCTTAATTAAATATAAATATAAAGACAAATTTCCAGTCAAATATTTAGCAGCAACATGTTTCATTCATGAACAATTACATATTTAACTTACAGTGACTTTAATGCCTGGTTCTACTGTGCTTTATTCATGGAACATTGATCCTAATGGATTATAGGCTCATTAAAAGGTAAATATAGCTCTGATAATTGCTTTCTTAATCGGACATCAAATATTAACAGTACAGAACAGAGGAGAAGTTTTCAAGGGTAGTGATGGCCTAGTGGTTAGAGCAGTGTGCTTGTGCTCTGAGAAGGTTGCAAGTACCGGGTTTGATTCCCACAGCCTGCACTGTGGGTCCCTAAACAAGTCCCTTAATTCCAAACTGTTCCTCAGACACTACACAATGGCAGTACACTGCTCCCCAAAGGGAATAGGTAAAAGCAGAAGTAAATTGCTCAAATTTGAGATCAATTAAGTTCAATTATTATTACTATTATAAAGGCTGCAGCTGGGTAGGAAGACATGGAGGATGTTGGACGAGTCTTCCTTTTCTGCAGTTGCAGGCCACAAAAATGTTGGAGATGTTGTAGATGTTGGAGATCGGCCTGTTTTCCAGTGTGGTCCTGTTTCTCTGGCCGTGGCTGGGTGGATGTACTCTCTTCATCCTCTGGCATGGGAGCTGCCTTGGAGCTCGTCTGCCTGGCTGTGTGTTTCCTGGACGGGGCCGCCTTTTACAGCTGCTTTTTGTATCTCTGCTTCTGTCTCCTTGAACCCCAGTCGGCCGCGGCAGATGGCCGCTCACACTGAGCCTGGTTCTGCTGGAGGTTTCTTCCTGTTAAAAGGGAGTTTTTCCTCTCCACTGTCGCTACAAGCATGATTAGTGTGAGGGATTGTATTTGAGTCAATGAGTCAATGCAATCAACTGGTTTTCCTTAGATAGAAAACTTTGTATCAATTTGACTGTATGATCTGGTTGAACTGTAAAGTGCCTTGAGATGACATGTGTTGTGAATTTGGCGCTATATAAATAAACTGAATTGAATTGAATTGAATTGAAATTGAATTGGAAAAAAAAATCCTTATTTTGTCACGAATTAGAACAGAGCACCCAGTATTCAAGGCCAGACAGAGAGTGGGATAACTCATTATTTAAAGGGCTGCATGTCCCAAGCCCATAAAATTATCAATGACCCCTCACACCCCCTTCATGAACTGCTCTCCCTGCTGCCCTCTGGGAAGAGGCTTTGCAGCATTCAATGCAGGTCCATCAGATTCCAAAGCGGCTTCTTCCACAGCCCACTTCCCCAACAGCTGAATGTTGGAAAAACTCTGTCATATCACAGACTCTGCATCAAGCTGACCATATGTGTTTTTGTTTTTTGTTTTTTTTTCACAACGTGTTTTCTCCCACAATGTTTACATTTGCTCATTGCTACACTGCAAGAAAATTGAAATGTCATGAGAGCTGCACAAAACAAAATTTTGTTTTGTAAACACTCTGTGTACATAATGACAATAAAAGTTGTCTACATCTAAGTAAAACTAGCGGATCTGAATAGCAGTGGCTAGGACATCTGAGGCTGGAAACTCTGCAGGAGAGAAATACAGGTTAGTGACCATGTAAATCTTACAGAGGAAGATTATGAACTGGAGTCACTAACCTAGTTTACAAGTTCAGTCCATACCCAGAGAATGAGGTTGGATCCAAATGGTGGGCTGCCAACAAGATGTGGCGGGCGCTGCCCTGAGTGTCCCAGATGCTTCAGCCCTTTAGATGGGAACAGGCAGGCTCAGTGGTTGAGCGGCAGAACAGGTCAGGAAATCAAAAACACCAAGGAACTCTAAAAACACTCACAACCGGCTAGAGAGAACAAGAATAATCTGTCACTGATGGCTTGATGCAACCGCCTTAAACAGGGGTAGGAGTAGGTGGATCAAATGAGCAGTGATTAGAAGCTGGGCAGAGTTAGACAGGTGAATGGTGTTATGGAGGTAATTATGCCAGTCATCAGACATGAAGTGAAGAAATAATTCAGATAAATTTTTGTCGCTGTGAAGCGCAACTGATGGTGGTGCCTCACACGTTTCCTGTGGCAGGTCAACAGCTGATGTTGTCAGTGCCACAGTTCACAAAATCCAAATCGGTTCTGAGATTATTGCTCCTGCAGGCACAGCAAGAGAGATACCTCCAGAATTATGTGTCGAAGTTGGACCTTCAGTTGCAACTTCTGTCCAGAAAGACAAAAGCCTCTGATTTTAGAAGAGGCAACCCATTAATATGGTGGAGAGATGAGATGTTATGGATTCATCCTCCAGCTGTTGCCTCAGTAGTCGCTAGGTTTTCTGCTGCAAACGGAACCAGAACTGTCACCCTTAATGTTCCTTTCCTCTCTGGTAGTTTCTAGACTTAGACTTAGTCTTAGACAGACAGCTTTTATTTGTCATTGTGAGAAAACGGCTCGCCAGCTCACGTCTCACGTCAGAGGAGGAGTAAGCAGATGACTTACAAAAAAAATGAACAAGCGGACGACAAAATTCCAGTTAAAAAAGCGTGTAGCAATTTATTTACTGGTGCGATGGTGACGACAAAAAAACAAAAAACAAAACAAACAAAATACTTTCAAATAAAGTAAAACAAAACCGGCCATTGCAGGCAATACGAAAAACTTACAGCCTCACGGCAAGCTGACATTGAATATAGTTTTTTAAAGCAGACCTTCCAAAAGCAGTTTCTCCAACCAGTCCCTCCAAGCAGCCCTTTCAAGCCATTGTGAGTGTGCCCCTTAAATAGACCCACCAATAATCAGCCAATTGGGACAGCCCAACTAAACAGGAAGGCAAATCGCCAATAAAGCACAGTTATTATATACATTGAAATCCCACTTAACACCCCTGCCCCCTAATAGTCTTTTCCAATGCCCTGGGACAATGGATAAGGGACTGGCTCTGATGCGGTACGTGTTTCCACACGGACCAGTATGCTGACGGACTAAGGGAAGAGAATGTGTAATTTGACTGGGAAGTTCTATTGCCGACTACGGAATGTATACTGATGCTGATGCAGTGCATACTTTCAGAGTTCGCTACGCTGGTGAGTAAGTAAAATGTTAAATCAAAGGTGACATTGTAATTTCAGAACTATTGTAAATTACCGGGTGAAATGTTTGGAACTGCCGCCGCCATGACGGCCGGTCTGTGGTGCATGCTGGAAAATGTAGTAAAGGATGTGACGCTGTTTGTGATAGACGGCGGCTACACTTTAGGAACAGAGGGGGGAAACGGCTCCCTTTTCACAGTCATTTTCTGTACACAGGTGTAAAACAAAAAGACATTTTGTTTGGAACAGCTCTCTTGACAATTTCATCTTTTTTTAAAGTGCAGCCTTGAAAAATAGTAAAAAAAAAGACTGTAAATGTACAGTTCTAACATTTTTTTTTCAGTTCTACCCGAAATCAACAGGTGCTTTTTTCTAATATCAGTGCATCAAAACCTCAAAAGACCCTTTGTTTAAGTCTCTCTGTACTCCTAATTAAGGGATCCATTTCATGAAGTAAGTTTTACCGTAAACTCTAGGTTGTCTAAACCTGAAAACAGGGAAACTCTGACTTTTCCGGTTTACAAAAAGACTTTATTCAACCTGTTTCAGTCACCATAGTAACATTCTCCCCTGGGCTAACCTGGTTAAGAGTGCCCTCTGTCTCCGTTCTCCTTACAGCCAATCATGTTGTTTTATTTCCTGATTTAGTCAGATTTTGTCATAGTTTTGTGCATTAAAAAGTATGATTCTCCAAGTCCATTAAACACATTAAGTTTTAAAAACAAACTTTGCATGTCCGTTTGATAAGGATCTTATTAAAGAATGATCTGCACTTTTTCACAAAGAATTTAATATTTATAGGGAGATGATTCACTTCATATATCCACATATATAGATTCATTACTTCCATGGGAGGAAAGGAATTGTTTTAGTGTTAGGGTTACAGTAGCAGCCATTCAAAATGGCCCTTCCCAGTCAAGCACCAGCCGACCGGCAGCCCACTTTCCTCCAACTCCAAGCAAAATCCCCTCCAATCCCCCAGCCACTGGAGTGTCCCCCTCTAGCATGTTATTGTTATCCTGAATCCACCCTTCCACTGAATTACAGGGTGTGACCAGCAGATGATGCTTCTCTTTAGAGCTTAACATCCACAAATCATGACAGAAATAATATTTTAGTACAAATATCGATGTTTAAAAAGGAATTGTAAGAGGACCAGACAAATGCCCATCAAGGAAAATGGGGAAATTTTGAATGGCTACTACTGTAGGATTCACTCAATGATGACAACCTAAGGAGCCTACTGACACAATCTGAAGCCATTCTAAGGGACTGATGGCCACTTACAATGACCCTTTATTGGGATGATAACATCCGAAGCATCGCTTCAAACAGCCACTTTACTGTGTAAAAGAAGACTGAATCAACATGAGGGGGGACCCATGAGATGATGGAGAGGTTCTATATATTCAAAAATTGTTAGACTTCATTTTCACATGCTGTTTGAAGATTTTACCAAAACAGATACATTGATCCAATACCATTCAAGAAATAATCCCATAATATTTTTTATGGTAACCACATCTGTTGGAAGGCTTTTGTTATACACTTGTTTTACTGAATGTATTCCTGATATCTGAAAATACTTTTTTTTCTAAATGACAATTTCAAACAAAATGCCATTATTCACATGTCTGGTTCTACTGAATATGTATTCCTGATATCGGATTAAAAAAAATGTTTGTCTAAATGACCATTTCAAACTAAATGACATTCTTCACATCTAGAATAAACATTCTGGATGTCTAGAAATTAATTTCATTACTGGTCAGCATTTGTATTTTTTTAACCATGAAAAAATATTTTTCAGATATCATAAATACGGAATACTTGACTGAAAATAGTCAAGCTGATAAATGTCAGAACAGCCAATTAAAATGTGTAACCATTTCTTGATATATAAAACTTGATTCTTACTGGTATAAGTTTTTCTTTCTAAAATTTAGTTTCTGCTACGAAAATGTAATTTAGAAAATATGTCATTTCAGTTAGGTCCAGGATGTGATTTTAATAATTGTTTTTGAAATGCTGCAGCCAGAGTTCTGATAAAAATTAGAAAGAGAGATCATAATTATCCTAGCTTCTCTTCATTGGCTTCCTGTTATATCCAGAATAATAATTTAAAATCCTCTTTCTCACTTGCAAAGCCTTAAATGGCCAAGCTCCATCTTATATCAGAGATATGATTGTTAAATCATATCTGATCAATTATGATCTCTATTCAGGCATACCTTATATTCCCATGCATGCTAATATTTCCACTAGCCCCCGTTCTAAAATTATCCAAGGGAAATATGTCAATTTAGTCTCTCTTATTCTTCCCTCCCCTGAATTCGATCAGCAGGTCGCATCAGCAGGTCACAGTCATCAGCAGGTCACGTCACAGCTTTCTTTAAATCATCCGATCCCCGTCTATCCAGAGATCTTTCTATTGGCCAATTTCTTGCCGCATTCAGCATCTATCGCGATGTTCTATGTTCAGTTTACCCCGATCGCAGAGTGGAGCTTGACACCTATTTATCTTTAATAGCAGACCTCCACCTTAAATTTGGCGGTAACCTTTTCTACCAATATCATAAATCATTCTCTTCTAAAGCAGCTACAACTCTGGTTCAACACGGCGTGCGTTTAGATTGGTCTGTCTTGGATACAAACATTCTAATCATGCTGACCCAGTCCACTCCCTGTTCTTCCTGCAATTCTATCGGTCACCCCAGTGCCTTCTGTCCATCAATTCCTTTTAAGCCTAGCACTCCTTCCCTCCCTCCTTTGCTTCCTTCTACTTCTAGTCCGCGCACAGACTCCAGAGGTAGAAAAATTCAGGTATTTGACTCCAAACCCATCTGTAGCAATTTCATGAAAGTTTCTGCTCTTTTCCTAAGTGTATGTTTCTTCACATTTGCAGCTTCTGCAAGGAGGCTCATCCAAAATCAGTCTGTCCTCGCCGTGCACGCTTCATAAAAAATCGTATCTCCAAACCTTAGCAGCCGGTCACCTTTCCACCCCTATTATTATTTCTGAATTATCGTCCTGTCTCCTTCATCATCCTGACCGTACTTTTGTTAATTTCATTCTTTCTGGTCTTTCTCAAGGATTTCATGTAGGAGTTTATAACCCCCCCTCTCTCACCCACATATCCCCTAATCTTCAATCTGCTCTGAAAGAACCAGATACCGTGGATCTACTTCTTCATAAAGAACTTTCTAAAGGGTTCATGATCGGTCCCTTCAAAACCCCTCCCTTTGCTCCCTTCCGCGTTAGCCCCCTCGGAGTAGCCACCAGAAAATACTCTGGGAAAAAGAGGCTCATTCTGGATTTATCCGCCCCCCACTCGGGTCGCCACTCCTCAATCAATAGCCTCATCCCGCCTGCCCCCTTTTCCCTTTATTACGCTTCCGTGGATCACGCTATTCTTCTGATCTAAAGCACCGGCCAAGGAGCCTGGCTGGCTAAAGCCGATATCACCGATGCATTCAAAATCGTCCCCATTCATCCCTCCCAGTGGCACCTGTTTGGTGCTAAATGGAAATCCTTCTTTTATCTTGCCGTCTGTTTGACGTTCGGGTGCAGGAGTAGTCCATGTCTTTTTGATAAAATCTCAGAAGCTCTATGCTGGATTCTCCTCAATGTCACCCATCTTCCATGCGTTCTTCATCTCCTGGATGACTTTCTTCTTATTGATCCTCCCTCTAAACTTCCCAGTCTGTCTCTTATCAAGCTAAAGGAGCTCTTTTCCCGCCTCGGTGTTCCCCTGTCTGAAGAAAAAACTATTGGCCCTGCAACAAAAATCGAGTTTCTTGGCATCAAACTTGATTCAGTGGCCATGATGGCATCCCTGCCCGCAGATAAACTCTCTCGAATCCGTGAGATTTCTCAGTCCAATTGTTCCGCATTAGTCATTTTGAAACCCCAATTGCTCTCCCTGCTAGGTCATCAAAATTTTGCCATGCGCATTATTCCTCAAGGTTGCTCTTTCATTTCCCGGTTGCTTGATCTGGCTAATTCCGTTCCCTCCCTCCTTGATCAGGTTACACTGAACGAAGGCTGCCGTTTGGATCTTTCCTTCTGGTCCAGACTGCTTCTAAATTGGAACGGAAAATCTTTTTTCTATGACGACATTATTCAATCTCCTGACATGCTGCAATTTTTTACGGATGCTGCCCCATCCGTAGGTTTTGGAGGGTTCTTTCAGGACAGGTGGTTCGCGGGTCCATGGCCTTCTTTATTCAACACCCAATCATCTGCTCTGTGTGAGGTCTACCCTATAGCCATAGCTTGCCGGTATGTGGGGCCCGCTTTGGGAAAGAAAACGCATATCCGCCTACTGTGATAACATTGCAGTCAATGAAGTCATAAATAAAGGTCGCTCCTCCTCCCAGTCCCTCATGCCCTTCATCAGAAGCATCACCTGGCAAGCAGTCACTAACAATTTCATTATCTCAGCGCGTCATGTTCCAGGCCATTCTAATACTGCTCCTGATGCTCTCTCTCGTTTCAAATTTCAGACTTTCCGTCATCTTCAACCTACCTCTGATCTCCATCCGACCCCTGTTCCTCCTCTAGAGGAATTCACCCTCAATTGACTCACTCTCTTTATTCATATTTACTTTCCTCCAGCTTCTATATGAAATCTGGTTTAGCTCCCTCTACCCTCAGAACCTACAACTTTGCATGGCAATTATTCGCAAAATTCTGTTCAAGTCTCCAAATTCCCCTGTATCCTTTACTCATTACTTCTGTTATGGCTTTCATTTCTTACTGCTTCGATAAACGCCGCTTCAAATTGTCTTACATTCGCAGCTTGTTAGCCGGTATTAATTTCTTTTCCAAATGCAATAACCCTAATTCTTCTAGTCTTTTCGCCAACTACTCCATTAAGCTTCTCCTTAAAGGTCTGTCTAAACATTCATTTGGTACATCTGATTCTTGTAAGCCTATTACTTTTCCGATCCTTAGGAAACTCTTGTCCTCACTTTCTACTAGCACCTACTCATCATATGTCAAGTCTCTTCTGTCTAGTTCCTTCTTATTGGCCTTCTATGGCTTTCTGAGACCGGGGGAATTCACTTCATCTAATAGAAACTTTAATCATTTCAGAGATTTGTCCATCTCAGATATTCGTTTTTACATCGACCATTTCAAATTATCCTTAATACATTCTAAAGGTAAAGGCGCTTGTTCCATTTTCATCGCACGAACAGATGGCCCCCTCTGTCCCTTTCTCGCCATGTTCGAATTTGTTCAAAAATGACACACTATGTCTTCTCATTCTAAAGCACTTTTCATTTTACCTGAGGGTTATCCTATGTCCACTCGATGGTTCCTTCATCACCTCAGGATACTTTTAGAATCATGTGGCCTTCCCTCTGGTGGGTATTCTGGGCATTCGTTCCGGATTGGAGCAGCTACAACAGCAGCTACTCGTGGGGTTTCTGAGGCTTCCCTCCAGCAACTGGGCCGATGGTCATCATCAGCCTATACCTCATACATCCGCCCAGAACTCTCATCAATTCTTGCAGCTCAGCGCTCTCTCTGCCTCTAGGTAACTCAATCACAAATACTGGTGGTGATTCAAAGTCATTCACATCATTTTCTGACCTAATCATGACCATCATCTAACTCATTTTCTTCTACTCCTACTCTTCAGTTATCTATATTCCCTGCTTTCATGCAGTCTTTCATGTCACCATGCTATATTCATGCTGTCTTCATTCTAGCTCGTATCTGTACAATCTCAACGTTCCATGTCATGCATTAACAATGCATTCTCTTGTGTTTCTTGTCGCGTCTGGTATCCGTCCTGTAACATGTCCTTCCATGCATTCTAACATGCATTTTGTTATACATTCTGTCATGAGTCCTGTCGCCTTGTTTTGCATCTCGTCATGATCACTCGTTTGTCGCGTCTGGTCTGCGTCTCGTCATGCGTCCTTCATGCATTCTGCCATGCATTCCTTGATGCGCTCTGTCATGCATCCTGTCTATGTCTTGTCACTTGTTTTGCATTTCGTCATGATCATTCGTTCATATATGTAATCATCTGCAAGAATCATCCGCGAGAATCATCCGCAAGATCATTATCAGACTCATCCGCAAGATCATTATCAGACTCATCCGCAAGATTCATTATCAGACTCATCCGCAAGATTCATTATCAGACTCATCCGCAAGAATCATCATCATCATCATCATCATCATCATCATCATCATCCTGGTAAGTTTTTGGCACCAACCGTGGTTGCCATTCTCAACAACAACCTGGCTCAGTAAGCTGTTTGCAAACCTTCTCAGCATTTCATTACGCATTCTTTTATTCTGTCCCTAGTATCTGCCTTATGAACATACAGACTCTCCGGCCTCGACCTCGGCTTTTTTTTGGGGGGGGGGGAACATCCCTATTCTCATTCATCTACTTATACATGTTAAAGCATAATTCAGCATTAATGTTCCTGCCGAGGTCTGAGCGCCAAAGACTATGCTTTAATGTCAATAAAATTCTTCTAATTATCTTTTCTTTCTGTGTGAGTTTTTCAGATTGAAATGAAGCTCTAGCGAAAGTTCAATTGAAGAAACTCTGGCTTACCTCCATCCAATCAGAAGCTGATCCGTCTCTGACACGAGCCAATCAGGTTCGAACTACTCCACCACGAAGCCCAATCAGCATCCCGCTTTCACTTTAAAAGCACCTTCAAATCCTTGTCTCAGCCTGCAATCCAGCAAGCGCACAATGTCAGATTTCGATTCAGACGACAATTCACCCACCTCCATCCCCTTCTCCGCCATCGTAGCTGAGTCGTCTTCCATGACAGGTTCTTCCTCAACCTCATCAGAGAGTATTTATCCCAGTCGTCACCATCCCTCGTCTCATTGCAATTGGTCTGGCAGAAGACCACCATGTTGAGCCCGGTTCTGCCAGAGGTTTCTTCCCAAAGGGGAGTTTTTCCTCTCCACTGTCGCTTCATGCTTGCTCATCATGGACAGTTCATGGTACCTGCATCACCAAGCAGGACCTCTATATCCTGAGTCTCTGAGTGAAGCCCCGGTGTCAGCTCCCACAGTCTTCTGGTCCCACAATACAGCTCAAGCAGATCACCTGGTTAACCAGCTTGAACTAAACCACCACCAGTTTTAGGCCAGGGGGAACATCCCTATTCTCATTCATCTACTTATGCATGTTAAAGCATAATTCAGCATTAATGTTCCTGCCGAGATCTGAGCGCCAAAGACTATACTTTCATATCAATAAAATTCTTCTAATTATCTTTTCTTTCTGTGTGAGTTTTTCAGATCGAAATGTACATTATTGCAAATATAAACTATGAGTATAATTTCTTTGACCACTAAATTACCTTTTGTCTTTGAAAAAATGAAAAAAATCACTCTGTGACAGGGTGGAATATAGTGTGACGGAGTGGAACACTGATGGGGTGGAATGGACAAATCTAAGAACTGCACAATTTCAATTTCATAGTTGCTTAAATTTGGTAGATATTATTCAGGTCACAATTAATGAGAGACACCAACAGAAATAACCAATATTTTATTTAAGAACAGCTCCTAAAAAATATATATATATATATTAATCACAGCTTACTTTGGGTAGTAGGATAGTTTACAGCTGTTCTCAGCAAGAAATGTAGAATGTAGTTTTTATGCGATTCAACCAGAAACATTTCTGCTTCTTCACTTTATTCCTGGTAAGTGTTTTTTTCTTTTCTGTCGTTACCCGACTCACATCATCCCGTGTAAAGAAGTCTTTGACCTTAGATTTTAATGTTGTTGCAAAGGTGTTTCAAAAAAGTTTCTGCTCTCTGGAATAATGCGGTGCCTCTGTGAGAATCCAAGTGTTTTCTCTGTAGCCTGTACTTTCTAATAATTTTTTTGATATGATTTGTTTCTCCTTCTGTCCTCTTGTGTTTTGGTATGTATTTTTTATATTTGCAATCAAGGCTTCATGGAAGAGTGATGTTTTTTGTTTTCTTTTTTTTATGGGATTTAATCTGCCTGTTCTGGTTAAAATTGTCACCTTTGACTGAGGAGAAGTGCCCTCAGTAGCGCGCTTAAATGTTTTAAGGTATTTGTCTGCTCGTTTTGTTTGCTTTTTCAGCTGTTTTTGTAGCCTCTCAATTTCTTTATGTAGTCTGTCTTTGTTTTTTCTGGCCAATCTCTTGCCTGCTTGCCTGTAAGAATAAAAGGAACAACTCCCTTTTAAAGCGCCAGTCCATAGGATTATGTGGCATCTAAAGTGGAGTCTGCAGGTTCTCTCACACTAGATATTCCTCCCTTCACCCCTCCATAGGAAACAGCCACTGTAGTAACATGGCAGCCTCCATGGAGGAACCTAACCCTATGAAGGTTTCACCCTCACCTAAAACCTTAAAGCCATTATTAGTTTCTAGTAATTATACTTACTAAATAACTAGCTAAATATTACATTCCATTTCCCCCATAAATCCTATACCCTGTACCTTCAACTATCAGTGACAAATGTGTCTGTGAGTTCTACTAATCTAACCTTGACTGCTGCTGTCTCTGTGGATCAGAGTCTGGATTTTGTGGTGGGGGGAAGTTTTTCAAGGCCTCTGTTCTCTCTTCCCTTCTACTTTTATGCTCCCTCCACTTTTTCCTTTTCTGATGCTTGGCTCTATCACTTAAATCTTGTATCCTTTTTTTGTGCCTTTCTCTCACATTCTAAATACTTTTGCCACCTTTCAGGATCAACATTACGGTGTGCCCGACAACGCCTCTGATTTTCTGCTGCAGTTAATGGACTCATTTTCATCCTCCAATATCATCCTGATAACACAGAACAAACTTCAATTTGATGCTGGGGGAGAAAAGTGTTAAAGAGATTTAAAAATGTTATACTAATTCAATATGAAGAACGTTGCCACTAATCACAATGATTCCACCCCGTCACAGGCTTTAGTATGACGGGGTGGAATGTGACGGAAAGGAAAATCTAAAGCAATATGGCTCAATTTCTGGATATGATAAAACCTAATGATGCCGTTAGTATTAAAGTACAATGAAAAAATGAATGAGTAATACAAATATAATCTCAAAATTTCATAACAAATTGTTTTCCCCACTTTTTTGTGTGACGGGGTGGATATGCTATGGTTAACAGAAAGGATTTTGAAGGAAAAATGTACCAAATGTTCTTAAAAAAAAAAACAGAACTCACCATTGTTTGGACTTCTTCAAACTCTTGAATGATGTCACTTCATGTTGGTGATGTCACTTCTAGGCAGTGTATTGCATTTTTGGCGCAAAATTACATTGGTATGACGGGGTGGAATATGAAATTGATAGACATAGAAAAATCATGCTATTTCAATAAAAAATATGACATTTTAACGTAATTAACACATTTCCTATTAAGAGGAAAGTCTTTCTAACCAGAACAACAAAACATTTTTAGATTTATTTCTTATTTCTTAAGTTTTACATTACACGAATGAGAAAAATGGTCAGAGCGGACATGAGAAAATGATTGCAGTTTAAGAAAAAAAGTTATAAATGTGCAAAATATATATTTATTATTACATTTTATTTGACCTCATGCTACCAACTAAACTTGAATCAATGGCTTTAGACACTTAAACTATTACTGACAGTTTTATTATGTTTTCTATTCCTCTTTAAAAGTTATGGACCCAAACTTAAAAGTTTTCATGAAATGACCCAGTTATACTGCTATAGGCTTAGACTGCTGGAGGACATAAGGACCCCTTTTTCATCATTCTATCTCTATTATACCCCCTGCAGACCTTGATATTGATATATTTGAGTTCACCCTCCAACGCTATGCTATCTCTGCTTTCTCTCGGCTTAATCTGGCCTGTTCCTGTTTGGTTGTGACACCATCCTGCAGAGAAATATCAGCTTTGCTGCTGCCGTCAGCATCTTTGTTTATAGATGTTGGAGACTGGCTTTTTTTTCAGTGTTATCCTGTTTCTCTGACTTTGACTTGCTGGATGTGCTCTCTTCATCCTCTGATGTTGGGGCTAGCTCGGACCTTGTCTGCCTGGCTGTGTGTTTCCTGGACAGAGCCTCCCGTGGAGCTGGTTGGCAGCCTTTTGTATCTCTGCTTCTTTCTCAATGTCTCCTTCTGTCTCCTTGAACCCCAGTCAGCCTCAACAGTTAGAATTGAATTGAATTTTAGTGATCTATAAATGGAAAAACAGAGAGGAGTGCTTTTAATAAATGTGAAAACGGCCTGCCAAGTTCATATAAACTTTAACTCGAGCAACAATCTTCTCCTTCGCCACCTTCCTCTTCTTTGTAGCTGTAGTGCTGTTTCTCTGTCTTTTAAATACATTCTCCTTTTTAATTTTATGTTTTTGCACTTCTGCAATAAAATCTCGAGTTCAAGTGGGGTGAAATAGACACTTTCTGTTGCCTGCTGCCATGGTGAGGCTCCACTGATAATGGCTTTTCATACACGCGCTTAAGTCTGAGCCGACCTGTTAAAATTGATTGAAGTAATTGATAGCAGCCATTGTGAAAACAAACATTCATAGTTACCGACTTTAGGCCAACTCAATTTAGAGTTGCATATTTAAATCTGATTCTTTTAAACCTGCTTCGTGAAATGGAACCCAGTTCTTTAAATCAAAATCAATGGATTACTCATGGAAACAGTCTAAAGGCTGGAAGCGTTTTGTGTTTAGTCATATATTCCTTACAGGAAATGCAGAAAATATTTAGTGTTAGAGACAAGGGCTTTAGCTCATACAAAGAATTGCAAACAGCAATAATAATCTTTTTAGAGAAGTTTAACTGATAATTTTAAACGTCAGTTGTGATGATAGAAAATACTCCCACTGATTAGTTGCCTGAGAGGCAGTGATACTTATTTTCTAAGAAAATATGATTTTCTAATTTAAATCAAAATATTATTTTGCCTGTATTTTAAATTTGATAAACTAGTGTAGATAAAGTTAAGATAGACTTAATGAGTTTGAGCTGTTGAAGGCCAGATCACTGGATTTATAGAACTTTTAGCAAATGGTGTCCTTTAACTGGGAGCATTCAATAAAAAACAGCCTTTTTTTAAAGGATTTATAGACTTTTTTTTTATAGTAATACATGCTTGTATCATTCTTCATCAGATCCATGCATTGCATGGACTATATAAAACAGTTTGATTGTGAATTTGATTAAAAAAAATGTAGTTGACCCCTTATTCTATATCAACTGTTAGAATGCGGCTGTCAGGTTAAGGTCCGCTCTATATATCATTTTCTATATTTTTCAATTCAATTCAGTGTATTCCTAAAGTGGCAATTCCCAACACATGTCTTCTCAAGACACTGCAATTCAACAAGATCATACAGTCATATTGATTCAATGTTAATATCTTTGATAATATGTTAATAGTATTTGTGCCCTAAATCAGCACTCTATCACTGATAGGGTGCTTTACACTTAACCCCTCAAATTTGACCTGTCTGGTGAACATCTGATTACACAAGGTTTGTTTTGAGTTTTGTCTGTTTTGTCTCTTTGTTTATCCAAACTGTTTCTGGTCACACAATTCAGCTTATGAAGGAGTTTGTACAGTTAGAAGCCTCTTTGTTTGGATTAGGACGGACACCAGACACATGGTTGAATTTACTTTCTGTCCGTTGCTATTCAAGGAGGTGCATTTTTAATAGACCATTTACAAGTTCCATTCAACTGATTTATAAAATGGTTGGACCTTTCTCTGTGATCTGAGATTTTTAGATGTCACTCTGATAGATCAAATGGACCTCTAATAATAATGTTTTGTTTCTCCCCAGGTCATGTCTGTACTTCAACCGTTCTTTGCTTAATGCATTCAACATCCAACCAACTTATATTTATATAACTGTTATAGAAGACATTAGTTGTTGTACATTCATTCAGTTATCTATTTGTCCTTTTGATTCAGCAATAACACATACGAACACTTTAATTCAATTTTTCAATTCAGTTTATTTATATAGCGCCAAATTCACAACACATGTCATCTCAAGGCACTTTACAGTTCAACCAGATCATACAGTCAAATTGATACAAAGTTTTCTATCTAAGGAAAACCAGTTGATTGCATTGACTCATTGACTCATTGACTCAAATACAATCCCTCACACTAAGCATGCTTGTAGCGACAGTGGAGAGGAAAAACTCCCTTTTAACAGGAAGAAACCTCCAGCAGAACCAGGCTCAGTGCGAGCGGCCATCTGCCGAGGCCGACTGGGGTTCAAGGAGACAGAAGCAGAGATACAAAAAGCAGCTGTAAAAGGCGGCCCCGTCCAGGAAACACACAGCCAGGCAGACGAGCTCCAAGGCAGCTTCCATGCCAGAGGATGAAGAGAGCACATCCACTCAGTCACGGCCAGAGAAACAGGACCACACCTGAAGACAGGCCGATCTCCAACATCTACAAACAAGGGTGTTGATGGAAGCAGCACAGCTGATGTTTCTTTCCTGGATGACGTCACAGCCAAACAGGAACAGACGAGGCAAAGCTACTCTGAGGAAAAGCAGAGAGAGGAGGTTAGAGATTGAGCAAACAGATTCTGCAGAATAGGAGAACAGAGAGAGAATGAAGCAGAATGATGAAATGGGGGTCCCTATGTCCTCCAAAAGTCTAAGCCTATAGCAGCATAACTTTAAAGACAGCTCAGGATAACCTGAGCCACCCTAACTATAAGCTTTATCAAAAAGGAAAGTTTTAAGCCTAGTCTTAAAAGTAGACAGGGTGTCTGCCTGACGGACTAAAACTGGTAGTTGGTTCCACAGGAGAGGAGCCTGATAACTAAAAGATCTGCCTCCCATTCTACTTTTAGAAATTCTAGGAACCACTAGTAAACCTGCAGATTGAGAGCGAAGTGCTCTGTTAGGAACATAAGGAACAATCAGATCTCTGATATAAGATGGAGCTTGGCCATTTAAGGCTTTATATGTGAGAAGGAGGATTTTAAATTCTATTCTTGATTTAACAGGAAGCCAATGAAGAGAAGCCAGGATAGGAGAGATATGATCTCTCTTTTTAATTTTCATCAGAACTCTGGCTGCAGCATTTTGGATCAGCTGAAGGCTTTTAACTACAGTTTGTGGACTTCCTGATAGTAAAGAATTACAATAGTCCAGCCTTGAAGTAACAAATGCATGGACTAGTTTCTCAGCATCACCCCTGGACAGGAGATTTCTAATTTTTGCAATGTTCCTCAGATGAAAGAAGGAAATTCTAGAAACCTCTTTGATCTGGGATTTAAATGACAGGTCCTGATCAAAAATAACACCAAGATTTTTTGCTTTATTATCTGAAATCAGTTTAATCCCATCCAAATGAAGTGACTGGCTAATCAGCTTCTTTTTCAGAGACTCTGGTCCAAAGACTATAACTTCTGTTTTGTCTGCATTCAGAAGCAGAAAGTTAAGAGTCATCCAGGTTTTTATGTCTTCAAGACATGCCTGTAATCTATGTAATGGGTTAGCTTCATCTGGATTTATAGACAGATATAGCTGGGTATCATCAGCATAACAGTGGAAATTAATCCCATGCTGTCTAATAACTCTACCGATTGGGAGCATGTATAAAGTAAAGAGAATTGGTCCTAGCACTGATCCCTGTGGTACTCCACAGGTAACCTTTGAGCGTGTTGAAGATCTATCATTAACATAAACAAACTGAATTCGATCAGATAGATAAGATTTAAACCAGTCTAGTGCTGTTCCTTTAATTCCAACAAAATATTCAAGTCTTTCTAAAAGAATATTATGGTCAACTGTATCAAATGCAGCACTAAGATCCAACAGGACGAGCACAGATACAAGTCCATTATCTGAGGCCATGAGAATATCATTAGTGACTTTCACCAGAGCTGTTTCAGTGCTATGATGAGCTCTAAAGCCAGACTGAAACTCTTCAAAAAGTTCATTATGGTGTAAGTGGTCGCAAACTTGTTTGGCAACTACTTTCTCAAGAATTTTGGATAAGAAAGGAAGATTGGATATAGGTCTATAATTAACCAAGTCATCTGGTTCAAGAGACGGTTTCTTAAGCAGAGGTTTAATTACAGCAACCTTAAAAGTTTTAGGTACATATCCTTGTAACAGAGATAGATTAATCACATCTAAAATGGAGGAGGAGATCAAAGGGAATACCTCCTTAAATAACCTGGTTGGAACTGGATCTAACATACAAGTTGAAGGCTTAGATGAAGACAATAATTTTGCTAATTCAGAAAGTTCAACTGGATCAAAGCAGTCTAAACCCCGTTCAGATTCCATGACTACCTCAGGTACAATCGCGGATAGAGGAGTGCTTATGATCTTATTTTTAATAAGATCAATCTTATTTATAAAGAATCCCATAAAATCATTGCTGCTAAGAGCAGGTGGAATGGACGGTTCAACAGAGCTATGGCTCTGGGTGAGTTTGGCAACTGTATTAAAAAGAAATCTAGGATTATTCTTATTCTCCTCTATTAATGAGGAGAAGTATGCTGCTCTTGCTTTACAAAGGGTCCTCTTATACAGCAGTAAACCATTTTTCCAGACTAGGAAGGATTCCTGCAGGCCTGTGGAGCGATATTTTCTCTCCAGTTTCCTAGCATTTTGCTCTAAAGTATGCAGCTCTGCATTAAACCAAGGAGCAAGCTTTCTATTTTCAACGGTTTTCATTTTCAAGGGAGCTGCGTTGTCTAAGGCAGTACGCAGAGAACTAGCAACCCCATCAACAAAATCATCAACCTGCGAAGGGGAATAAGCTATGCTTTTGCACTCTGCAGCACTGCTCAGCGACACAGAGGAGAGAGAAAGTGAAGCAGATTCTTTAAAATTTATAACTGCACTATCTGATAAAGATCTACTAAAATTTAACCTTCTTTTGGGGGAGGAGAACTCTGTTAAAGTAATCCTGAAGGTTATTAGAAAGTGGTCAGAGAGGACAGAATGGGCCAGATTCCTAGAAAGAAGAGCTGCACCATCCAAAGTGGGATGGATGCCGTCTCTCCGAATCAGACCAGGCTTTCCCCAAAAGGATTGCCAATTATTAATGTAGCCCACGTTGTTTTCAGGACACCACCTAGACAACCAGCGGTTGAATGACGACATGCGGCTAAACATGTCATCACTGGTCAGATCAGGGAGGGGACCAGAGAAAATTACGGAGTCCGACATTTTTTTGGCAAACTTACACACCGAAGCAACACTAATTTTAGTGACCTCCGATCGGCGTAACCGGGTGTCATTACCACCAGCGTGAATAACAATCTTACTGTATTTAACCTTATCCTTAGCCAGCAGTTTCAGGTAGGATTTGATGTCGCCCGTTCTGGCCCCCGGCAAACATTTGACTATGGTCCCTGGTGCCTCTAATGCCACGTTTCTGACTATGGAGCTGCCAATCACCAGAGTGGGCTTCTCAGTGGGTGTGTCACTGAGTGGGGAAAACCGGTTAGAAACGTGAACGGGTTGGTGGTGACCAGTGGGCAGAGATCCACGACTACGCTTTCTGCGTACAGTTACCCAATCGCCTGGCTGCTCAGGCACTTTTGGAGGACAGCTACGTGGGGGGCCTACTTTAACTCCTGGATGTTCAACAGCCTGAAGCCTGGATTCTAACTCTGACACCCTCGCCTCCAAAGCTACAAAAATACTACACTTATTACACATCCCATTATCACTAAAGGAGGCAGAGGAATAACTGAACATCTGACACAGAGAGCAGGAGAGAGGAGAGGAAGAAGGAAGAGTTGGAAAAGAGTCAAGGGAGGGAGAGAGAGAAGCCATAGCAATGCTAAGCTAGCGCTAGCCTAGGCTAGCTACTCCTTGCTATCAGAAATAAAACCGTGTGAAACTGACAAGTGCTCAGTAGAAAAGTGCAGCAGAAGGTGCTATGTTTTAAACTAGTCAGTTAGAGTTACTTAGATACAGAGATATCACAGAGAAAATAACTTAACTTCAGATGGAGTTCCTCTGGACAGCTGCAGCAGCTGCACACTCAGTTAATCCAAACAGGAAGTGAACCCCAAACAGGAAGTGACAACCAGAGTGCCAGCAGGCACTGAGCTAATGGGCTAATTTCTTTACATTTTTTCTCCCAAACTTTTTTTGTTTGATCACACAAAAAAAAGGTTTTTTTCAACCTGATGTCATGAGATATGGTAATGAAATGACAAGAGAACAATCAACTGGTTAAGGGACAGATTGACTGATTTACCGGTCGAATGGAAAAAAAATGCTGTGTTGTTAAAAAAGTTAAACCACAACATCCATTTAACAGCAGCTCCTTATCCCAAAGCAGAATGGATCGTGGATGAAAGACAAGAGCAAAGATCAATAATCTGACAGTGAGCAATGGACAATCCAACAAGGCTAAGAGAGAAACAGCAAGAGGAGAACAGCAGCTCCACAAACATAGCAGGAAGTCATGTCAGTCAGAAAATCTAAAAGTTAAAAGGTATCAACCAGTGAAGGAACATCTCATTTAACACAGAACCAAACCAAGAAAGACTGATCAAGAAGGAACAGACTACAGTATTTCTCCACCTTGAGGATATCATGCCCCTGTGACACCTTGACGATTTAGACCAGCATATGCCTAATGTACAGAAAATCTTGAAAAAACGTTGGAATATGTTGGATCAGTTATTGATACTTTTTGTATAAGTTTTGACATCAGTATATATTTAATACGTTGAGAAATTTTGAGCATGCTCAAAATTCCCGATGTATGCTATGTATGGTAAGTTATTTGATGGTTGACATGCATTAAGTGTAAGTTACTCATAAGTCGTGGTGTCTAGCTTATCCAATACCTACTTGTGCATAACTTATGCATAATTTATCAGGAGATTATCTTCAAGAATATCAACGTATTTGACATGGTCCTGGCAGCCACTGACGTGTTTCCAATGTGTATTGGCTGCATTTTGGTATAAAATGTCTGCTGTGCCTTCTCCATAGTTTATACCAAACTGGAAAAACAATTTATGGATACACAAGGCGTAGACCTATGCTGCTCCTCCTCATTTCTTATAATCCTCACTCTTCCTCCACTAAAAAAGAGTCAGCACCAGTGTTCTGACATGTGTCATGCGCTTTATTTTGAAGGCTGACTTTGCGGTTTGAACAGGATATGACATCACTTCTATCAGTCATGTGTAGTAGCAAGCAGAAGAGCGGAGAATTCTCTGATGGCTGACGTGTTTCTGTGATTTTTGAGTTCATGAAAGGCATTCCCTGTGAGTATGCAATACATGTGTGATTAAGGATTAAGTTAAGGATTCTGATTAATAAGATTGTTTAAAAGCACGGTTTTGAAGATAAAAGGGAGCCGTTTTTAAGCTAGTTCTGTTATTCATGTTGATACATTTGGTTAGTATTAGCATTTAAAGCATGGTTGCTGTATTTCTTTTCATTTCCACTCATGTATACTGTATTTTTTTATTACAGTTTCACACCTGCCATATAAAGAACAGTCTAAGCCCATCCTGGCGTCGGTGACTTATTTTTTGGAGGTGTTTAACTCCTGGATAGTAGAGCTGGGTTCTACGAGGCCAGTACAACCAGCAACCACTGAATTCCCTCTGTATGTGGTTTCTCTATACCTCTCTTCTGTCAGTACACTAATAACTTTACCATTTTCAAAACTCCTGAAGTTTGTAGATGACACCAACCTGCAGACAGTAGGTGGAAGAACAATCCGGTGCTAAACCTGCCAAAGATGATGTAGAATAGGTTGGACTTTGGACTTATTGTTGGACTCATCATCCTCAACAACACAAAGTTTCATTCGGTTTTCTAGGACTAGGGCTGGGTATTGTTCAAAAATTTTCGGTTCCGGTACCAATACCGATACCTTCACTTCGATACCGGTTCCTGAACGATACTTTTTTCGATACAAGTTTTATAATATCAATTCGAAGAAAAAGAAAATTCCACAACATAAAAAAAGTACAAATCTTGAGTTTTATTTTAAGCTTTGATTTTTCCATTTACATTTTTCCTCTTACATAAAAAAAAATGTATTGTCTAATATTCACTGTTACATTGTGAGGACCTTTTTACTTAGCAGTTTTCCTTTAGAAAAATTACCATGTCTGACAAACAAGCCCGTTGAATGGGATCCTATTGACAGCGACCCGCTGGTATGTGGGGGTCTGAGCGGCTCCGACAGAAATATTGGAAGGCAGGATGGTAATCTGGATGAACTGACTGCACTGATTAAGTTTTCAGGTGGATTTTCCCACTTAAAAACATAATAAAACTACTTTATTCCCACTGATCACAGCAAATATAGCTGCAAGGCAGATAAAGGATAGAGTAGCTCTGCCCAACGCGCGTCAGACACACTTTTGCACCGCGCAGCCAGAGCAGCAAAGCTTCTTCAGCCGCGCATCAGAAGCTGGTACAAGCAGCAAAAAAGGAAGCAGCAGACATGATTTTGCTGCTCCTGCTGCATCCAGTTTGAAAGCAGCATGATTTACTCCGCTCTGGCTTTGCTCTGCCCACGGGCTGCTGAGAGGAAGATGGTTGCGCTGGCTGCGGTCTGCTCTTCTTGCAGTCAAACACTGAGCAACTTTCTGCTCTTAAATTATTTCCGTGCACGATGTGTTGCATTGCGCATCAGTGTTAATAAAGTGAAGCCGCACTTTTGACCTGGGGGGCATTTTAAAGGGGTTCCGTGACGCTCACAACCAGTTCACAACAGATACACATGAACCCTGGCTGTAGGCGTGACCACCTGTGTATTTTTCCTGGATGACGCAATCACGTTAAGTGTTACAGCCAATCACCAAAACTTGGTACCGAAAGACGAGGCATGTTTCGATACTCAGTAGAACCGAAGCATTTCAGTCGGTACCATAAAAGAACCGAAGTTCGGTACCCAGCCCTATCTAGGACTCACCCACTCTCGTACCCTGAATTGGATCCCAAACATAGAATCTGTCCTGGAGAAGGTCCAAGACTCTCTGTGGCAATTTGGGAAGCCTAAAATATAACAAGCAATCAGACCATCAGAGAGGAACATTAGGGCCAACCTTCTCTCCACACAGGACCTATACAGTTTTAGAGTCACAACAAGAACAACTGACATCTCTGCAGAACCCACATATATTGGTCAGAGGCTGTTCAAATGTTTTCCAGAAAGGTGCAACAGTGCACTAATGGTAAAATAGGCTGTCTTTCTGATAACCTCAATAAACAGCAGTGGTAGTCAAACACTGCTGCAAACAAATTAGGAATTTAGCTCTCCTATAACAGTTTCTTATCTAAAAAAAAAAAAAAAAAGAAAACTTATAATGTGACTCTTATTCTGACCGTACTGCCTTTAAGCAATTGTTCTGGATACTCTGGTTGTTGTTTTAACTATTGATTATGATTTGAGCCAAACATGAAACCATATCCTTGGAGGCATTTTCCTTTCAGTCTACTGCACTTTGTATTGACCTATTCAATAAAATGAGGTGACAATTTTATAGGGTGCAAATATTTCTGCAAGGGTCTGTTATCTATTAAATACATGTTGTTCTTTGCAGAAGGACATCTGTGTTTAGACTTATTGTCCTCTCATCTCCAAGCTGTTTATTCTAACAACAAATCCTCAAACTCTGCAGCCTAGTGTTTCAATGTAATCCAATCAGTTGAGGCAAATGTTGCTTGGCCCCTAAAGCAAAAAGCTCCACTGTGACTTATTTACCACTTTGTTAACTGGGTGGTTTTCGTGGCTCTTAATGCGGTGGAAAGCAACGCCTATCAGAGGTCTTTGGATGTTTCTGTGGTTGTTGGACATCTTTAATTCTTTATTGGTGCAGGAGAGCAACTACAGACCTGTATTTTTGTGGTGTGTCTTCCTCTTTGTCTCCTATTTCTTACACAAACATTGTTGGCCAATAGCATTTGCCAACCAAACACACATTGCCGATTCCTTAACACCACCAAACACACATATCAGCCTTTATGCAATCACAGTCGAGTACAGTGAAAGGTCAGCAGAGGTCAGTGCTGTATCATCAGCCTTCTCCATTTTGTGGATTCTGTACACTCTGCTGCAGCATTACCTTGTCCTTCTTCCTTCCTCTGCAGAACACCCCCTTATCTTGGTTCTTCTTATCTTGCCTTTTCTGCGATGGAAACCTTTTACCCCTTAGTTGCTGGGAAGACAACAAGAGCTTCTACTCTATAAAGAAAAATGTTGTTTCCCTGTAGTATTTGACTTTGAAGAAGCATCTGATGTCCAGATGGAATGGATACTTATTGGAAACCTCCCTTTTGCAACATTGATCTACATGGCTGGGGACCAATTTACATTACTTACTCCCGCTCTAAAATAACTATGCTTGTACCACAGAAGCTACTTTTCCTTTTTTTTTTTTTGTTCCAGAAAAACTTCTCTTTTATCTATACCCTATAAAGCTTGTTCATCTTCTGTTTTTAGATTCCCTGTCCACAATAACACCTCAATTATGTTAACCCTTCTCCTATATGCCTAAAACAACATCTTGAGGGAAAAATGTCAGTGAACATTGCTGCCTCACATTCTTCTCCAATCCTTACTCCTCTTTGTCAGTTTTTACTTTGTTTTCAGTTAAACTTTGATTTATGTAATCCCTTGTTTTATATGAATTTGTTTCATTTCTCTTTAGGTCTTTTCTAGATATATTTAAGCCCTGTTTTATTCCCTGTTTTATTCCCTGGTTACTCTCTGTTTCCTCCCAGTGCAACTCTCCCTCCCCCCTGCTCCTACAGAGAGGACAGAGAGGAAACACTATTATTTCTTCACATTCTATGCTATATGTCAGCACAAGAGGGACTATTCACATTTTGAACAAAGCCAATAGTGTCTAAGATAGCATTAAAGGCTGTTCTTAAGCTATGGCCCTCGCTGTTTGCCATATATACTCCTCCTCTTATGTTGATATTTGCTGGATTCTCTTCAGTCCCTCCTGAAGCCCTGCATTCCCCCTTTGTTCTGTTTCCTGTGTTCCCTGGTTAGTTATTTCTGGATTTATGCTTCTGTCATCAACTCTCTAATTATTAGATCTGTAAAAAAAACACTTTAGCCTCCACCCAAATACAAACGTCCACCCAACTTGACGCTCTCGATGTAGAGGAGCAGCAACTCTTTTCTCATCCCGGGTTATGGAGTTTCTCTCTAGAAGTTCTTGAAAGCCTTAATAAAAACACAGGCAATAGAAAATAATAAAGCTGAGTAAAGTTATATTTTCTCCTAACCCAGTTCTCTTGAGCCCTGACATGTTATTAACATAATTTACGAGGTCCAACAATAACCCCATCCCCCACAGACCGATGCATGGTCTTCATAATGGTGGTATCTTCACTGATCTATCTGTCAATCTCTCACTCCATTATCCCGCTACTCCTCTTACTCCCGCAGGACCAAAGCTGCTTGGCCTCCTCTGCCCCTAAAATCCTCAACAGGCAAGACCTCTTTTTCCGGACGAGAAAAGAGGAATCAAACACAGAGAAATGGATTCTCATCCCATTGGCTCCACACTCAAACTACTCCAGGCACCATATCACCCGCAAAGAGCAGGGCAAAAATCTGAAGATCCTTAAAAGAGTCCCATGTCGGCCCCTAATTACACCAAGAAATCCTTGTCCATAAAAGTTTATGAACAGGACCTGTGACAGAGATAGGCTATGCTGGAGCTAAACTTGCCCTGGAACAGTTCCAATTTAATGCCAACATGGCAGAACAGATTCATACACCTGTTGTGTAGCCAAACTCGACTGAAATAAAAAGTTTGAAACCTTGTAAGAATGGAGGAATTAACCTGAAATTAAATTACATATTAAAAAGCAAAATATCTTTTAAAATCAGGTGAGAGGGAAAAGTTACTTTACGTAAGTGAAGGATTAAATAGGGAGACAAGACAAAATTCTTTATCTGAAAAGGCTTCTTCTTTATATGGTAAAAATGAACAACTTTATTATTTAATCATTTGAAACATCTGAAAACTTCTCCTTCCACGTACCATTGCTTTATTTTCCTCCCTTCCCTTATTGTACTCCCTGACCGGAGTCGCTACATGCGGAATCCAGACCTGGAAGAGTTGCCCCCTTTGCATGAGCCCACTGGAGAAAGCACTGCTACGGCCTGCTTCAGGCACCCATCCCCTCGCCCCAGCACACACACACAGAAACAACACGTCATCACAAGGCACTTTACAGTTCAACTGTAAAACTATGTCTGACATTCATAGGAAAGTTGATGGTCGCTCTGACTTTTGTGCTTTGTTGAAAATCCAATAGAATAAAATGTATAGTTATAGGTATTATTGGAAAGAGAATTAGATTTTCCTGTCCTCCATATATTTATACATATTTATATCACTTAAACCTTATGAGTGATGAAATCAGTGATTTCCATCCCTGAAAGTGATACGTGTAAATGTTACACTACAGATTATGAAATCTTTTGGATGTAGTTTGGAATATGCAACTAAAATACATAAAAGCTATAAGTTTATTAAATAAAATTAGATTTAGATTTTCAAATAAATAATAAAATCCTGAGGATTGATTGAAAACAACATATTTTCCTGGGAGAGCTAGATAATCCATTTTGGCACATTTAAAACAAATATGTTTTAAAGACTGTGAAACCTAAACCTACTTAATAGATTTAAATTTAGGATGATAAAAAAAAAAAAAACTCCTAACTTTCTGAATTAGGACCTGAAATTAAGTTATAAATGGCTAACAATGCTTTCTACTGGGACTGGCACATAAAAGGAGATTAGGAGTTTTCATTTGAGAACCCGAAATGAAAAGACCCACCCACAGGCATTCGATACAAGTTTAACTTTGAAGGACGGCAGAAGAATATGCCATAAGGTGTTCCTTTTTTTTTTTTTCTATACTCTAATAATCCCAGATGGAAATTACTTCTCTGCATTTAACCCATCCCCTTGGAGAGCAGTGAGCTGCCATTGTGTGGCACCCAGGGAGCAGTGGTGGGGGGGGTAAGTGTCTTGCTCAGAGTGGCAGTGGGGGATTGAGCTCACAATCTCAGGATTCAAAGCCCTATGCCCTAACCACTAGGCTGCCACTCCCTAAGGTCACAGATAACGAGGTCTTCAGATAGATCTCACTTTTATCCAAGATTGGGTTATAGCAGAATAACTGCTGTAACCCAACCAAATAAAACAGAATAAATACTAACTGGATTGCTGTTTATTGAGTAGAGTTAAATTACCTCTGGATAAATAGTGGCCATATTACCATTGACCCAGTTGCAGCCTTTCTTCAAATAAGCAAGTAACTAAGTCATTATTTAATACTAAAATTACATCTGTTGATTTTAATTCTTTATGGTTTAGATTTAACTTTTCAGGGAAAACCTATTCTACGTAGAGCAATATAACTTGTATGAAAAATAAACATTACCATTGAAGTTGTTTTTAAATTACTGACAATTAATTGAGAAGTAAATCTGTCTAAAGCTGATCTGGAATAAATATGCAAACATATTTTCACATAAGTAATTCTTAATAATTATACTGTGTTACAATGACTAAATTGGTAATAACATTATTTTACAACAATATTAATGATAAAAGTGAGAGAGGATATAGATTATAGGATTTAATTCCTACATTAAAATGAATTGTTCTTAATGAATCCATAGCTTGGATTAGGGATGGAACGGTTTATGAAAACCGTCCGAACCGTTCGGTTCGACTGTCTCGGTTCAGTTCGCATGTGTTGCGTTCGGTTCATGCGCTGCTCCATTTTCTCATAGGCGAAGCATTTACACTCCAGCGCAGAAGGTGGCGGTACTGCGACCAAAGCCAACCACCAGTAGTAAACAAGAAGAAAAAGAAGCGAAGCAGCATAGCCGGGTGTAGCACCAAAAAATCAGTTGTGGAGAATTGTGGCGAGTGCCAGCGGCACTTTATAGGTCTGCTGTATGGGACCACTTTGCATTTAGAGTGACCTACGATGACGGCGGAAAGAAAGTTGTGGATAAAAGTGCAACAGTGTGCAAGCATTGTGCAACACGTTTTGGTTATGCAAACAGCAACATGACCAACATGTTATGCTAACCCCGAAATCCCACATACTCCTACAAAGCCTACAGCCTCCTCTATGGCTCCCGTCCGCTCCGCTCTGAGTTCCTTGTAGATCGTAGTGAGCATGCGCGAGATGATTAAATTCAAAGCAGCAAAACATGCGAAAATGATCCATGGTTCAACATTTTTTGGATTTTTTCATTCATTTCATAGAAAATAAAATTTCCTTACTTTTTATAATTTTTATTAATTTCTTTATTTTTTGGTGTAACAATAAACATATACCGAACCGAAAACCGTGACCACGAAACCGTGAACCGAACCGAACCCTGGATTTTGTGAACCGTTCCACCCCTAGCTTGGATATATCTGGAGGTTAAATTGACTGAAATCTGATGTTGTTGTTTCTTCAACATAACATATATTAATTGTTCTGATGAAGAAAAAGGGGGGAGAAAAATATTAAACCACAGAAAAAAAAAAAAAAAACTAAACTAATTTGGAACTGTCTATGTGGAATTATGGTTGGGAATTAAGAGCAGAATAGATAAACAACCTAAATTAAATTCCATTTTATGAATAAACCAGTAAAGTGAATAAATACATGTATAAAATGCCTGTCTAAAGGAAAATTATCTTTTTAGGTAATTCTTAGCAGCAGAGGACAGAAATGAGTGCTAGACTGCTTGATTAAATTTGCACACCTAGAGTTGACTTGTGGGATATGCTTCTGTAAAATCCAGTCTTGTTGTTTGTTGTGGGTTCTGCTTCTTGCGACCCTGAAACTGGTGTCAGCCAGGTCGGGTTTGCTGTTTGTTTCCTGCTTGAAACTCTTGTTTCTGGTTCTTTGCCATAAACCTTCTTAGGCCAGAATGCAGAACTTGTTGCTTTAACAGAAGATTGTAAATTGGCTGAAGGAGAGCTATGACTTTTATACCACTTTTGTTATGGGGTTTGAATTTTGGGATTTGAATGGCAGCAGGGTCCTAATCTTTTGGGTCGAATTCTCTTACCTAAGGCTATTTCTGTGTTTAATTGTAATGCAAACACTCCTCTTCTACAGACATTGTATCTCGGGAAAACAATAGAGGAGATGCTGCTGCAGAGCTTGAAGCTTTTGTGTCTCCTCTGTTCACAGCACTGTAAACCACTGACTCACACACTCCTCCTGCTCTCGTCTGCTGAGGAGAAGTGTGTTTGGAGTTCTGCAGGTGCAAAAGTGATAAAAAGTAATTAAGTACAGTAAGGAAGCAAATGTACAGGGTAAGTTTGCAGTTATGGAATAATGTGACAAAGTTCAAATTTTAAGCTTTCAGCTACATTAACTTATTTTATCTACTATTGTTTGTGAAAGGGGCAGACAACAAAAAATGTGTTCTTCTCTCAGCTCCTTTAATTCAGACTGTGTTGGTAACTTTGACTCATGGTTTTACTCCACATGAGCTCATGATGACTCCACCCTTTCCTACAACACAGAACTGACCAGACCACTGTTAATAGACCGGACTACTAGGACTGACAGGTGACACATAGGCCCCATTTACAGTAGCCTCTGAAAACAGATCCACTGATCATCAGCAGTCAGTTAATAGTGCTGAGCTCTGTTCTTTAAGACGGTTTACACACCACACTAGCACAGTTCCTTGCCTCCTAGTGGCGACTTACGGTAATACTAGAGGTAAACAAGCAAATCAACATGGTGGCGCCTGTAACATTCAAGAAGTTTGCGGAGAGTCAGCCTTTAGAGTCGGCTTTTTGGGGAGTGGATACGAAAAACTGTACTCTAATCAGGGCTTACAGACACAGGAAACAACGACAGGAGTTGAGGTTCATTACACTGCTAAATCGTGTGGCACGGTAGGGACGCTAGTATTTTTATGAGGGTCTGAAATGTCATGATTACAAAGGCTCACTGTAAGGAGAAGATGCGGTCTTCTTATGTGCTCTTTGTTATCAGAGAACCGGACCACAACTGAACCGTGCCAAGACCTGTTGATAAACTAGTACCAATTTAGCGTGGTTTGGTTGTGTCTGGCGCGGTCTGGTTCAGTTCTGCGTACAGTTTACACTCAACTGTTATCGCGGTTACCACGCTCGGTATGCTTTCCAGTGGTGTCAAAGTACACACATTTGTTACTTAAGTAAAAGTATAGATACCGCAGTTTAAAAATACTGTTAAAAGTTGAAGTATCAACTTGACCTCTTTACTCAAGTAAAAGTGAAAAAGTATATGTATCCAAAGCAACTAAAAACTAAACTATACTTAAAGTATAAAAGTTTAAAGTAACCTTTAAAAAAAAAACAGCCAGGTGCCACTATATGAATTGAAACCCCTTTTTTTTGACTATTTTGAAAAATTCTTTGAGATAGGGCCAAGGATGAGGGAGGTCTTGTTGGTCTCTGTTCCATCTCCAGATACACTCTCGCCTGTGTCCGACCTTTCAGACATTTCAACATCTTTTTCTGAATCCCACATTGTAGTATGGCATAGACAATTCACGTTTGCAGTATGAAGAACACCTGCTTGCTTCTGATGATTTCCTTTAGCTAACCAATGAGTGTTTGCGTTATATGACTCATTTATGGAAGTAAATCTGTGTCGCTAGGATTTAAATTAAAAATGCCACTGAAAGTTAAATGTTGTATGTTTGTACTTACTGTTTCAGTGTTAAAATATATTCAGAACACATTTTTGGCCTAAAAAAATTGTCATTATTTCTAGACAGTTGAAATTTCATTTGTTATTTTCTCTAAAAGCTAAAAATTCACATTACTATTTCAAAGTAATAAACTCAACGGTGAGTTTATTACTTTCATTTTTCTGTAGTTGAGTTAGCGTTAGCTTGCATGACCGGCTCCGTCATGCTGGTTTTCCTTCAGTATAAGCGCAGCAAGTCATGTCTCGTGACTAAGAAAACGTAACGGGATTGGCTGGGTGTTGGACACCACAATCCATTGCTAATGTCTGTAACCTGAAGTAACCCCTTCCCTTTTTACACTGAATTTTGACGCCGAATTTAAGACAGTGAAATAGAGCCAGTTGAATCTCAGGAGGCTGAAAATATTGAGCTTGAATTTTGAAAGGTTGATTTTTTTTTCTATGCAGTTTTTTTTTAACATTGAAAAATTAAACTGAAAAATAAGTATTGAAAATGCAATCACTTTAAAATAGTAATGCTAATTTTTAGCTTGAAGATAAAATAACAAATGAAATTTCAACTGTGTAGAAATAATGACAATGATTTTTTTTAGGTCAAAAATGTGTTCTAAATTTATTTTAACACTGAAACAGTAAGTACAAACATACAACATTTAAATTTCAGTGCCATTTTTTATTCAAATCCCAGCGACACAGATTTACTTCCATACTCATCCAGTTACACTGGATGATCTGGATTTGATGGTACACATGACCTGAAATAAATATTTATAAACATTAAACCAGGGGTAACCAATTAAAAATCAGCAGGGTCCCAATAAAAAATCATCAACCAGTAAAGGTCCAGAGTAGGGCTGCAACTAACGATTATTTTAAAAATCGATGAATCGGCCGATTATTTTTTCGATTAATCGATGAATCGGATAAAAAATATTTTTTATATTAACCTCTTTATTCCAAAATAAACTTTTTAGACCGAACAAACAAGCACACAAGTACAGGTTGCTCATTAACTGTCCTGGTGCAATATGAAAAATAAATGTTTGTGTTAAAACTACGCAAACTTACATGAGAAATGTAGCTGTACATCCAAAAAATATAGGGTACTTTGTTTCATAAGGCGCAAAAAAAGACATTTTTGTTTTTAAAAGCCCCTAAGGGGCTCAAACAATAGGCCCCCCCATTTCAACAAATGAGTTTTTTTTAGACTAGAAGAGTTCTGCCTTTTAAGACAGGAAAGTATAACAGTTAAAGTTGCTACTTGAGAAAATACTAAACCATAGAGATAAAAATAGCCCTGTGATTCAAATTATAAATTGTATTTGGAATAAAAATGAGAGAACTAGGGGTGCTAAAAAATACATCCTCCAAAGACAGATATTTACATGGGAATGTGGCATATAATTAAGACATATTACTGATCTTCCTTGATTTTATTCCATAAATTGCAGGATCTTCTTTACTTTATCTTTGCCAGAAGATTTAAACTTTAAAAGCCTTGCCCTCATAATTTGCAAGTTAATTTATTTATAAAGAAAATATAAACGCTGCTTAAGCTAATTCAAATGAAATTAAAAGTAAAATAGGTAGCCAACCTTATTACTGTCTGTAACCTACTAACACGGTAAGGAAAGCATCAGATGAGCTACCTGAGAAACTAACGTTACGTTTCCCCACTTTAAAACCAAATAAACATGGTCGCTCACCCTGCTGATCAGCTCTCTTCACTGCCATAGAAGGCTCCAACGTGTTTCCTTTTCAGGTGCTGCATCATAACAACGGTGCTTCCGCGCCATGTTAATTTGTTTTTACAAAGGTTGCATGTTACGACTTTTTTCGCTTTACAAAGCGCAGGCTATTTTAATTATTGTGATCAATTTGCGCTGTCAATCCCGGCGCATGCGCGCTTCATTTGCAGTCTGGACGCTGAAGGTAAACATCCTCTGACTGCAGCGCTGAGAGGGACTCCTGCGGGAGCGGAGTTGGGATTGGGGAGGCACCCCACGGCAATGACGACGGCGGCGGACGACGCATTAATCGCGCGACACAACTAATCGATGATGAAATTCGTTGCCAACGCTTTTAAAAGTCGATTTTTATCGATTTTATCGATTCGTTGTTGCAGCCCTAGTCCAGAGACATTTTTCATGATCTGTTACTTTAAACAGAATTTAACATTGACATAAATGAGGTGTTTATGCATCCATTTTATACAGTGAATTTTTAAATAAAAAATAGAAAATGTTTCCATTTAAAATCTAAAGTGTTTTTTGAAGTAGAGAACAACAATCTTTCAGTTTTGTATTTAGACAATTTCCTGATTCAAATATTTTATCAAACAACTGACCTGATGGTTTTTTTTTTTTAGGTTTTTTTTTTTATTATAGCTTAATGAGAGCAGTGGGCTTTAGGCTGCCCTGCAAGGCTTTAAAACTGAGTTTGAACAGCCATTTTCAAGCACATATCAAGGTGCTCATTTTGAGCCTGGATCCATATTTATTTTGATTCTGTTCATGGTGGAGAATCTCGCCCACAGCAGCAGGTTGAGCCAAACATACTCTAAATGTGCAGACTCAGCTCCGGTCAAGATCCTCGTTTGCAATCACACCAAACAGGAAGAACAACGGCGAGAAGATACCGTTTGTCAAACTAAAATATACTACACCAGGTTGTTAATTACAAATTAGAGCATAATTCTTATATATTTCAAAAAACTAACACCGTTTATTTAAAAGATTGGATGCTAACTATTGGTACTTCAACAGACCAGGAAGCAGATTTCACATGTCCATCAGAAACCGCACATATGCTGGATGCTGATGGGGATTTCTTTAATATGTCCTATTAAATTAAGGGTTCATTTCTGCATGTTTTGCTTCTACAAATTTAATGATTATATCGCGTATGCTCTCCTCGGGCTCAGAGGATAAGTTAGAGCTCAGCAATATGGGAGGAACAGTGGAGGCTGTAGGTTTTGCTTTACAGAGGATGCCTGGAGCCCTGCGGGGCGGAGGATGTGACCTACAAGACTTTCTTTCCTCTGAGTTAGAGACTACTTGACAGACCGACCAAAGTGCTTGGAGAAACTCATGGAGGATAATCTTAGCCATCCCTCAGCACGAGAAGTCATCAAAACAAAGGGATCAGAGCTCATCTGAGTTGATCTGACCTCATCATGAAGGAACCAGAAAAAATATCCAAAAATCAGATCAGAATAAAGGGGCAGATTAAAAATCTCTGGTTTGTTATCACATCAGCAGCCTACCTACCCCCCACAGGGCAGCACGAGGGACACGGTCGAATGCCTTCTCCAAGTCCACAAAACACATGTGGACTGGTTTGGCAAACTCCCAAGAACCCTCAAGCACCCTGCAGAGGGTGTAGAGCTGGCCCACTGTTCCACGGCCAGGACGAAAACCACACTGCTCCTCCTGCAGCCGAGGTTCGACAATCAGCCGGACTCTCCTCTCCAGCACCCTGGCATAGGCCTTTCCGGGGAGGCTGAGAAGTGTGATTCCCCGATAGTTGGAACACACCCTCCGGTCCCCCTTCTTATGGAGGGGAACCACCACCCCAGTCTGCCAATCCAGGGGGACTGTCCCCAACCTCCACGCGATGTTGAAGAGACGTGTCAACCATGACAGCCTGACAACATCCAGAGCTTTAAGATACTCAGGACGGATCTCGTCCACCCCCGAAGCCTTGCCACCGAGTTTTTTGACCAGCTCAGTGACTTCAGCCTGGGTGATGAACGAATCCAGCCCCAAGCACCCCGTCTCTTCTTCCCCCAAGGAAGGAGTGTCTGTCAGGTTGAGGAGACCCTCAAAGTATTCCTTCCACCGCCCGACAATATCCTCCTTCAAGGTCAGCAGCTCCCCACTCCCACTGAAAACAGTGTTAGCGAAGCACTGCTTTCCCCTCCGGAGGCGCCGGACGGTTTGCCAGAATCGCTTTTAGGATAACCGATAGTCTTTTTCCATGGCCTCTCCGAACTCCTCCCAGGCCCGAGATTTTGCCTCTGCAACTGCCCGGGCCGCGACACGCTTCACCTCACGGTACCTGCTTGCTGCATCAGGAGTCCCACAAGCCAGCCAAGCTCGATAGGACTCCTTCTTCAGCTTGAGAGCATCCCTTACTATCGGTGTTCCACCACCGGGTTCGGGGATTGTCACCACGACAGGCACCGCAAACCTTACGGCCACAGCTACGGGCAGCCGCATCGACAATAGAGGCAGAGAACACAGCCCATTCGGACTCCATGTCTCCAACCTCCCTCGGAACCTGAGAGAAGCTCTCCCGGAGGTGGGAGTTGAACACACTGATCGAGGGTTCCACCAGACGTTTCCAGCAGACCCTCACTACACGTTTGGGCCTGCCGAGTCTTTCAGGCTTCCTCCTCTTCCAGCGTATCCAGCTCACCACCAGGTGGTGTCAGTGGACAGCTCTGCCCCTCTCTTCACCCGAGTGTCCAAGGCATGCGGCCGAAGATCAGAAGATACGACTACAAAGTCGATCATCGACCTTCGGCCTAGGGTGTCCTGGTGCCAGGTGCACCGATGGACATCCTTATGCCTGAACATGGTTTTCATTATGGACAATCCATGACTTGCACAGAAGTTCAGAGCTGGGGGCCAGTTCCTCCCAATCACGCCTCTCCAGGTGTCACTGTCGTTTCCCACGTGGGCGTTGAAGTCTCCCAGTAGAATGATGGAATCCCCGGGAGGGGCACTTTCTAACACCCTCCCCAAGGATGCTAAGAAGGCCTGGTACTCTGTACTGCCGTTCGGCCCATAGGCCGAAACAACTGTCAGAGTCCTCCCTTCGACCCGAAGGCGAAAGGATGCGACCCTCTCATCTACCGGGGTGAACTCCAACACAAGACGGCTGAGCTTGGGGGAGACGAGCAGCCCCACCCCCACCCTCCGCCTCTCCCTGCGGGTCACCCCAGAGTAGAAGAGAGTCCAGCTTCTCTCAAGGAGCTGGGTTCCAGAGCCCTGACTGTGCGTAGAGGCGAGCCCAACTATTTCTAGCCGGTATCTCTCCACCTCCCGCACAAGCTCGGGCTCCTTCCCTGCCAGTGAGGTGACATTCCATGTCCCCAGACCCAGTTTAAGCGCCCACGGATCAGGTCGCCGAGGTCTCCGCCTCTGACTGCCGCCCAATCCTCTATGCACCGGTCCCTCATGGTTCCCCCTGCAGGTGGTGGGCCCACTGGGGGATGGCCTTGCGTAGTTCCTTCCGGCTAGGCCCGGCCGGGTCCCGTGAGGAAGAGCCTGACCACCAGGCGCTCGCCGACGAACCCCAACCCCAGGCCTGGCTCCAGGGTGGGGTCCCAGCTCCGCCGTACCGGGCGACGTCACATGCCTCGCTGTGGTCCTCGTCATAAGGGTTTTCTTCGTCTGACCTGTCACCCAGAGCCTGTTTGCCTTGGGAGACCCTACCAGGGGCATTTAGCCCCTGACAACATAGCCTCTGGGATCACCCAGGCACTGAAACCCCTCTACCACGTTACGGTGGCGGTTCAAGGAGGGGGCTAAATTTTAAATTTTTTATTTTTGCAACAAAAATCTATCTCCTATTAATTTCCTTTTACATATACTTTAGGCATAGGTATAATGATTTGTGAATGCTGAGTTTTATTCCTTCAGCCTCAACCTGTCTGAGTGAGTAGTGTTTGATACAAAAAATACTTATTCCCATAAAAGCCCAGATCATTTCTCAAGTTTTTTTCATAACATGTTACTGTTTTACCAAAGTGTCTTTAATTTGTTTGGACTCTGTCTACTTTTCATTGTTTTAAGCAAGGGAAACAAGCGCTGCTCAGATCTGAATAAGGCTGATTACCATAGAATAACGGCTGTATGATGTCTTGTTCTCTCTTTGCAAAGATGAAAAATAAAATGCAGACTGAGTACAGACTGATCAATCTGCGTTTATTTAACTGGAGTAAATAGTTTAAAACTTTTTTCGCACAACAACTGAAATTATTTAATAGCTTGAAATGAATGCTGAGTCATTTGTTATGAATAGGTATAGATGAGTTACTCATGTGTAATGAGAGGGAGCCTTGCCATTTCTGCCGCATCATCACTAATGTCTCTGCTCACATTTTCTCTTTAACCCACCTCACCCCTTGTTCATCTTCTCTCACTCCGGGTTCCTCCTTCTCAGTGTGAAGTGACTTTATACTCTTTTTTTTTTTTACATCTCCTCTTGTTCCATATTGTTTTGTTTCTGTGTTTCTGTCATAAAAGCCAATGCTTTCCTCGCCTGCACCTGCCTCCCATCATCATACGCATGCTACTCAAACCTTTTCTCCTTACCTCTTCAGGCTGCATGTCACCTTTCTAAGCTAGAAAATATGAAAGGCAGCAGTCAGATGCAAAGCCTTAACTCTAACAAGCAAAAGCACTCAGCTGAAAGAAGCTGCAGAAATAAAAGTAGCTAAAGGAGAGACTGGAGGCTCTGTTGTCAAGGACATAGATGACCTGCAGAAAGGACTTAGAAAAGGTGGAGATGGTATGGCAGGGAGAAGATCAGGTTTTATTGTAAGCCTAGTATAGGAATACTGCAGCTATGACTCCAAAACAATTTGAGACTGAAAAATCCACCCTTCGGAACAAAAGTCTACATTTAATTTGAGGGTTTGTAAATTCCTTTGAAAAATAATAATAATTAAAAAAAACAATGAACAAAGATGTTTTAAAAGTACCTTTTTAGACATCTTTTATGGTAACATGCTGCGTACTGCAGCCAGCGGCATTCGAAATGGAAAGATATAAAGTTCTTAACCAGGAACAAATTTGCCTGTACTGACATCATCATTTGGTCAAATGCAGTGTTTTTACTCTTTATACAGTGACTTAAAATGATATACAGGGATGAGCACATTAGTTATGATACAAACAAGGATATTAGTTTCTGTTTCTATCACCTACAGCCTGAATAAAGTCTGAAACAACTAACCATAGTGTACAATGCTTTCAGCTTTTACAACATTGTTTTTTATATGTGTTATAATATATCTATATGTAGATATATAAATATATATTAGGGGTTGAACGGTGCACAAAATCCATGGTTCGGTTCGATTCACGGTTTCGTGGTCATGGTTTTCGGTTAGGTTCGGTTCGATTCGGTATATGTTGATTGTTACACCGAAATCCCATAAAAATTTATGAAATTAATGAAAAAATCCCCCGAAAAATAATGGATTGTAATTATTTTAAATGATCCGCGGAAACCCTGAATCATTTCTGTATGTTTTGCTGCTTTGAATGTAATCATCTCGCGCATGCTCTCTACCATCTCCAAGAGACTCAGAGGGGAGCGGACGGGAGCCACAGTGGGGGCTGTAGGCTTTGCTTTGAGCAGCCGGTCTGGAGCGCAGCGGGGCGGAGCGGGGGTTTCTGACGGAGTATGAGGGATTTCGGGGTTAGCATGACATGGTGGTCATGTTGCTGTTAGCATAAAACAAAACGTGTTGCACAATGCTTGCACACTGTTGCACTTTTATCCACAACTTTCTTTCCGCCGTCATCGTAGGTCACTCTAAATGCAAAGTGGTCCCATACAGCAGACCTATAAAGTGCTGCTGGCGCGTCTTCCAACTCCTGTTCTTTCCCACTCGCCATACCCACACAATTCTCCATAACAACTGATTTTTTCCCCTGCTACGCCCGGCTAAGCTGCTTCGCTTCTTCTTCTTGTTTACTACTGGTGGTTGGCTTTGGTCGCAGTACCGCCACCTTCTGCTCGGGAGTGTAAACGCTTCGCCTATGAGAAAAAGGAGCAGCGCATGAACCGAACGAAACACACGCGAATCGAACCGAACGGTTCGGACGGTTTTCATAAATCGTCCCATCCCTAATATTTATATTCTCTAGCTTGGTCTAAATGATTTTGCGTTACACAACGATGCAGGATAAAGGCAAAATGTTTCATATTTAAAAGCCAGAGGTGAAATACAGAAGGATCAAGAGTAAAAAGCTCAAGAATAAAAGAAGAGCACTGGTCAAAGGAGGTGGCAGCAGCAGAACACCCTAATAATTCAGCTCAGTGAGATGGATAAATAGCACTTTGCGTGTTTGTATTTTGGTCGTGGGGGGCTGGCTCTGCTGTGTGAGAGATGGCTTAGTTTACCCACAGGGCTGAGACACTAAATGGAGCTGTGTGGTAACCTGTTCCTGGCTAATCTTTGTCCTTACTCTGTACCGAGTCAGATGGAAAAACTGTTTAAGGTTTTACACTTTTCAGAGTCTCCAAAACACCCCTTCAGTTATGATGATTATACTTGAAGTTCTTGTCTTGGTTGGTTTCATTTGAAGACTTTCACTATCTCTTCATGTCTCTTACCATTTTAAAGGTCTCTCCTAAGTTTTATTCCTTCCTTCCACATCCCCCTTGGTGTCTGTTCTGCTTCAGTCTGTTAGAAGTGTTTCCTGATCCCTCTTATTCCAAGGTTGTCATTTGGAAAGTAACATAAATTTCAGCAAATATCAGTGAACATATTAACAACCCATCCATCCATCCATCCATCCATCCATCTGTCCATCCATCAATTTTCTGTCACGCTCATCCCAAGCGGGGTCACGAGGGGTGCTGCTGCCTATCTTCCGCTGTCTACGAGTGAGAGGCGGGATACACCTTGGACAGATTGCCAGTCCATTGCAGGGCAACATATTAACAATGTCAAAAGAAAGGTACCCTAACACTACCTCAAGGATGTTACCGTCATTTTGCAGAATTATTCGAAATAGTCCAAAAAGATGTGTTTGATACCATAGTCTAACATTATGGCTGCAAAAAGAGCAGCAAAAAGTTGAGCTGGAGAAATGAACTGAACAGAACAAAATAAAATGGAATACAACAGAATGGAAAAGAGCAGAACAAATGAATAGAACCAATCATAATTGAAAACAGCACAGATTGGATGCCTCCTTGCTTTCTCTTCTCCTAGCACATCGACTAAAACTCGTCTCAATTCAACTAAAAATCGTACTACAACTAAAAATCGTATACTTTGAAATTTATCTTTCCACTGTCGTGGGAAAAAAGTATTCAACTATTCACCTTAGTTAAATAAACGGTGATCGATGGATTTCACTCAGTCGGCACATTTATTCATACCTTTGCAAAGAAAGAACAGTCATCATACAGCCCTTATGGCACAGCATTCTGCCCTGTTCTGCTAGATCAGCATTCATCCCCCTTACTTACAACAATGGAAAAGTAGTCAGAGTCAAAACAAATTACAGACACTTTGGTTAATCAGTAACATGTTATGAATAGACCTTGAGAAAGAATCTGATTTGTTGTGGGAAGAAAAGCTACGTCTGGTCGACAAACACCATCCTGCAGAGAATTGTGTGGCCTTGAGAGAGAAACAGACTGAGTGAAAACTTTTATAGTGAGTAAATAGGATAAATTAATATATAATAGAAGAGAGATAAAAATTTTCAGAAAGCACCACCAAAACTCTCAAATTTAGGGGCATAAGAAATATGAAAACATTAAGAATATGTTCTAAAGTTCCATTTTCTTTCATATTTAAATCAATTTTCTCATCAGTGTGCCAGAGGGGAGGTAATTCTAGGCAGGCAGGTATTTCTCAGCATAACACGGTAGTGAGTCTAATGTAGTGGAAAAATTTCAAATCGTCTTTTGGAAAGTAAGCTTGTATGAGCAATGCAAACAGCAATTGTTTAAAGGGCGTGCACAAGGAGAAACGGGCCCCTGCATGCTCTTGCACGTGTTTAAAAGGTGTTTCCTCTTGCGAGTGGGAAAAGGGTTGTGCATGTGCATTTTTTTTTTTCAAAGTGAAAAGGGCGGGTCTTTTTAAAAAATCGGGAAAATCCTCCACTATAGCCTTAAGTTATTGTATAATCCTCTTTAGTTTCCTTTTCCCTTGTTAAAGCCTTGTTATTTCCTGTCGAGCAGTTCCTTTAGATAATATGTGATCAATGGTTTATTATTAGGGAAGCATTTTACTGTTCTGCTAGGGATGGTGTTATCTATACAGAAATGTATGTAGTCAGTCACACACAGTCTGCACTAATCTGTTCTCCACGTGGCTAACACTTCAATGGCTAAAAGTGGAATGTAAACAGTTACCAACAGAACATTGGTAAACTGCCAGGGCAAAGAATACGGCCTAAAACCAGCTGCCAACTGTTCAGTATCTGGGCTGTCACCATAGTCACCATGGTGACATGTTACCATGGTGATCTTTTAGGACAACACCTGTTTTTGACAAGCACTGCAAACTAACCTCTGAAACAGCTGGGATTCAATACACCCCTCCACAATTGGCTTCTAAACTTCCTCACCAAAAGACCCCAGTCAGTCCGGGTTGGACAGAACACCTCTGATGTCATCAGACAACGACCAGGACTACAGAGAGGAGCAGCTGGTGGACTGGTGCAACGATAACTTCCTGATCGTGAACGTGGAGAAGACAAAGGAGATCATCCTGGACTTCAGAGAGAAAAGGCCTAACCACGCTCCACTGGTCATCAACAACTCAGCTGTAGAGGTGGTCAACAGTACCAAATTCATGGGCGGGACATCACAGACATCCTCACCTGGAATGTAAACACCACCTCACTGATCAAAAGGGCACAGAAGCGCTGGTACTTCTTGCAGAGGATGAGGAGAGACCACCTGCCCCCACCCATCCTCACCACCTTCTATAGGAGCACCATAGAGAGCGTTCTGACCAGCTGTCTCACTGTGTGGTGTGGAGGCTGCAGCGCCTCAGACTGGAAGAAAGTCAGGAGAGTGTGAGAACAGCAGAGAAGATCATCGGGGCTGCTCTTCCCCCCACAAAAGACATTTCATCCCAGCGCTGCATGTCCCGAGCCCGTTACATCATAAATGACCCCTCACACCCCCATCATGGACTGTTCTCCCTGCTGCCCTCGGGGAAGAGACTTTGAAGCATTGGATGCAGGTGCAACAGATTCCACAACAGTTTCTTCCCCTCTGCCATTAGACTGCTCAATGTTTTGTAAAATGGGTTTTGAATTGTATTTTAATTTATTTTTATCATTATACATAAAAAAAATGTTAGACCTGTAAATTCCCAGTCATTTTTACTATTTCTCAAGGCTGTACTTTTAAAAAGATGAAATTGTCCAATGAGCTGTTCCAAATGAATTTTTTTGTTTTACAAATGAGTAAACAAAATGAAAAATAAAATCTGTCTAAAGTCTAAAAGTCTAAAGTCTAACTTTAGAGCATTCAAAGTAAGGATTAAAAAGTGTATTTAGTTTGTGGTTCCTGCAGCCTCTCCCTCTCTTTTCAATTTGCAGAGCATATTATCTCATCTCTTAATCCAGTGATTTGAATTAAGACTCAACAAACTGAAGCTTGCATTAGTATCTCTGCTCCTTCCCTTTGGTCCATTGTGATCCAAACAAGCTCTGCCCCACATCAAAGTGCAAATTTGGCATCAGCTACAGATCACAGATTTCATATCCTCTGTTTGTATCATCGCAGAGTTTGATCTTGTTTAGTGCTGCAAAGTGCCATGACGTAACTGGCAGAGCAGAAGAGTGAATATGGTAATCCTGTCAGGATGATTGTAATACACTTCAACTGTGACCTGATTTGGTGTTGTGAGGATAAAAGTATTATATTGCCAACCAGAAGAGCACATTTCACACCAGCTGTCAGGCTATTGTTACTGTGCTCTTTGGTTCCCTTTGGTTAGGGTGTTTGCCGGTATCCTTCCCGTCAGGTTCAAATGTAAAAGGCTCCATCAGAAGGCAAACAGACCAAATTAAAGTTCTTAGTATTAGTAGATGTGCTCTTGCCTCACAACAAAATATTTGTTGAGATATTTCAATAAAAAAATATGCAAAGTATTATCTTTTTATAGTAAAAGATAGATAAAAAGATAGTTGTGGTTGATATTTTTCAACCACTACTGCAGAGTTGGTGGCGGCACTAGTGCTGTAACAGTTTCCTGGTAGATAGTTTTTGTTAAATGTATATTCTTCTCAAATGCAAGTAGCCACTATTTATTTATTTGTTATTTGAAGTAAGAAAGTTGACATTCATCAATGCATCAGCAAATGCTTCAACATAAATGTGCCAGCACCAGAGCCAAATGTCATCCATTGCAATAAGGCCTACAAAAATGTAACAATACATTCTACAATTCCTGTAGAAATGGTAGTGCCATTTATACAGGAAAGCAGCCACAGACACAAATCTTGCCAGCAGAATATTAAAAATAAAACAGAAAAAAAAATTGTTGAAAGAGCCCAGAAATAGAATTATCCAATAAAAGAAAGGAAGAAAAAAACCAAAAAAAAAAAAAAGCAACAAAACAAAACAAACAAACAAAAAAAGATCATTGGTACCCCTCTAAATATGATTGGTTTATATCTGGGAGGTACATCTAAGGTAACTATAGAATCTGAGCCGGGTTTAGACCATGTTGATCCAGTTGAACTTCCAACGTTAGTGAAACTATTATCTTCATTAAAGCTTTAAAGTTTTGTTTGTTAGGCCCAGTTCCAACCATGTTATTTAAGGAAGTATTCCCTCAGATTTTCACCTCCCTTTAGACATGATTAATCTATCCCTGTTACAGGAATATGTTCTTGAGGTTTTTTAGGTGGCAATAAATAAAACTTTACTTAAGACATTGCCTCTTGACCCAGATAATTTGGTCAATTATAGACCTACTGTATATCTAATATTCCCTTTTTATATTCAATTCTTGAAAATAGTTGCTACTGTAAACAAGTGTGTGACGCTTACAACCTAATTAAGTTTCAGTCAGATTTTAGAGCTCATCATAGCACTGAAAAAGCTCTGGTGAAAGTCACTAATATTCTCATGGCCTCAAATAATGGACTTGTAATGTTAGATCTCAGGGCAGCATTTTGATACAGTTTATCATAATCTTCTTTTGGAAAGACTTGAGCATTTTGTAGGAATTAAGGGTACTGCACTACACTGTAACAATAAAATTGTTGGGTCTACTTAAAACTATTGCTTCAATTGGTAACAAACAATTAAATTAAGTTATTCCAACCTAAAATTGGAAAGTAAACTGAACTTAATTATCTAAGTTGTTTCCAAGCAATATTTTATATTAATTCAACTTAAATGTAAGGCAAATTCAAACTTAACTTTTCTTACTTTTTCAACTCAATTATATCATTTAGCTGAAAATAAAGTCATACTTTTTAAGAGCCTAATAATGTGGTCAAAGTTAAAGCAGCTTTAGTAGTAATTTTAATTTCTCATTTCAGTTTTTTTATCATGACAGCATTGTCAATATTACAATACAATATTACAATATTACAATATTAAGTTGGCTTCAAATGGACACAAAGTCACAACCATATTTTGAATTACCGGTATAGCCTTACTTGCATTGTACTTCACAGAGGTGTAATGGAAGGAAGAGATACGTGTTACATGAACACACATACTGCATACACTTACAAATGCCTGCAGAGACATAACGATATGTCTGTGGTACAAAGGCCCAAAACACGCATATGAACAACAAAGTTTCTTCCTCTAGTGAAAACACACATTTTCAGCTCTGCAGATACTGTGTGAAACTAATCAGTGACACAGATTAAACCTTTCCCAAGAAAAGGGTAAATATAAAACTGTGGAAAGACTACCATAGATATACAGGTAAAAGCCAGTAAATTAGAATATTTTGAAAAATTTGATTTATTTCAGTAATTGCATTCAAAAGGTATAACTTGTACATTATATTTATTCATTGCACACAGACTGATGCATTCAAATGTTTATTTCATTTAATTTTGGTGATTTGAAGTGGCAACAAATGAAAATCCAAAATTCTGTGTGTCACAAAATTAGAATATTACTTAAGGCTAATACAAAAAAGGGATTTTATAGAAATGTTGGCCAACTGAAAAGTATGAAAATGAAAAATATGAGCATGTACAATACTCAATACTTGGTTGGAGCTCCTTTTGCCTCAGTTACTGCATTAATGCGGCGTGGCATGGAGTCGATGAGTTTCTGGCCCTACTCAGGTGTTATGAGAGCCCAGGTTGCTCTGATAGTGGCCTTCAACTCTTCTGCGTTTTTGGGTCTGGCATTCTGCATCTTCCTTTTCACAATACCCCACAGATTGTCTATGGGGCTAAGGTCAGGGAAGTTGGCTGGCCAATTTAGAACAGAAATACCATGGTCCGTAAACCAGGCACGGGTAGATTTTGCGCTGTGTGCAGGCGCCAAGTTCTGTTGGAACCTGAAATCTCCATCTCCATAGAGCAGGTCAGCAGCAGGATGCATGAAGTGCTCTAAAACTTGCTGGTAGACGGCTGCATTGACCCTGGATCTCAGGAAACAGAGTGGACCGACACCAGTAGATGACATGGCACCCCAAACCATCACTGATGGTGGAAACTTTACACTAGACTTCAGGCAACGTGGATCCTGTGCCTCTCCTGTCTTCCTCCAGACTCTGGGACCTCGATTTCCAAAGGAAATGCAAAATTTGCTTTCGTCAGAAAACATGACTTTGGACCACTCAGCAGCAGTCCAGCTCTTTTTTTCCTTAGCCCAGGTGAGACGCTTTTTGCGTTGTTTCTTGGTCAACAGTGGCTTGACACGAGGTATGCGGCAGTTGAAACCCATGTCTTTCAAGCTTCTCTTGGTGGTGGATCTTGAAGCACTGACTCCAGCAGCTGTCCACTCAATTCAATTTTTTCAATTCAGTTTATTTATATAGCGCCAAATTCACAACACATGTCATCTCAAGGCACTTTACAGTTCAACCAGATCATACAGTCAAATTGAGTTTTCTATCTAAGGAAAACCAGTTGATTGCATTGACTCATTGACTCAAATGCAATTCCTCACACTAAGCATGCTTGTAGCGACAGTGGAGAGGAAAAACTCCCTTTTAACAGGAAGAAACCTCCAGCAGAACCAGGCTCAGTGTGAGCGGCCATCTGCCGAGGCCGACTGGGGTTCAAGGAGACGGAAGCAGAGACACAAAAAGCAGCTGTAAAAGGCGGCCCCGTCCAGGAAACACAGAGCCAGGCAGACGAGCTCCGAGACAGCTCCCATGCCAGAGGACGAAGAGAGCACATCCACCCAGTCACAGGACCACACTGGAAAACAGGCCGATCTCCAGCATCCATAAACAAGGGTGTTGATGGAAGCAGCACAGCTGATGTTTCTTTCCAGGATGACGTCACAGCCAAACAGGAATAGACGAGGCAAAGCTACTATGAGAAAAAGCAGAGAGAGCAGAACGTTAGAGATTGAACTAACAGATTCTGCAGAATAGGAGAACAGAGAGAGAATGAAGCAGAATGATGAAATGGGGGTCCCTATATCCTCCAGAAGTCTAAGCCTATAGCAGCATAACTATAGAGATAGCTCAGGATAACCTGAGCCACCCTAACTATAAGCTTTATCAAAAAGGAAAGTTTTAAGTCTAGCCTTAAAAGTAGACAGGGTGTCTGCCTCACGGACCAAAACTGGTAGTTGGTTCCACAGGAGAGGAGCCTGATAACTAAAAGATCTGCCTCCCATTCTACTTTTAGAAGTTCTAGGAACCACTAGTAAACTTGCAGATTGAGAGCGAAGTGCTCTGTTAGGAACATTAGGAACAATCAGATCTCTGATATCAGATGGAGCTTGGCCATTTAAGGCTTTATATGTGAGAAGGAGGATTTTAAATTACATTCTTGATTTAACAGGAAGCCAATGAAGAGAAGCCAGGATAGGAGAGATGTGATCTCTCTTTTTAATTTTCATCAGAACTCTGGCTGCAGCATTTTGGATCAGCAATGTTCCTCAGATGAAAGAAGGAAATTCTACAAACCTCTTTGATATGGGATTTAAATGACAGGTCCTGATTAAAAGTAACACCAAGATTTTTTACTTTATTATCTGAAATCAGTTTAATCCCATCCAAATGAAGTGACTGGCTGATCAGCTTCTTTTTCAGAGACTCTGGTCCAAAGACTATAACTTCTGTTTTGTCTGCATTCAGAAGCAGAAAGTTAAGAGTCATCCAGGTTTTTATATCTTCAAGACATGCCTGAAATCTATGTAATGGGTTAGCTTCATCTGGATTTATAGACAGATATAGCTGGGTATCATCAGCATAACAGTGAAAATTAATCCCATGCTGTCTAATAACTCTACCAATTGGGAGCATGTATAAAGTAAAGAGAATTGGTCCTAGCACTGATCCCTGTGGTACTCCACAGGTAACCTTTGAGCATGATGAAGATCTGTCATTAACATGAACAAACTGAATTCGATCAGATAGATAAGATTTAAACCAGTCTAGTGCTGTTCCTTTAATTCCAACAAAATATTCAAGTCCTTCTAAAAGAATATTATGGTCAACTGTATCAAATGCAGCACTAAGATCCAACAGGACGAGCACAGATACAAGTCCATTATCTGAGGCCATGAGAATATCATTAGTGACTTTCACCAGAGCTGTTTCAGTGCTATGATGAGCTCTAAAGCCAGACTGAAACTCTTCAAAAAGTTCATTATGGTGTAAGTGATCGCAAACTTGTTTGGCAACTACTTTCTCAAGAATTTTGGATAAGAAAAGAAGATTGGATATAGGTCTATAATTGACCAAGTCATCTGGGTCAAGAGACGGTTTCTTAAGAAGAGGTTTAATTACAGCAACCTTAAAAGCTTTAGGTACATATCCCTGTAACAGAGATAGATTAATCACATCTAAAATGGAGGAGGAGATCAAAGGGAATACCTCCTTAAATAACCTGGTTGGAACTGGATCTAACATACAAGTTGAAGGCTTAGATGAAGACAATAAATTATCTAATTCAGAAAGTTCAACTGGATCAAAGCAGTCTAAACCCGGTTCAGATTCCATGACTACCTCAGGTACAATCGCGAGAGGCTACATGCTGCCGTGTGTATGTTAAGGCAGCGAGAGAAGGACGGCATGCGCGGCGGCGGCGGTAGTATCGATACTTTTAAAATTGAGTATCGTATCCGGATACAACGTTTTAGTATCGATACTTTTTGGAGTATCGATACTTTTGACAACCCTAGTTTTGAGTTAATCAGCTGATTAGTTTGTGGCACCAGGTGTCTTCAAAATTTAACCCTTACACAATATTCTAATTTTGTGACACACGGAATTTTGGATGTTCATTTGTTCAAATCATCAAAATTAACTGAAATAAACATTTGAATGCATCAGTCTGTGTGAAATGAATAAATATAATGTACAAGGTACGCCTTTTGAATGCAATTGCTGAAATAAATCAAGTTTTTCAAAATATTCTAATTTACTGGCTTTTACCTGTGTGTAACATTCTGGTTCAAGAAATATAGTTTTCATATCAGTTGTCTACATCTCTCTCTCTCTATATATATATACATATATATATATATATATATATGTATATATTTATATAAACCTTCCTTTCATTGGTTTATGAATGACTTTAAAATCTATTTTCCTTCTCTTAAGAAGATAAAACATGACAAATATGTTCAAAAAATTTAGACTTGATTTCTCCGAACATCTGCTATTTTAAGTGCATTCACCCTTTTGTTTTTTATTATTTCTATGGCTATGTCTATGTTTGTTTTAAATGTTTGCTGAGATAAATCCCCTGCTAGTTGTTTTTTACTTCTTTGTTTTTCTTTTATTGTAATTGATCTTTATCTGTTCATGTTCACCTTTGCTATCCTCTCTGAGAGTATTTTTTCATGTTAATGTTTGGTGACTTAATAAAAAACAAAAAGCATTGTGCAACATGTGTTATACTATACAAAACATAATAGATTTTCCTAACAATCAACTTATACCGAACCTAACCGAAAACCGTGACCACGAAACCGTGAACCGAACCGAACCGTGGATTTGTGAACCCACCCCTATTATTTATCTTACATTATTAGACTTACCATTTCTTCTTCAGTTTGAGGAGAGGAAAGAGAAACTGGCGGACTCTCTGTGTGGGGGAAAAATCTGGAACAGGCAGTTGGTACGTGTGCAAAGTGTACGTGATGATGTAAAACACCAAGAAACTTATTGAACCACTATTAGTAAAATGAGAAATACACATTAAGAGAACAACTTCTAATTTTAAGTCGATATCCATCATAAAAATACACTGCTATCTGTAAAGCAGAAATTTTCAAGAGAATCATTGAGAAAATTAAATTACTTCAACTTTTACAAAATAAAACATTTACAGTGTAGGATGCTTTATTAGAAACACAATGTTTAAGTTAGAATATTAGATCAGACTAATAAAAAAAATGCTAAATTCCTGTCTCATTGAAAAGTAGGTTTAACACCTGCTTAATAGTTATTTACATACGGTACGGCAGATCTGTCAAACAACACTCATAGCAACCAGATTCTAATCTACCAAATATGAATAAGTTATATCATGCATTAAAGTGGGAAAAATGTTTGATGAAGTCAGCTACCCTTAGCTCAGGTACAGCATGCATTGATTTGAATTAGTTAAAAAGGTTTACATCAACCTGCAATATAAAATCAGTTTTGTTAAACATTTTGTCACCAACTAGACACCATATTGATGTTCTTACTGTCTTACATTAGCCAGTGTTGCCCTTAAAAATCTGACCAAGAAGCAGGGGGTGCAGCTGTAGACTTGCAGAAAATAATGGACAACAGTAAGCTTATGTTGTGACCTTGTTCTCCCATGAGGCTGAAGAGAGCTGCAGCCATGTGGAACAGCTACCTTAATTAGCCACATGCTCATTGTTAGCTGCAGTAATTAGCCTTGTGGAGCTGGAGGAAGGCAGATGAAAGCTGGAAACAGATTCATGGGAAACAGTTAATCAATGATATGTTTCAATCCATCAAGTTTGCAAATATGATTATTTGGAATACAATGAAAACATGACAGAAATAAAAAAAAAAAAAAACAGCTCAATTTTTCCTTTTCACATTCAGGGATGGATTACTCCAGTTTTGCTGCTAACTGGCTGTTTTCTTTATGCTAATTTGCAAAAGGAGGGAAATTTACCTGATGATGAGTGTTACTTATTTTGCTATGAAGACAGATGTTGGCAAAGAATGTTGTTCTTTCTCCCCTTCAATACTTAAAAAACTCCTCCTGATTTCGTTCTTTGACTTTATTTTATTTCCTACAAAGAAGGGAGGCCATTAGAGATAAAAAGGTAGTCCATTGATCACTGCAAATCAGACTGAAGTGTGGGAAGAATAAACATTTTCAGAATTAGTATGGAGAAACATTTACTTCACTATAACTATTTAGAGTTTTCAGGTCTTTAAACACTCATCAGGATTTAAAAGCTGTAATGGGAGCCAGGGACAATATTAGACTGAAACAGGGACTACAGAGCATTTGAATGTCTGGTTGGGTCATAGGCAGTGTTGGGGAGTAACAGATTACATGTAACGACGTTACGTAATTTAATTACAAAAAAATAGTAACTGTAATTCGTTACAGTTACAATGAGAACATATGTAATTCAGTTACAGTTACTTATAATATTAAGAATTACAAATTTAGTTACATTTTTAAAAAAATATAAAGAAAAATCTTTGCGAAATATGTAATGATATTTTATTGCTTCGCGCCCTGTATCGCCGTTTCCCGCTACGGTTCCTTGTCTCTATCATATTTGCCACTCTGATGATCCATCCTGTGCTCGTGGAGCCTCCTTGAGGAACAGCAAGCGAGTGGACGGTTCTATTTCAGCTCAAGCAGCGCATCAAACAGTGATGGGCAGTAGCGCCGCTACATGTAGCAAAGCAATTAGTTTAACTACATGTTCCAGTAGCTTGACCGTAGCGTCGCTGCTTTATTTATCAAGTAACTTTCCTGTAGTGACGTTATTACTTTGATCAAGTAGCGACGTAGCGTCCACAAACGCTACCAAATCCAGGGCAAAACTAAGAAATGAAACCAGGTTTTCTATTTTGAAACAACAGAGTTATTTATTGGACATTCACGCATGAGCCTCTATTCTATCTCTTCTGTGTGTATCTCCCAAAACATGCGAATGCACACGGCAGTGGAACTCAAAGAATGACACACACAGACACACGCACACACACAGAGCCGCACACACAGGATGGAGGAGGAGACAGGAGCAGAGCGAGAAGAGCAACCGTCCCTACCTTATCTTCAGAGATTATGAAACTTGTTGAATCCTCAGATAAAAAAATAAGTGTACAGATGTCTGCTTTGCAATAAAAATAAAAAAAAGCTTTGGTCAACGTCCAGGACATCCAACACCAACCTGAGAACACACATTCAGGTGAATCACTAATTTCCCTTCTGCAGTATGCAAGGAGGGAAATTAGAGTTCAATAAGGTGACCGCTGTAGGAAAGAAGTGGTTTCTGAACCTGCTTGCGTTAGTCTGCAAACTGTGTAAATGGTAGAGCCTGGGGTAGGAACAGAAAAGAGTATGGCCCGATGAGAGGAGTCTGAGAAAATATTACATGCCTGGTGCTGGCATCTCTTCTTGTGGACATCCTGTGATTGCCTGTCAGCAGTTCCCTCTCAGCTTAGTGCTTTTTTTAAGGTTCACATTCAGTTCTCAAAAATTAAATCTTGAACATGGGTCAATACTCATTAAAACCTTAAGGTAACCAAAAGTAATTAGTTACATTACTTTTTAAAAGTAATCCAAAAAGTTACATTACAATTACATTTTAAACAAGGTAATTTGTAACTGTAACAGATTACATTTTTAAAGTAACTTACCCACCACTGGTCATAGGCTAAATGGATTGGTCTAGTACAGGGGTAACCAATTAAAAATCTGTTGGGTCCAAATAAAGGAAATCATCAACCAGTAAAGGTCTTGAGACATTTTTAATTATAATCTGTTACTTTAAAAAGCATTTAACACTGAAATAAAATGAGATGTTTATGCAGCCATTTTATACATTGATTTTTCTAAATAAAGATATTAAAAAAATAAAATTTTTCCTTTTTAAAATCTAAAGTGTTTTTTGAAGTAGAGGACAACAATTATCTAATTTGGTAGATAGACAGTTTCATGACTCACAAATTTTATAAAACAATTGAACTGACGTTTTTTTTTGTGTGTTTTTTTTTTCTTCTTATTTATGGCTTAATGAGAGAAGTGGGCTTAAGGCTGCCCTGGGTTTGAATGGCGACAAAGCCATTCCCAAGTACATATCGAGGTGCTCATTCGTGAGCCTGGATTGACATTTTTTTATTTTTAATTCTACTCTCACATCATTTGACTTAGTGAGAACAAAAGAAACAAATTGACTTCATAATGTGTAAATAAGCTGCAGGGCAGGTAAAAACGTCCATGGCTTAACCCTGTAATGCCAAATGTATCATATTTGATACATACGGTTTCTGAATTTTTTTGCGTCTGACACCTTTTGCATAATTTAACGGTAAAAACTTTGCTCAAAATCCTATTGTACACAATCAGATATACCTGATAACAGAGGGCAGAAGACTACACAAAAAACAATCTTGACTTATCGCATAGTAATAAATTATTAATATCAAAAATGTATTTCTGTTTTTTCTTTTTATATATTTTGTTAAAAGGCCAAATAAGGACTTCAAACCAAAAAAAAGTAATTTTCTGTTTTGTTTTATTCTTGGATCGGGCTTTAAAGGGTTAAATATGCAGTGCCCCAAAGTCTGGGTTCGAAATAGGAAGAGAAAGAAAGGAGAAAGGGATTGATGTCACATCCACATCAATCTTTATAGCAGTATTAAAGCTTGCGTAATTATGTATCAGGGTGAGAGCCCAATATCAATGTCTTTCATGATGTCATGGTTTTGGTTGTGTTAACCTTTATCTCTTAAGTTTTCATTGGTCTTACTTTTTATTGTTGTGTTCTATGTATTTTTTTTATTGTATTTGAGTTGTATTTTGAGTTCTTTTATATATTTTACTTTTTGCCCTCTTGTGTCAGTCTCCTTTTCTCTAGCTCCCTTCTTGCCTCTGTTCACACTAGAGACAGACATTTTTTCGGGAATCCCACGGGTCACGGGATTCTCGTGGGATGGGAGTCAGTATTAGTAACGATCACGGGATTGGGACGGTACAGGATTAAACACTAACGGGAGCAGACGGGAGCGGGAGCCAACCAATAGTAACTTCCGGTCTGATTTTTTCCACCCGCGCTCAAAAACAACAAGAATGGGAGTGGTGCGGGAGCGGGAGTCATTCTGAATGGGAGCGGGATGGGAGTGGAAGTAATTTCACCAGGAGTGGGACGGGACAGGATTTAGATTTCTACTCTGGCCCGGGATCGGGACGGGACACCATTTTTTTCTGTGGGAGTGGGACAGGACAGGAGTGAAAATCCACTCCCGTGTCAGTCTCTAGTTCACACCTGCTGCCAATCTGCTAATTAGCCTGGTCTTTGTTTCTCTCCCCCATTTATTCTCCTACTGCTCAGTCACTCTTTGCTGGTTTTTCATCATTACTGTGTCCCCTTCTTGTTGTAAGTATTCCTGGTTGTTAGCATTTTTGGATTTTTGTGGGTTTATGTTTTGGATTTTTGCTTCTGAGAACTTTTGGTTAACTAAACCTTCAGGTAACAGACTTAAGCTTTTTTGTCTGCATTTGAGTCCTGTCAAACTGCCACCCCCATTGTGACACATGGGGCCCCTAAGGAGTGGTGCAAGTGAAGTTAGACACTGCCATCAGACAACATGTATTTATAAATATTTTATATCAGGTTGGGTCCGGATTAGCCAGCATGTGGGTCCGGATCCTGACCACTGACCACTAATCTGTGACCTCTGGTCTAGTACATCATATCAAGGTATTGAAACCACATTGACGGTAATATTCAGCTAAGCACACAGAACATTGCTGATTTTCATTCCTAACAATGTTGTTGTCCATTGTTATGAACATCATACAAAAGGGATAAAAGGTGGAATATAATGAAAAAGTAACATCTATAAATACAAAATTATTAATAATAAATAAATAATAGTAAATCATTAAATTATTAATTGTTCATGTCCTGTGTTGTTTAGGGCTTTCCCAATGTTTCATTTTCTATGTTTGAAATTCTACTTAAATCACTAATAAGCTTATCTGTTTCTGGCCCCAGAGAATCTTCAGAAAATAACCAACATCATAGAGACAGAGGGGTCCAAGTCGGCTCAGTGAGGAAGTTCTGGTTTTGTGAAAATTAGTTTCAGGTTCTAGAACAATCTGCCAAGCTTCCTAGGGCTTTAACATGGAGAGAAGATGAAAAAAAATCTCACATCAATACCTGGATGTCCATCTATTGAGAGCATGAATCAAAAAAGCAGTCAAGTGGAACATGGTGACTGTGGAGCAGCTGCAGAAATCATGCCCAAACTTGTGAAAGATGTTGGACCAAAACTGTGCTAACCTACATAACTAAATTTGTGGAACACAACTAGTAATATACATCTCCCTGAACACAACCGAGTGCAACAGTGTGAGGGGAACATCATGATGTGGGAAAGATTAAGATGAAATAACCTGAGCATCCAGCCAGAGATACAAAGCAATCGAGTGGTTAGAATGGTCCAGATCAGGGGTCTTTGGGACCAACTGCCCTGCATATTTTTGATGTGTCTCTGCTCCAGCACACTTGCATTAAATGATTCCACTCCCTCCTTACCAGCCATCACAGGCTGGAGGGGTCTGCAAATAACCCATTTATTTTAATTAGATCCCTGGAGGCAGGGGAAATACCTGTTAGGTTTATTCTTTATACATCATGTGCATTGTTACTTTATTAGTCAGATTAGAAAGAGTAGAAGGCCTTCCTTCACATTGTGGATGTCACGGTGTGTACGGAGGTCATCTAATCAAGACAGCCTTCGTGTCTTTAAGAGTACACAGGATATGGGCACATCTTGGAGCCGGTCTGATAGGACAGCTATCTGCAACCCTGAAGTATAGAAGCAAGCTGCATGAAGTTCAAGACATGGATGGCGTATCAGTTTCTGACACGGCCAGCTGAACATCAACATGATGCAACACATAGACCCATGAGCTATAAGAAGCAGGTGATGACTTTGTTCGGGGCTCAAAACTTTGCCGGACGCTCGCGGACGTGATTTTTGAGACCACAGCTGTGCAAGCTCTAAGCATTTTTCTCTGTCCTGTAACGACCTGATCTGGAATAAACTCTGTTACTTTTTTACTCCTGTTTTAAAGTCCTTTTTATATGGTTTTTACCCAGTTTGAGTTAAGAGTAGTAAATAACTTGCTCCCACGAAAAGAACCGGTGAGGAGGCCCCTGGGGCGCTACAGCCTTTTCTTCCAAGGGGACAAATCCTTGTCATTTTAACATCAAGCATGCAGGGCAGCTGGTCCTGAAGATTGAACTTCAAAGCAACCCATCTAGGCAAACTTAAGATCAACTGAATACCCTGAACCAGAAAAACTATGTTCTCATATGCTCTCCATCCAATCTGACTGAGCCTGAGATGTTCTTTAACAAATAGTCTATAGTAGGGCTAACACAATTAATCGGATTAATCATGATTTATTATTATCTATTTACTTTTATTAAAATAATCGTCAACTAATTGAACTTAATTAAAACTAGAAAAAGCTGTTTCGCAGAAACAGCAAAGTGGGAATGCTTTTTTTGCTGAATGAAAAGAGAAAAATTAGCTAAAGAAACTGTGAGAAGGAAAAGAAGCACAAATTAGCTGAGGAACATATGAAAATGTGAGAAGCTTCAAACTGCAGAAAACAATTGAATCATCTGAAGATTTTGTAGGGTTGAATCACTTGACAGTAAAATGGCAGAAACAGACTCATCTTAAAAGCTGCACAGTCAAACCATACATGATATCAAAAAAATGTCTTTAATGTGTGCGCTAGAAGGGTCTTAATATAATGTCTCCCAAGTTTCTAGAAAAATTTCTAAAGAAATTTTGAAGGGGGGGCACCTTAATTCCAAGCTTAATTCCTGTCCAGAAAGAGAGCAGAATGAAGCCAAAGTTCTCAGCATAGGCTGAAAAGTATTAAATTAGCTGAATCAGAAAAGAAATTACAAAGAAAAACTTGAATCTTATCTGGTTGAAGAAAAAATTAGTATCTCAAGGATGGAAAGTAAAATGTTGAGGAAGATGGTATTGAATAAGTATCAAAATTTTGAAATTGTGGAAATGTCAAGACTTGGCAAAACAATTTGAAATGATTTAAAATGTGTTGGTTGATCAGCATAAAGAAAACAGCGTCATCCTTAGAGGATTGAAAATCTACAAACCTATGTGCAAGACCAACCATGACAAGCAGAGGAAGGACAGAGAGAGAAGCTTATAGAAAGAGAAAAATTTAACCTGCATGTTACGAGCCGCTGTGTTGATGACAGCACCGTTGGCAGGCTTAGGCTGCATGTTACGAGGTTAGCAGATGCTTTATTACAGTGTAAATCTTAGAACCTGATTAAGAAATATGCACTGAGGTGTGTGGTCAACAGGCCTTGGTAGTGTATTTTGAAGAAATTGGTTGAGTTTGGGTCAAAGCTACGAGCCATACGGCACAATGAATGAGTGTATGTAAGGAAGAGGCTTTTATTTTGTAGAGTCCCTTTAGTCTTATTTCGAAAGTCTATCATGGATGTGTGTCAAGGGAAGGGTCATGCCCAGCAGTGATATAGAATCCATTTATAAATATGAAATCACTGGTTTTCCATGTTATTGGGTGAATAGATGCTGTATTATAGCGTAAATGGGACTTTTATTGTGAAATTTGCTCTGGGGTATGTTTTGAAAAGGTCCCTAGAGTCTAATAGAAACAAGCTGGTAGAGTTTGGGTCATAATGCTGAGCCATTTGCATCAATTAATACGCGAGTATAATATAGAGGCTTTTATTGTGTAGGGTCACTGGAGTCTTATTTTGAAAGTCTAGCAGGGTTGTGTGTTGAGAAAAGGGTCAGACCCAGCAGTGATACTTGATGACTTTCCAATCGTTAAATCACTCTTTTCCCTTATTATTAGGGCAGTAGATAAAGTGGCAATGGGAGGCTTTTATTTTGAAATTTTCTGTGGGGTGTGTTTTGAAAAACCCCTAGAGTCTCATTTTTAAAGAAGTGGTTGAGTTTGGGTCATAATGTTGAGCCATATGCTGGGAAAAAAATATGAGTTTAATGTAGGAGCTTTTATTTTGAAGGGTCCCTGGAGTCTTATTTTGAAAGTCTATCAAGCTTGCGTGTGAAGGGAAGGGTCATGGTCAGTAGTCATATTGTATCCATTTCCAAATGTTAAATCAGTGTTGTCTCCCTCTATTAGATTAAAATGTGCTGTTTAAAGTGGCAGAGGTAAAATCCCTTTGAAGCTCGGTTACCTTGACAACGCTTAACGAGCCTGTCAGTGAAAGAGAGAAACACGCTTCACTTTCATCACTTTCCTTCCAGGCTTTTTTGAATAGGAAAATCAGCTCCGAACAAACGAGTGCTGAAGACAAACTATAAATGGTATCAAAAAAATTCCTTCGGTCTAAGCGACAGCTATCCTTTTGTCTCCGACTGGGGTAACTTTCATGGCTGTAGCTCTTTCACAGCCTTAATGGGAAGGAGAAATATAAAGGTTTGTAAATCCTGCTGGTCTCATTAAATAACATGCAGCTCAATGGTAGAGCAGAACCTTCAAAAGCAAAACTTCCCCTCCGAACAAACGAGCGGGGAGCCAAAACCATAAAAGGTATTCAAAAAATGATTTTACCGTAGGCGTCAGCCATCCTTCGGCTTCGACTGTGCCAACTTTCATGTTTCTACTAAAAACTATTTGGCCACAGTGACGATGTAAAAATGTGTTTTTTCTGAGTATGAGGATTTTTCTCAGAATTAACGTTTTCCTATGCCCGAACAAGTCAGCGATACAGCTAAACCATAAATGATATTAAAAAAAAAATCTTAAATGTGAGTGCTAGAAGGGTCTGAAGATGTTCTATACCAAGTTTCATGTTTGTACATCAAACAGTTTAGAAATGGGAGCGATACGAAAATATGTATCGTTTTGGATTTTGTCTGTGATTTTTGGAAAGTCTCTCATTGGATTTCTATTGGGGAAGTGTGGACTTCTTCGCGGTCTGGGCCAAACTGTCGGAAAACTGTAAATCCCACACAAATAAGCAGAAATGGCAAAAGTACTCACTTTCCGTACTTGAGTAAAAGTACAGATACTTGTGTTAAAAAATACTCTGGTAAAAGTGGAAGTACTGATTAAACTTCTTTACTCAAGTAAAAGTAACAAAGTACAGGCTTGCAAATTTACTTAAAGTATAAAAGTAAAAGTAGAAACCACTTTTTTCATGCCGTTGCCTACATTTTAAATGGATGTCTGCCAATAGGACTAGATCTCTGTTGTGTTCATTTTCAATCATCTCGTCGTCCATACTACTATGCTAAACCCTACCGCCACCAAGCTGCAATGATTTGCCAAGAATGAATACCGCCGAATCTGTCGATTCATCTTGTAAAGGTGCGTCAAATGCAACGTTGATTCCCATCCAATTAGATTGAATTTGGTATTGATGACGTGAAAAATAATAACGGTAACTCCATTGAAATGATTCAAAACTAAAGTAACGAGCCAATTTTTTAAAATGTAAGGAGTAGAAAGTACAGATATTTGTGTAAAAATGTAAGGAGTAGAAGTAAAAAGTCGCCATAAAAATAAGTAGTAAAGTAAAGTAAAAATATCAGAAAAATCTACTTGAGTACAGTAACGAAGTATTTGTACTTCGTTACTTTCCATCTCTGCAAATAAGGGTTACATTTCCTGAATCCTGACAAAAATACCTACGTTTTGATGTATAATTTATTTCAACTGAGTGAAAAATTAGTGAGTGAGAACAATTTGTTCGGAAAAACCAGAACAGCTCAAAAGCTAGAGCACGCACTCTAGCAGTTGAAGAATTCCATCCGTAGACTTCCATTATAAATCTGAACATCTTTAAATTTCCTTTTAAAGTTTGAAGCTTCACTGAAGCAAAACTGTAAAAGTTATCAAAAAGCTGAGTTAAACGGTAATAGCAGAAAGATACGGAAACATTTTAAAAGTTGAATGGTGTTTCTAGCTGAAAGTATGCTGAAGCAGTTAAAGGTCAAAGATGATGAAGTTTTAGCTGAATTTTGCTGAAATCTAAGAATTCTACATGCATTTCAATGGGACAGAAAAAAAGGCAGAAAAAGTTGAATATCGCGAAAACTACAAAAAATATCTTTACCAAAAGACATAGCAGAATTCTCCTGAACAAGCTGAACGTTTTGATACCAAAATTGTTGAAATCGGTTGAAAACTGCGGGACTAGTTAGAGTCAGAAAAATTTGAAGTAAAAAACAATAAGTGGGAATGCATAAGCATTCCCACTTGACTAATAAACAACCAGAGGTGTCAGGTAATAAAGTACAAATACTTCATTACTGTACTTAAGTACACTTTTTAGGTATCTGTACTTTACTCCATTACTTGTTTTTCCTCCTACTTCCTACTTCTACTCATTACATTTTCACTCAAGTATGTGTACTTTCTATTCCTTACATTTTTAAAACAACCGTTACTCGTTACTCTTGGGTTCGGTTTAATGTAGAGGTCACGGATTAGCGGACCGCGGTCCGGTGTTATGCCGAAAAGTGCATGCCTGCTGAGATATGCATCCCCAGTCGCGGGAGCGCGCCTCCCTCTGTAAAACTGCATATCAACAAGGAAAACGGAAGACAATATGACCAATGGAGCTACATGTTGATATATTAATCATAAAAAAATGTTTGAATATACCTCTCATGGGAAAAAAATTGTGGTTATTTGGCAGATTCATTTACAAAAGTACGTGTGTTATGAACATTAAATCCAAAGATTTTGTCCGAGGTACGGCGGATTTATTTGTTGTAGTCTCTTGTTATTCACACACAACAATAAACAGTGATATCCGACGTAAGTTTGGAAACTGCAAAGCTTTGTATAATATTAAGCGGTTAATTAAATGCGCATCACAGCGTTTACAGACCAGTGATGCATTAGCGAGCGTCAGATAGCTATGGCGCATTCTATACTATCAGCTCCAGGGCTGGTCCGGGAACCCCGCGGGACGGGAGAAAGGAGCCAGCGGGGGTCGGAGCGACCGAACCCAACCTGTTGATGGTAGCCTGGACACAGGCGGCCCCCTGCTTCCCCCCGCCTGCCCTGGCTGGGGCTGAGGACGGGCGGCTAAGGGCTCTCTGCTGAGGTCTGGTCCAGTCAGAAATTCAAAAGTCAGAAAGCCAAAAATCTTAGGAGGTCTCCAGCCAGAGTAATCTCTACATAATTCAGGCTCAGTAGGGCTGAAATGAAATTTCCACCACACTTTTTAAATTTTGATGTTTGTTTTTGTTTTTTTTAAATGAACATTTGGCAGATTTTCTTTATCTTCCAGCTTGTAAATTCAATTAATAATAATGATAGATTGATAGATTAATAAAGTAAATTGTAAATCCAACTGTAAATAATTTTAGATAAAAATTATATTCTCTTGTCGTTTTGGTGCCTTTTATGTTGAATTGTTATATTTTGGTTCCCTAAGTTGACCTAAAAGGCCCAGTATTTAAATTTATGTATTTAATTATAAACACATAAATATGCTCATAAACATATTGAGATTGCAAGGTCTTAAAGAAAATCAATTGCAACTCTGATGAATTGTTGTTGTAAATTCACTGAGGTCTGGCTTCCAAGTCCAACAAAAGCTCTCTGTTAATATAGCCCCTCCTTAATAATCAATATATACTGTATGAACATTTGTTGGTTTGAAACTCTTTGTTTGTCTGCAGGTAAAGATAAAAGGGACTTCAAATTTGTATCAATGTTATGGTGCCTAGGCGGACGTTCAACTGAAGAAACTCAGCATACCATCTTGCTAACCAATAGTGTACAGACTGACCAACTTCATCTATCTCCACTTCACCACCAGTTTCAGGCCTGGGGGGAAACAGCCCTGTTCTTTGCTCCTGTTCATGCATACCTATCCAAATTAAGTGCTATGTTTCCTGCCGAGGTCTGAGGGCCAAAGACAAAGTAATTGTGTAACGAGCACTGAAGCTTGGACCCACTATTCAGCAGACAAACAGAAAGCTTCAAAACAGGTTTATTTAAAAATAACAAAAATAGGATGACAAAAACTCCTCAGAGCGGGTTTCCTTATTCTCTGTTGAGACAGGAAACTCAGATCAGTGACAAGAATGAAGAGCGGAGAAGCCTACAAAAAGTCACTGACCTGGTTGAGAGTTCAGTCCGAAACTCAGAGAGGAGAAACCAGGGGGGGGACAGTCCACCGCTTGCAGTCGTAACCTCTTCAGAGTACCGGGGAGCCGGCACTAGCGACAAAGAGCGAGCAACAGTGTCCATGAGGGATTATACGAAGCCGAAATCCAGTCCAGAGCAGTGTCAGAAACCAGGTGATCCAAGAGCCGAAGAGGTATCCAGGGAGAATCCAAGCCGAGGTCAGAAAAACTGTCCAAGTTCGATGACAGGCAAAATCCAGGCAGTCACACCAAAAACCAAAACTGAGACTGGCTGAATAATCCGACGCTGATGGCAGCGGAGCAAACAACCTAAATAGCTGCAGGGACCAGGTGAATCCGATCAGCAGTAATCAGCCTCAGGGCCAATTAGGGCAGGCGACCAGGAGGAGAGGAAAAAAAAAACATCAGCGCCACGATTATGACAAATTGTATCAAGAAATTTCTTCTAATTGTCCTTTCTCTTTGCTTGAGTTTTTCAGATTGAAATAATTTAATTTTTACAAAACCAGGACTCGTCTCGATCAGTTTTTAACCAGTGTTGACCTGTTTGTTTGTTTACTGGACCTCCACCTCTGAAAGACAGACTGTTGAGGGCTGTTGTAATACAGACATAGGTAACTTGCCCCATATTCACAACCAGAAGCAATTTCTGATATATGTAGCTCCACTTTCCTTCTTAGGTTTTGCCCTTTCTCAGTCAGTCTTTGGATATTTTTTTGTGGTTAAAGCTCTGAAGCTTGCTTGGTACATCAGTTGCTCTGCCCCGCCATCCCCATTTGATCTGGCTTACCCTTCGCCCACCTTTCTTATCAGTTCTGCACACAATGCATGTGTGCTTTATGTTGAGGCTTAAATAATACAGGCTCAGTTGCTAACAGGTGCATGAGAGAGATATAAAAGGAAAAAGGTGATTGTGCTAAGGGGATGTAAATGTTGGCCGGACAGGAAGAGAACCTGCGGAAGGAATTATGATAAAGTAATGGCAACATTCAGCCCAGAAAACAAAGACACATGGATTTATCAATGCATGAGTGTTTCCAAAACACACATAGCCTGGGCTGTACGTATACCAGCCCTAGCAGCCACACCATTTGACATGATCTGACACACATACATTACACACACATCGCCCTTTTTTATCAGACTGGACGTCCGCTACGAGAATTCTGCAGCCCTGCTTTGTGTGTCATGGAGCTGAGCCAGGACATCAGGACATCCTGCAATGGACCTCTGTGGTCAATAAGAATGCTTATCTGGGTGGGTGGGGTTGTTGGTGTTGGTGGTTGGGGGAGCAAATAAACAGAAGCAATAAACTGTGGAAGACAAAAGGCCAGGATGGGTGGAGGATGGGAGCCTGCGTGGGCTGAATGTATACTCACAAGCTTTCAGCAGAGGTATAAATATATCAGCAGTTGCAGAAAATGGATGACCTGATTTTGTTCATGCATTTATGTTTTTTTTTTTTTTATTGGTTTGAGCAAGCCTAATAACTGTTATCAGGAGGTTAAATAATATTTTTTGATTTCCCACCATTTTATGACTGTCATCTGTAACTGTTTCTCTGTCTAATAGAATTTCATGTTTGATTTTGAAATGTTTTACTAATTTCCTGCAACAAATGAGGTGTGGATATCTCTCCATATGGAGATCTCTCTGGTTTTCTCCCAGTATTTAAAGCATGAGTGATTAGTGGACAGGAAGTTGTGAACCCGCCACATATTGAAATTTGTTGATGGCTTCTTCAGATTAATTTCAAACCCAGCAACCGAAAAAGAAAAGAAACAAATCTGGTGTGTTCAACTGTCTTAAGGAAGAAGACGTTTATCTAATTACTGCGGTTTGTCCTGTTAGCTAAACAGAAGATTAGAAATTCTGCCAGATTACATGAACATAGCTTATATAATCCCAGTTTATTACTGAGTGGTCTTCACGCTTGACTATATCTGAGTTTAAAATTGAAAAAGATCTCCTATTTTTATTTTCCCACCCCACCTTAATCAGGTGTTGTTAGACATGATGTCAGGTCATATACATGACTTCATTTCTATGGTTATAAAATAACAATGAAAGATTGCCCTACAGCTCTATAATTAAATAGATATCCAATAATGGGTTTTTCCTGTTATTCTTTCACTGAAGTCACTTGTAATTTTTTTTTTTGATTTCTTGAAATTAAATTTATAATCCAGCACCTTTAGATAGGAAACTGTTGTTAGTACATCCTACTGAAAGGCTGGTTAGTTCTTGTAACTGAGACCAACAGTTTGACTCTCAGCTTAGTTGGTAGGGCATTCCTTAATGTTTATTGGCTTTATTCCACGAAGGAATGAGGGTAATATTGAGTTCTTCATCTTTACTTGGCACATCATCTTCACTCCGGATGCAGGAGTTTGGATTGGTGTTAGAAAGGGATTTAGATTCTTACAGGTCTTGGCCCGGCTGTTTCGTTTCTCATTTATTCTCTAGTCTGTAAAAAACCTTGAGTTGAAATGGTTTTTGAAATATGTAAATCCACTAATTGATTTGAAATGAAATTCTAATTATTCTCATTAAATCCTATTAAAAAGAAATCAAATCTCACTTAAAGTCATAGGGAAATTATATTTGAAAGTCAAATCATTATGGCCTAAACATGTATATAAATGTACTCTTTATATTTACGATATTGTCCCAAAATTTAGAAAAGGTCTATTTAAAGGTCTATTTGTCTTAAATTCTGTGATTTTTTCCCCCTTATCTTATGCAGGCCAGTTAGTTATATATCAGCTTGTACACCTAAAGTCCGCCAATCATATATCAACAGTCATCTATCAATCAATTTTGTTCAGTCATCGCATCTTGTTTCATATGTCGCAGCTCAAATATGCACTGGTTGAAATAAGAAATACGACTAATTTACTTTACCATTGAGTTACGCCCCAATGTTCATGGAGATGGATGTCTGTGTTGCGAGGCAAGGGCTCAAACATGTACAGCTATCAGCCTTCTACACCAAACGACACTTCTGCCGCCTTGGTCGTCCTTTTTGAAACATCTTCGTCCCCAATTTTCTCCTCTAAACTAAAATGTATGACGGAGGAGACTCATCCATGATCTCCGACACAAAACTCCTCTTGCATGTTTACGTTGTCCATAGCGTCCTTCACAGTGTCGTTTCTAAGTCACCAATTTAGTGCTACTTGGTCCTAATGTAATTTCCCATTGGGAGCCTACTAGCACTAAGTTGCTAACTGGTTAGCAAGATGCTTCCGACAAACCAGCTACAATCCAAAAGGCTTGCAAACCTTCTGTCACAACAACCCCGTCCCCTAATAAACGACTAATAACATTCACTTTATTCACTCGTGTAAAGCCGTGGACCACTTGGGAGAATTTGGAAATGCAACAGTTGGAACGGTTGGTTGGAACTGCAGGGTAAAGTCCCTACGACTTTTACCCTACAGAGGAACCAGCTCCACTGTGTTGTTTGCATATTATTTTACAAGAAACAACATAAAAAAAAAACTCCTGAGAGTTTAGGATAATGCTAAACTTTATGCACCCACAATTTGCATGTTAGGAGTAGGTAAGAGTAGGGCCATCAACTGACCATCATTGTCATGATGTTTCTCTGCTTTGTAATTATTACATTTTGCTTATGTTATATTTAAGTTAAAAAATGAATAGTTTCAGGAAAGATACAGTTTCATTTGAATTATCAGTTTATCAAAAAAATGTTTAGAATTTCATTGCCTGTATATACAGGCCAGCTGACAGGTTTGCCACACACAGACACACACACGCACACAGGCCTGCTCAACTCTAGCCAATAAGGAAGGAAGGATTAACTGAGTTTCACTCACAAAGGGGAAACATCCACATGATCCGTTCAAGTCCGAGTGACAGTCCACTCCTTTACTCCTCTGGGTCCAACGTCTGCCTGTCCGCTCTCCAATGAGTTCCCTCTTCTCTGGATTAAACCCCCACAAACTGGATCCAATGATAAACCAAGAGCCCCCCAAAACTGAGTGCCTCTCCAGCAATATTCAAGCCTCAGTCTATTTTCCCACTGTCCCTGAACTGATCACTGTGATCTCCCCTTCAGAGTTTCCAGTTCACCAGTCCGCTGAGTTCCAGCATTGTTTCCCCACAGAGTTTCAATCTCCATCAGTGTTTGCTAACCTACAATAAACCTGTTAAACTTTTACCCTTGGTCTCTGAGTGGTTCTCTGCATGTGGGTTAGATCTTTAAATCCTATTATGACAGAATGCTCTGTAATTGTGTTTCTGTTTTTGATTATGCACATCTGCTAGCTTTTAATTCTAAAAAATCTATAATATTGCAGCGGCAAATTATCAAAGTTTTTCAAAAGCCTGTTTAAAAGCTCCAAAAAAAGGCTTCAGATTGCGACAATTTCGCTGTCATTTTTCTACAGACCAGAATTTGCATTTGGTGACCCTTGTCCTTTAACTACTGATGGATATACAAGAATACAGTCATACAAGAGTCAACTCCTCTGAGATAGCACGGGATGCAATTTCTATTATTTTTTTTATTATTTAAAATTTCAATGTATAACATGGATGCATAAACACCTCATTTTAATTCAGTGTTAAATTCTGTTTAAAGTAACAGATCATTAAAAATGTCTCCAGACCTTTACTGATTGCTGATTTTCTTTATTCAGACCCCACTAATTTGTAATTGGTTACCCAGGTTTAATGTTTATAAATATTTATTTCATGTCATGTGCGCCATCTAGTGAAAACTACTGTAATTGGATGAGTCATATAACGCAAACACTCATTGGTTAGCTAAAGGAAATCATCAGAAGCAAGCAGGTATTCTTCAAACTGCAAATGTGAATTGTCTATGCCATGCTACAATGTCTAATTCAGAAAAAGATGTCGAAATATCATAAAGGTCAGACACAGGCGAGAGGTATCAGGAGATGGAGAGCAACGAGACCTCCTTCATCATGGGCCCTATCTCAAAGAATTTTTTGAAATAGTCGAAAAATTGAGCTTTCAATCCATATAGTGGCATCTGGCTGTTTGTTTTAAAGTTTTTTTTTACTTTCATACTTTAAGTAGTTTTTGGAGCACATACTTTTACTTGAGTAAAGAGGTCAAGTTGATACTTCAACTTTTACCAGAGTGTTTTTAAACTGCAGTACCTATACTTCTACTTAAGCAACAAATGTGTGTACTTTTGACAACACTGAACTAATGACATCTGACCCGTTTAACCCGTGTCGGTGGGTGTGAGTATATGTATGAGTATATGGCTGCATGACTGATGATTAAACATCTTTGTACTATCTCCCTGTTTGTAAGCATGTCTGTTAATTGATGGGTGGGAGTCTGTGCTTCACCTGTTTGTGCCCTTCTCAGGTCAAAAATATACCACTACATTTGATTAGGCTATTGTTTTAGCCAGTAATGTGACCCCACCATGGGAGAGCTGATATTAGCAGCTCTATGCTAACCCACTCTTCCAACACACGGGGATTCAATAAGGGAGCTGTTAATTTGGAAATAAAAATTTCTAGAAATAAACTGTTATAATTTGATAAAAAAAGATTGTGCCTACCTTTTTCTAGTCTAAAATTATGATTTGGCATTCATTTTTCAATTTCCCTTGGTCAAAAGTCAAGAAATTTCTGGTTGCAATATTTTTTTTTAAGTCCCCATGACAACCCCCATATATGGAAAGAGTAAGCAGCCAGACCAAATCTGAGCCAGTGGGTGCTAGCCTCCTCCACAGAAACTTACTCCTCCCGCCAATCCAATTTCCTCACAGTAATGAAGATGTGGACAGAGAGATACTCTACCTCATATTACTGCTTTGTCACAAAACTGATCACCTTTTTTGTATTGTTGAAAATGCCAATGTGTCACTGTCAGTCACAGTGGAAACCACACCTAGCTCTCAGCCCTGGCCATTCCATGCCCATTTCGGATTTGTCTTTTCTGGCAGCATTTTAAAATGTCATACGAGGGCAGTAGTAAGCCCCTGCAGCGCTGTCCGTTGTCATGGTTAGGTTAAGGACGAAGGTGTGTATTGTGTTTATGTTGAGGTTAGGTTAAGGTACGCCCTGCTGATGGTTAAGGATATTTTCAGAGTTAGGCATAGAAAGGGTTGAAAATGATGGAAAATAAACTGAAATATAAGGGAATTGGCATATATAGTCAAACAAGTATGCGTGTGTACAGGGTTTAAAAAGTCCTTGTGCTAATACATTTATGCGTCAGCATTTCTGTTGCTTACTTCTTTACTTAAGCCTGAAACTAAAACCCAGTCATCAGCATAAAACATTCTCCTGCAGCAGGCAATTAGCCTATTTACCAACATTAAGAAAATCAAGAGGAAAACCTCTCATTAATGGACTATTAACCCTCCTTTTCTTCCCATCCACTACATTTAGAACCCTGAAGAGTTACTGAGTATCAAAGTTTGGTGTAGCTTCCATTTGCCCGTTTCTTGCCCTTTCTCGAAAGCAGGGGTCACCAACCTTTTCAAGGCTGAGGGCTACTTCATGGCTACCGAGTCATAGGAAGGGCTACCAATACTGACCTATGAACTGGAGGGATCAGTGTTCACCTACAGTAAATCTCATCCATAAAAACTAAGTTGTATTCTTATTTTATTCTTTTATTCATTGCTAATTTTCTTTTTAATATTGTCATTTTGAAACCACTGAAATATGATGAAATAGTGAACATGATGAAATAATACATAAATGATTAAAAAGAAGAGCAAAAAAAAAAAATTAAACTTAACCCACTGAGTGAGTTCTTCTGTTTTCAGAAGACAAAGAGGGCACCCCATGTGGTCCTTGAGGGCCCCTTGGTGCCCGCGGGCACCGCGTTGGTGACCCCTGCTCTAAAGCATCATTGTTAAAGTTTGCATACAATCACAAGCTGTCATTGTGAATGGAGTGAAGTTCATTAGTAAGGAATTCAGACAGCCATTACCATCATCTTCTCCCAAACAATGTGCAGGCAGACCTGTGGAGTTGAATGTGGGCACTCAAACCTGACAGCCATCACAAAACTACAGAGAAGAGAAAGGATAGTCTAAAACCTTTCATCTGAACATTTCAACCTCTGGATTTTAATAAGGGGTGAAGCCTCTGGTTAAAACGCTTTCACACAATGAACTAAGGTTAAATGATTATCGTTGAGGTTATTTTTTAGTACTTAATTGGTATTACTGCTTCATTGTTGGTGTTTGATACATCGGGGAAATATTTACTCTAATACTGTTTAAACTGAAGTTGAATTATTTATGCTGATGAGAACAAACAATATCTGCTGATGAAACAATAATCATCACTTAAATTAAACTTTGACACCAATTGATATAAACCGGTATAACATTTCTCCACTGTGAGATCAATAAAGTCAATGAATCAATCACTAAAGTAAATCACACACACATCATACGAGCGCCACTTTGTTTTTAAAACATATAAATATAAAAATATAACCATGGATGTCTGGGGGACAGTGATTCACCTACATGTTATGAATGCTGGTGTACCATAAAGAATAAATTATGAACAGTTCGGTTTGTGCTTTAAAATCAACTGCCCATAGGAAGATGTTACTTGGATATAACCTAACAGAATATGTTCAGAACAGCTCCAAATGACACAAAACTTATATAGTTGAGTAGAACATGATGTAATAACGTAAAATCAAAGCCTTTAAATTGAAACATATTTCATTTCAATCAAGTGTTATCAGTTTAACAGTCAGACTTCTTCAAGTTATAAATGTGTCAACATCCTTGTGAATTATGAAACATTTTATGAAATACAAGTTAGGAACATTAAGCAAAAATCTAACTTTTTTTTCAAGAGCAATGAGGTTATGATTTTATGGTGTAAAGTTATGCCCACCACTTTGCCTGCCACGTCTTGACGTTTGACCTATGAGTGGCAAAAAGCCTTGCTGAGGAGAGGAGGACATTTAATCCCTTTTCTGAACTGAAGCATGTAAGCTGTAGTGATTTAGATGCAGCTGCTGAATCTCTCTAAACTTTGATGATCTTATGAACCTAGATACTTTCTACTCCTCACATCACTGGCAGGATTTGCTACAGATCCTGCTCAACAATATGCAGTCTGAAAAACAGCTCATCAGGAACTAACCTGGACACAGCTCACGGTTTGTTAGGGAGGCTTCTTGTTCCTTCACAGTGGAATGGCCTCATCCTCAGCTGAACCATCTGGCCCTTCCACATTTCTGTACTGTACATCCTGGACCCGGCAAGAACATGATGATAATTGAGTTTGTTCCTATTTTTCTTGGTTCTGAGGCATTAAACTTTCATAAATTCTTGTGCATTTTTGTTATATTAACTACAGAATCAGATAACTTCTGGATAAATATGGATCTGGGAGTGGCAGCCTGGTGATTAGGGTATAGAGCTTGGAATCCTGAGGTTCTTAGTTCGTGCCCCACTCCCACAGACTGCCATTCTGGGTCCCCGAGCAAAGACCCTTAACCCCACACTGCTCCCCGGGCACCACACAATGGCAGCCAACTGCTCACTAAGGGGATGGGTTAAATCCAGAGAGTTAATTTCGTTGATCTGTACTTGAAACAGTTTAATGACGATAAAAGCTGAAAAAAATTATCTCTTTAAAGTTCATTGCTGAGCTCAGTATTTAAATGCTGCAGTTACAGTTGTGAGTTGATGAAAATCTGCTGAGAATGGTCATTAGTGCATTAATTCCTCCTTGTGTTTGGCTTTATTACTAATTTAAAGTGATGGTGAAACAATGGCCTGCTCTTTGCAGGTCAGCAGGGAGTTTTGCAGGTTTTGACACAGATAAGTGTCATTTCTTTGCTCTGTATTTGGGACAGTGCAATGACAACAAAGTTGAATTCTGTGCTATTCTATTCTATAAGGTTGACTTCAAACAAGCTGGTGCAGCTGGAGCCCTCGGGTGCAGCGGTTCAGATGATTTGATGCTTAATATATTTCCATACCTGAACTCCACAACTTCTCTGTCCCAACCTGTACGTTCTCACACATTTAAAACCTCCTTCTTACCTCACTTTATTTCATTTCCATCCAAATCTCAAAATGTCTTCTCAGGATGACAAGAATTTTACAGAAACTGTCTTTTAAGCTCTCATACACATACTTTAAGATGTTGATTATGCTATCTTAAGATCAAAGTATCAGTTTAGCTCAAGTACCGGTAGACTATTTTCAGTCAGAGGCAGGCAACCTGCGAGGGCTTTTGATAATCTCCACTGCGTAATAAGATCTCCTCTGAATTATGTTTAATTGCATTCAGTTTATTTATATAGCGCCAATTCACAACACAAGTCATCTCAAGGCACTTTACAGTTCAACCAGATCGTACAGTCAAATTGATTCAAAGTTTTCTATCTAAGGAAAACCAGTTGATTGCATCGACTCATTGACTCAAATGCAATTCCTCACACTAAGCATGCTTGTAGCGACAGTGGAGAGGAAAAACTCCCTTTTAACAGGAAGAAACTTCCAGCAGAACCAGGCTCAGTGTGAGCGGCCATCTGCTGAGGCCAACTGGGGTTCAAGGAGACAGAAGCAGAGATACAAAAAAAAAGCTGTAAAACGCGGCCCCTTCCAGGAAATGCATGGCCAAGCGGAAGAGCACCGAGCCAGCTCCCAAGTCAGAGGATGAAGAGAGCACATCCACAGTCAGAGAAACAGGACTACACTGGAAAACATGCCGATCTCCAGCATCTATAAACAAGGGTGTTGATGGAAGCAGCACAGCTGATATTTCTCTCCAGGATGGCGTCACAGCCAAACAGGAACAGACGAGGCGAAGCTACTATGAGAAAAAGCAGAGAGAGCAGAACGTTAGAGATTGAACTAACAGATTCTGCAGAGTAGGAGAATAGAAAGAGAATGAAGCAGAATGATGAAATGGGGGTCCCTATGTCCTCCAGAAGTCTAAACCTATAGCAGCATAACTATAGAGATAGCTCAGGATAACCTGAGCCACTCTAACTATAAGCTTTATCAAAAAGGAAAGTTTTAAGCCTAGTCTTAAAAGTAGACAGGGTGTCTGCCTCACGGACTAAAACTGGTAGTTGGTTCCACAGGAGAGGAGCCTGATAACTAAAAGATCTGCCTCCCATTCTATGTTTAGAAATTCTAGGAACCACTAGTAAACTTGCAGATTGAGAGCGAAGTGCTCTGTTAGGAACATTAGGAACAATCAGATCTTTGATATCAGATGGAGCTTGGCCATTTAAGGCTTTATATGTGAGAAGGAGGATTTTAAATTACATTCTTGATTTAACAGGAAGCCAATGAAGAGAAGCCAGGATAGGAGAGATGTGATCTCTCTTTTTAATTTTCATCAGAACTCTGGCTGCAGCATTTTGGATCAGCAATGTTCCTCAGATGAAAGAAGGAAATTCTACAAACCTCTTTGATATGGGATTTAAATGACAGGTCCTGGCTGCAGCATTTTGGATCAGCTGAAGGCTTTTAACTACAGTTTGTGGACTTCTTGATAGTAAATAATTACAAAAGTCCAGCCTTGAAGTAACATATGCATGGACTAGTTTCTCAGCATCAATCCTGGAAAGGAGATTTCTAATTTTTGTAATATTCCTCAGATGAAAAAAGGAAATTCTAAAACCTCTTTGATATGGGATTTAAATGACAGGTCCTGATCAAAAACAACACCAAGATTGTTTTACTTTATTATCTGAAATCAGTTTAATCCCATCCAAATGAAGTGACTGGCTAATCAGCTTATTTTTCAAAGACTCTGGTCCAAAAACTATAACTTCTGTTTTGTCTGCATTCAGAAGGAGAGAGTTAAGAGTCATCCAGGTTTTTATGTCTTCAAGACATGCCTGTAATTTATGTAATGGGTTGGCTTCATCTGGATTTATAGACAGATATAGCTGGGTATCATCAGCATAACAGTGAAAATTAATCCCATGCTGTCTAATAACTCCTTGCACTGATCCCTGTGGTACTCCACGGGTAACCTTTGAGCATGTGGAAGATTTGTCATTAACTCGAACAAACTGAATTTGATCAGATAGATAAGATTTAAACCAGTCTAGTTCTGTACCTTTAATTCCAACAAAAATATTCAAGTCTTTCTAAAACAATATTATGGTCAACTGTATCAAATGCAGCACTGAGATCCAACAGGACGATCACAGATACAAGTCCATTATCTGAGGCCATGAGAATATCATTAGTGACTTTCACCAGATCTGTTTCAGTGCTATGATGAGCTCTAAAGCCAGACTGAAACTCTTCAAAAAGTTCATAATGTTATTATTATTATTAAGTGATTGCACACTTGTTTGGCAACTCCTTTCTCAAGAATTTTAGATAAGAAAGGAACATTGGATATAGGTCTATAACCGACCAAGTCATCGGAGTCAAGAGACGGTTTCTTAAGCAGAGGTTTAATTACAGCAACCTTAAAAGCCTTAGGTACATATCCCTGTAACAGAGATACATTAATCACATCTGAAATGGAGGAGGAGATAAAAGGGAATACCTACTTAAATAACCTGGTTGGAACTGGATCTAACATACAAGTTTAAGGCTTAGATGAAGACAATTATTTTGCTAACTCTGAAAATTCAACTGGATCTAAGCAGTCTATACCCAGTTCAGATTCCATGACTACCTCAGATACAATCGCAGATAGAGGAGTGCTAATGATCTTATTTTTAAAAAGATGAATCTTATTTATAAAGAATCCCATAAAATCATTACTTCTAAGAGCAGGTGGAATGGACGGTTCAACTAAACCATGGCTGTGGGTGAGTTTGGCAACTGTATTAAAAAGATATCCAGGATTATTCTTATTCTCTATTAATGAGGAGAGATATGCTGCTCTTGCTTTACAAAGGCTCCTCTTATACAGCAGTAAACTTTTTTTCCAGACTAGCTAGGATTCCCGTAGGCCTGTGGAGCGATATTTTCTCTCCAGTTTCCTAGCATTTTGCTTCAAAGTGTGCTGCTCTGCATTAAACCAAGGTGCAAGCTTTCTATTTTTAACGGTTTTCATTTTCAAAGGAGCTGCGTTGTCTAAGGCAGTACGCAGAGAACTAGCAACCCCATCAACAAAATCATCAACCTGTGAAGGGGAATAAACTAATATTTTGCACTGTGCAGTACTGCTCAGCAATACCAAGGAGAGAGAAAGTGAAGCAGATTCTTTACAATGTATAACTGCACTATCTGATAATGATCTACTAAAATTGAACCTTCTTTTTGGGGGAGGAGAACTCTGTTAAAGTAATCCTTAGAAAGTGGTCAGAGAGGACAGGGTTGTTAGGGAATACTGTTATTTCTTCACATTCTATGCCATATGTCAGCACAAGATCCAAAGTATGACGATGAGAATGTGTGGGACTATTCACATTTTGAACAAAGCCAATAGTGTCTAAGATAGCATTAAAGTCTGCTCTTAAGCTATCACCTTCAATGGTAGCATGGATGTTAATATCTCCAACTATGATGACCCTGTCAGTATTTATTACCAAATCAGAAAGGAACTCTGAAATCTCATCTAAAAATTCAGAGTAAGGACCTGGTGGACGATACAAAGTTACAAAAAGAAGAGGTTTTCTTGCTTTGAAATTTGGATCAGGGAAATTAAGGGTTAAATGTTCAAAAGAGTAAGTATTAACTGTCTTGGAAGTAATCAGTGAGTCAGCCTGAAAGATTGTTGCTACTCCTCCTCCTCGCACAGAACTTCTGGGTATGTGAAAATTAAATAGCTTGAAGGAGTTGCCTCATTTATGCTCGCGTAATCCTCTTGCTGCAGCCAGGTTTCTGTAAGGCAACAGAAGTCAATGTGATTATCACAAATCAAGTCATTAACTAGCAGAAATTTAGAGGAAAGAGATCTTATGTTAAACAGACCACATTTAATCGTTTTAACTTTTTCCACAATTGGAGTTATTTTAATTTTAATTAGATTATTATGATTTACTCTTTTTTGAATATTTGCTAATTTATTAGATTTTGGTCGTGGGCAAGACACTGTCTGGATGGAGTAAAGAGTGGGTAACAGTAGAGAAGCTGCAGAGATGTGTGTTAAACTACAACTCTGCTTCCTGGTCTGCACCTTGGGTGGTCAAAGTTTTGGAGGACTAATAAATGTGGCCAGATTCCTAGAAAGAAGAGCTGCACCATCCAAAGTGGGATGGATGCCATCTCTCCGATTCAGTCCAGGCTTTCCCCAAAAGGAATGCCAAATATTAATGTAGCCCATGTTGTTTTCAGGACGCCACCTAGACAACCAGCGGTTGAATGACGACATGCGGCTAAACATGTCTACACTGGTCAGATCAGGGAGGGGACCAGAGAAAATTACGGAATCCGACATTGTTTTGACAAACTTACACACCGAAGCAACACTAATTTTAGTGACCTCCGATCGGCGTAACCGGGTGTCATTACCACCAGCATTAATAACAATCTTACTGTATTTAACCTTATCCTTAGCCAGCAGTTTCAGGTAGGATTTGATGTCGCCCGTTCTGGCCCCCGGCAAACATTTGACTATGGTCCCTGGTGTCTCTAATGCCAAGTTTCTGACTATGGAGCTGCCAATCACCAGAGTGAGCTTCTCAGTGGGGGTGTCACTTAGTGGGGAAAACCGGTTAGAAACGTGAACGGGTTGGTGGTTACCAGTGGGTAGAGATCCACGACTATGCTTTCTACGTACAGTTACCCAATCACCTGGCTGCTCAGACACTTTTGGAGGACAGCTACGTGGGGGGCCTACTTTAACTCCTGCCTGAAGCCTGGATTCTAACTCTGAAACCCTTGCCTCCAAAGCTACAAAAATACTACACTTATTACACATCCCATTATCACTAAAGGAGGCAGAGGAATAACTGAACATCTGACACAGAGCAGGAGAGAGGAGAGGAAGAAGGAAGAGTTGGAAAAGAGTCAAGGGAGGGAGAGAGAGAAAAGCCATAGCAATGCTAAGCTAGCGCTAGCCTAGGCTAGCTACTCCTTACTACCAGAAATAAAACCGTTGAAAACTGACAAGTGCTCCGTAGAAAAGTGCAGCAGAATGTGCTATGTTTAAAAGTAGTTCTGGTCAGTAAGAGTTACTTAGATACAGAGATATCACAGAAAAAATAACTTCAGATAGAGATCGTCTGGACAGCTAAAACACTCAGCTAAAACACCCAGTTAATCCCAGAGGGAGAGAAACTACTAAGGAAGGAAAGTTGAGCGATAGGACAAATAAATAAGATGGTGGGTCAGAGAGGATGGCAAGAGAAGGTGGACACAAGAAAGAACTAGAAGCTCTACAGTGGATCTATTTTGGCACATCATTTGCATTGCTCTTTCCTCCAGCCTCCTTCCTCTGTCTCTTATAATCACACTCCATCTTTCATGCCTCCTCCTCTCTATGTTTAGTTGTCTATCTGATACAAGCTTGCAGATGGAGGAAAACTCAGCGGTGTAATTTATTCTGCTGTTTCTGCATGTGTTCACTCCTTCTCTGTGCTGACATCCATTTGTCAGACACCTCTTCATCTTCAGAATTAATCCATTTGCCCATGAATCGTTCCATTCCGGTGTCTCTTTATGGGGAAGAGATTGCCGTTTGGCAACACATGCTAAAGGATGAAATGAGTGCTGGTGTTGTGATGACTCAGTGGGTTCAGGGATGTTCATGCAACATCAAATCTGACTCAAGACTTCCTCTCTGTCTTGTTGCCCTCCTTTGCCCTGCTTCTACATAAATGCTCGAATAAAAAAGGTTCCAGAGACTTGAAAAAGATTTGGTTTGATTTGAGTAAAGCTTTGGCTGTTATTATTATATGTTTTGGTTTTACTTTCTAGAGTTGCTATCCTTTTATTGTTGCAAGGAAATGTTTTATTTCTTTTCCAATGGTATTTCTTTTTCCTTTATTGCTTATTGATTTTATCTACTTTTTGCTCTAAAATTGTTACTATGTCCTTAAGAAAAGCAAAATGCTTGTTTTTTGTAGAGGTAGCTTGCACTGTAATAATGTTAATTCAACCAGGAATGGCCAAGCTTTTAACATATTGATGTTGGAAGTTGGTAAACTCTAGATTAACACTTTTTTTTTTCTTTAAAAAAAAATGTATATATTGGAATGTAATGTATGTAGTTCTAAACCAGTTCGAGTGTTAAAAAGTTCAAGTTTAAATTCAGTCCAAGGATAAAAAAGTTCCAGTGTTAAACCAGTTATAGGGTTATACTATATCCTGTGTTTAACTAGTTCCAAAGATAAACCATTTACAGCAGAAGTTCTAGTCTTAAACAAGCTCAGATGTAAACACAATTTGTGGGCTGAACCAGTTCCAGATTTAAACCCCTTCTACTGTTTAGCCAGTTCCAGGGTTCTTTTTCTCTCAACTTGTCAACCAATGACTTTAGCACCAATAGGTTCTGTGTGCATATTTATTTCTTTTAGTTTCCAGAATTGTTCTTTTTAGATTTTAGTCCTTGCTCTCTGTAACAGTCTATGTTTGTTTCTGTATGTTTGCGCTTACTTTACATTGAAACTTGTAGTTGGAAAAAAGGCTTTAATTTAGACAGCAGAGGACAATGATTAATGAGCTGGACTTTAAGTTATATCTCCTACCATTTTTTCAACACTGTTGCCTTATGCTTTTTGCACATAATTAACCTGTGTCACCTCTTTTCTGGTTTCAGGTGTCAGGAGGAATTGCTCTGACTGCTAGATGACAGACAGGTAAGCCATATAAGTTTAAATGGAGCAGCCTGGCTGTAGTACCCAATTGACAGAATAATGGGGGCTTTGTTGCAGCAGTTTGTCTCAGGATCAGAACTACTTAGATGTTAGGACTAAGACATAACTCTAAAGCTCTACCCTATTTTACATGGTCAGCGGAGGGAAAATCTATATAAGTGTATAAATTAAGCCTACATAGATGGTTCTATATGTAGAGAGAGAAAGCTAAAGGCGTGATATTTTAATATGTTGGCATAGCATCTCTAACATATGCTTTACTCTGTACCAACACTAACACATTGTCCAACATGTGATAACATTTACACCTGTCAATAAAACATCTTGTATCACTTTAGATCCACCATGTTTGGTTCTAAAACAATCAGACTGCAGCCATTTACCATCTTATCAGGGATTTAGGTCGCACAGTCAAAATGTATGCAGGTTAAACCCTGACATTTACTACAGACTTGAAGCATTTTTAAAAGCTGGCTCAATCTTTTAATGCATTTGTGGGAATTTTGTACTTTCTGCAAACAGAATAAATTGGGGGATAATTGAGAACTTAGACCAAAAACTTCTGGAGGCCTTACTGCTATTATGTGTAACTTGTTACTTTAATTATTGCTGAACATGTCACTTATATAAATATGTCTATTTTTTTTTTTTTTTTGGTACACCTCTGGTGCGTCACATTTAGCTTTATTGATCAGGTTTAGCAGGAAGAACTTACCCTTCTTTCAATAAGATAAAGACCCTTTGGACCTTTTAGAATATTGGATCTAGCTACGTAAATTGGTTTCTAAATTGGTTTCACGTCTTACGGTTCAGGGAAAGTCCATAATGAGTTCAAAATTGTGGTCCCAGTTGTTGTTGTTGATAACTTTAACACTTAGAAAACAATAGAAATTACCTTTATTGTCCCTCAGTTTTGCATTGTATGTCATTCAGGGGTACTTGTAAAACAAATATGATGCAAACTTCAACAGGCTTTTAGGTACGTGAGAAAAAGTTTCTTTTTTTTAAAGTTTGACTTATGCATTCAGTGCACATAGACGTATGCTTAAAATATTTTCTTTGTTAGATTAATGACTATGGCTTGTAGCCTAGTTGATAAAAAAAAAAAATCAGTGTCCTGTAAAATTTGACTTTTCTTGAACAGTGAAATATTGGAAACTCGTAGTGTTAGAGCCTAACTCCACACCTGAAACATTTTAGGTTTGAGGTTGCAAAGAACATTTTCTACACATTTCTCAGGCTCTTTTTTTTTAAATTTATTTTCTGTTTATAAAACCTGTTCCTTCTGTTATAATTCTGGTCTTATTGATCAACGGTGTTGACATTCTGCTTTGCTCGAAGGATTTTGCAGAGTATATATATACAGTAAAATCCTTTGTCATCTTCACCGTGGACAGGCTGCAGCCATGTCCCGAGTTCCTTGTTTTTCTGCCACTTTGGTTCAAATTAGCATTTTTCCCATTCACTAGCCTTTGCTCTGCCTCAAGCTTCTTTTCCGAAGCCATTTTAATGCCACAATTATCAAATTTAATTAATTTTAATGCCAATTAAGGTCTTAGTTTAAAAAATAATAATTTAATGACTTTTAGTTATTTTTAATGACCAGCGGAAACGCTGCAAGCTGACTGCTCATTCTTTCGCCATGCTAACCACACCGGCTGCGAATCGCTACAACTCAGCTCACCTTGTCTCCAAGCTTTATTAGTTGCATTTTTTGAAAGCCTTTATGGGAGTATGTATCCAGTGCCAAGACCTGATTGTGTCTTGTTGTATCATACTGACAAAACTGTTGCTAGACCACAAGACTGTTTCTAGTCACTGAATACTCACCTCAGATCTCAGCCCTTTTGACCCACTTGCTTGAATCTGCCTCCATGGTTCTTATTCTGCTTCCATTCACTAACCATTGATTCAAGGCTCGTCCTTGGATCTGTTTGCCCATTTTGTCAATGGCCTTTGACAGAGCCAGTCTTTCTTTCCCCCTCTTTACCCATGGTAAAGGGATTCACATCTCCACCAGAGTAGGTTAATGGCTTTTTTTTCAAGAGTTTTATTTAAATCATACAATTAGTCTCAGCCACTTGCCTGTCTCTCCCTTCCCAGTGGTTTATATAGTAGATGGTGAGCTGTGATCAAAGGATTTATTTTTCAATCATTCTCTTAAATGTTCACATTAGTTTCTGACTTAATTCTTAGGTCCTAGGTCACACTACAGGGGAGTGAGTTGGTTACAGACCCAAATGCTTTTGATTTTGTATTTCACTTATTTTTTTTTTTTTTTCCTTTTCCCGCTCCAATTATCATCTCTGTTAATTCAAACAGACTTTCTAGTATTTAAAGGTGTTCCTATTTCTCTGGTATCATCATTTCCACTAAGAATTGGAGCTATGCTACATACAGGGTCTGAAATGCAGGAAATGACACCTGGTACCCCAGTACCTAGGTGGCTTAGTGTTTAGCATTTCATGAAAGGTGAGGAGGCATAAATCAATGAGTTATTGAAGGTAGGGTATCTGTTAAAACCGAAAGGGTTTTTGGTTGAGGAACATATTAGTAAACTGTTAGGAGGTCACTTTATGAGCTGCGGGGTATATAGCTAACGTTATACGTTTACTAGCGGTCGGAGGAATGGGTGCTTCTAGCTAGGGGTTAACATGGGCTAGTACTCTGTGGCCCTGTTATGGCTCCTGTGCTGCTGACACAATACTAAATCAGTTTCTTATGCTGATATACTGTATTGTGTGAATGATATATGGTTATATTGTTGAATTTTAGTTTTACATTAACAGTGATACACTTTTTAACTTAGACTTAGACAACTATTTCTGTTATTTGTACACATAGAATGTATACAAAATGTATTTTCAGACAGTGAATGAGGAGCAGTTTGGCAGCAAATTGAATTTTGTAATTTCTATTTTATTGAGATGTTGAAAATGCCTTCATATTTTATATCAAAATACTTCAGTGTTGAGTATTTTTGTATATTACAGTATTTTCAAAATACTGTGAACTTATCAGAATTGGTATCGGTCATGACAAGCAGAAAATTATTGGTTATCAATAGCTGTTGAAATTGTTCATATCATTCATCACTAATGTGGATTATCACTGTGCAGAAACAAAACAGAATTTGGCCTGCTCCAGCTCTAGTTGTAATTACTTATTTTATTACGCCCAAAAGAGTGGCATATTTATTACAGTACCTAAATGACTTAATCAGATTTATCAGCAGAGAAAACTGAAAGGAGAATAGTCAATGGGACTGCAAATTTGGTCCTGTTTATCCTGAACAAAAATGCTTCTAAAGTCAGTTCTGGTTGTTTAAAAGGAATTCATGTTCATACTTTACAACCCAAGTATGGAATATGTGGCCTAAATCAGTAAATATTTTTGTTCCCTTTATCCTACTGCAATGTACTTTCCTGTTTTTTTTTTACATGTGCAATGCTTTATATTTCCATGCTGCTGAAATAATACGTATATATTATACTGCATTAATAAACGTGCCTTGCCTTAAACAATCTATCGTAAGTAGTTTGAAGAATAAGCTGTGAGTATATTAAGAGTTCGAAATCTTACACTAATTGGCATACAGCTTATCCTAGTGCCTACAGTAGCATTTGTTTTATTTCCCCTTGTGTCATTGTGCATATTCAGTGTGTTTCCTAACACAGCTGCTCTCCTTCACATAATTGACTTTTGCAACTGAAAAAAAAACATTGTGAATAAAAAGCATCCATACAGGCTGTTTCTGTAAGTGCAGTTGCTTTAAATTAGCAACATGAGAACTAGAAGGGTAGAAACACAGCCATCTCTCACCTTTCAGATTAGATTGGATTCACTGAGCTTTGTTCCTTCCCAACATTGACACTAACAAATATGAGAAAACATTGGGAAAAGGGATCAGAATCACTGCACTTTTCTTGGTAACTGTGCAAAAAGCAGAACAAATTCTTTATTACTTTTTTTTTTATTTCATACTTTATTGTATGTCTTCTACCCAGTCTGTAGGTTGTGCTGTTTTTTTGCATCTCTTTGCAGGTGATGAAGCAGACTGAAAATGTTTTATCATTATCTCCCTTTTATCTCCTCTTTTTTTCATCTTTCTTCTTTTTTCTGTTTTTCCTCTTCTGTTCTATTTACATTGCAGTGTCCATATAATCTGTAAAACTCCCTGCATAATTATAATAAAGCAATTTATATGCATGAAACAAGCGGAACACTATGGCAATAGCACTACTGCTCCACTTGTGAAAGTAAAATCTGTTGTGCTCTTATTGGCATCAAGACAATTATTCTTATTGCCACATTGCCAAGACAGGACACTGTAAAAAAAAAAAAAAAAAAGAACTGAACAAATTCAGGTCATATTTTTACAATTTTGCCAAGTAGGCCAACCCACCAGAATGTTCCCCTGCTATAATGTCAATTCTGTTTTAGATGACAGACATAGGCGGATCTACTGGGGTGGCATAGGGTGGCAAATGCCACCATAAATGACAGCCTTGCCACCCCTGCTGCCACCCCAGTTGGCGGTAGGGGTGGCGAGGCTTAAAAATTATGGATCATTTGAGAATTACGACCGCTAATGTCTAATGTCGGACTGCAGTGAATGCAGCACGAGAAGACGCGAGAGCGACTGAGACTGATTGTTTTGAAAACCGAATGGGGCAAAGCGAGGGAGCCAGTGGTCATGGGGAGAGGAGACACGGGATGAAACAGGTAAAAATTGATTAACTATCTATCGAGAAATGAAATCATACTGAAAGCACAATGTTGCTAGCATAACTGCAATGCTGATTTTGAGATGATAAAAATCAGGTTATGCTATGCTAGCAACATTGTGCTTTCATTATGATTTAATTTCTTGATAGTTAACCAGTTTTCACCTTTTTCATCCCGTGTCTCCTCTCCCCATGACCCCTGGCTCCCTCGCTTTGCCCCATTTGGATTTCAAAACAAATCAGTCTCAGTCGCTCTCGCGTCATCTCGTGCTGCATTCACTGCTGTCTGACATTGGAAATTAGCGGCCGTAATTCTCAAATTATCCATAATTTATAACCCTCGCCATCCCTACTGCCAACTGGGGTGGCAGCAGGGGTGGCAAGGCTGTCATTTAGGGAGGCATTTGCCCCAGTAGATCTGCCTATGTACACAGTAGTATGGACCTTTGTATATTTTGTGGAAGACAGGAGGGCCACATCACTTTCCTACATATTGAAGACACTACAGTAGCCCTGATTTAATCAGCAGTTAAACAACATTCATACTGCTACAGAATCCACAAAGTTGTGGAAAAAAATGATATATGTGAGCATGTGGGGACAATGGACCCTACAACATAGGATACGGGTAGAGCGAATGGCGCATGAAAATTCTAAATTTCTCTTTTTTTTGTGATTTTTTTTTAAATATTTTGATTAATCTGGGCACTCCAGTTAAGGTGTGTCATAATATATTTTAAATATGTTGACAAAATCAAGTGCCAACATATTGGACATATTGGGGGCCCTCTGTTTGGAGGAGTATATTGGTTTAATCCACTCACAATCAACAAACAAGTGTAATATGAGTAAAAGTGTCTAAGCCCAGATTGAATAACCTGGGAGCAGGATATCATTCTACCCAAAAAGCATAAACAGAGTATATTTTGATAGAGGATAGCAATTGCTTCCTGCTTTCTTCTCCAAAGGTGAAAGAACTTTTCCCCTTAGGCAATATCCAACTAAATTTAAAGTAGACCAACAGCTGCTGCTAAATGCTTGTATGCTTATGATAAGTTTTTAGTTTAGTTGTCTTTATGCTTGTTGTTTAAAGTAAAAAGACAACACTGGGCCAGCTAACAGTTGTCAATTAACCTGTTTTTAAGGTTAATCTGTGGATATACAGTGACCTTCTTTTGTTAATTGTCAATTCTGATAATTCAAGTCAAACTAATAAGGATTGCAGTCATAACGATTTAGTATGTAAAATGATCAATCTGCAGCTGACTTTTATTATGTGCTTTAGGACAGAAAGCAAAATAAGTTATTGAAAACTATATATATATATATATATATATATATATTTTTATTTTATTTTTTTTATTATTATTCAAATGCACTCAATGTCACAACAAACGGACGGCTTCTTTGAGAGGACCAGGGTATTACTAAATATGGCCAAGGGGAGAGTCAAACATACATGACGCTGGCTTAAACACTGGGCCGCTTGAGGTAATTTTGATCAGGGGGTACTGTAAAAATTTCTTTTTATTTTTTTGGATGAAAGACCTATGAGCCTACAGACCTATGTTAAATATAATAAAAAGAAAAAAAATGAAATAGACTACTTTATTGTCATATACACTTCAGTGCACACAACCAGGTTCTGTAAATCACAGGCATCCTCAGTTCTAAGGTGAGTATACACACTATTAATCAAACTTCATAAAATCATAACAGCATAGATTCGGTCAGCTGGCATGACCCTGAGTCACTGTGTTTAAGTCACAAGTGACTCTATTAGGTCCAAAATCCTTTTATGCAAACCACAAGGAAATAATTATATTATTACAGTATTTAAACGTTATTAAACAGAAAAAGTTACCCATCAGAGATCTATGGACTGAGCTGTTCTAAAGTGAGCATTGCTACACAGTAGAAATGGGTTAAGGCACCCAAACAAGGTACCAGACATCTATGTATTGTTTACTCTGAACACACATTTACCCCATTTGTTCCTCAGTAACTTCACATACAGCAGTTAAGGCAACATGAAAGGGACATTTCATGCATGTAAATATGCTGTAGATAGAGCTGTATATGGAGGACCAACTCTGCCATATTTAACAATAAATACAGAAATAAATAAATGCTCAATAAATAAATAAGCATACATAGGCCTGTCGTGATAATCAATAAATCATTTAATCACATGATAAATAAAAATTATCCACGTCATTTCATTTATCTGCTATATCGTCTCTGCTTGTGTTTTTCTCTTTTTCTATTGATGACGCTGGATGAAAAGGCCGGTGCTATCCACTGACCCCTCCCCTTCCTCATTTTTGAGGAGGTAGGAGGAGTGGACTATGGCATCAGGTAGTCAGCGCGCATCATTTTGTACTTCTGCAGCTTTAGAGCCCCGTGAGGAGTTAGAGGAGTTAGCGAGGTAAAAAAAAAAACACATCGTATGTTGGAGGAAAAAGCTCGAAATGGAACTGGTTTGAAAGCCGAGCGCAACAGCCGCAGTGTGGGAGTATTTCGGATTCAAACCAAATGACCGAGGCGAACCGCTGAACCTATGCGAGCCAGTATGTTGCATTTGTCATAAAACAGTAGCAACTAAGAGCAGAAATACAACCAACCTACACATGCAGCTAAAGCACAACCACCCAGCAAAGTTTCTCCAGCTGGAAACAAAAAGTACAAGCGGTGGCCCGTCTGTGTCTTCAAGTTTGCGACAGTCCACCATCACTGAAGCAATTAATCCACAGGCAGCATACAAAAAGGACGGCGCAAAGTGGCGCGCGCTCACAGACAGCGTAGTTCATTTAATTGCTAAAGATATGCTCCCATTTAATATTGTTGAACAGCCGGCATTTCAAAAAATGTTGCAGACATTTGATAGACAGTATGAATTCCCCAGAAAACATACTTATCTCAAACGTGATATTTTGTATATATGTTTTTATTTTCACTGTGGTTTTATCTTGTGTTTAGTTTTTATTCAAGAGTATTTTAAGTTAACAGAGACTGAGAGTCCATTTAATTTTTATTTCTCGTTTTATTTTTGGCAGGAAAATGCATGCATTATTACGTTATTTCCATTAAATCAGTGTAAAAAGGTCTTCAAACAATATTATCGTTTATCGCAATAATTTTTGAGACAATTAATCTTTCTGCAAAATTTGTTATCGTGACAGGCCTAAGCATACAATTAATTGACACCATAAATACAATCAACAAATAAATGTAAGTAGAAATTATATTATAATGGCAGGCAGAAATGTAAAAAGGGCAGGCAGAAATAAATAGCGGCGAAGAAATAACTAGGGTAAAAAAAATACAAAGGAAGAATAAAACAGAGAAAAATATTATAACAAGCACATAATAAATACTTAAAAATATAAGTAATTAAAAAATAAATTTGAAGATAATAAATGACAAAAAAATAAATTAGGAAAATATTACAAAGGCAAAGAAATAAAGAAGCCAATTAAAAGAGTTATATACCTTTATGACTTGCTGTATAATTTAACTTCTACTTACATTTATTTGTTGTTTGTATTTTTGGTGGCAATTATTGTATGCTTATTTATTTATTGAGCATTTATTTATTTCCTGTATTTATTTTTAAATATGGCAGAGTTGGTCCTCCATACTGCTGTATCAACAAATAGGCGGGTTCTGTATGTTACATCAAAATCTCCACAAATCTGAAAAGAAGCAACATAAAAATCAGGTTGCAGAACGTTATTTCTCTAACTATGATGTTAGTTAGGCCTGACGTCTCAGGCTCATAAAGACATATTTGCGGTCAACTATGACAGAAAAGAGACTATCAAGTTTGGTTGTACCCAAATCAAAACACACAAAGGCATTGGATCTAAATACATTAGTGAAGCGTTTTGTTGAGCAACATGGAAATGGCCACATTCAGCTGTAATAGTCATGTCAACTTTATGTTATGCTCTCTGGGGAGCCTTTACAGAGCTGCTACATTTTGTTTTGGCACCTGAGAAAATCTGATATTTCATTTAATAAAACCAAAAGTGTTAAAGGTAAAGTTGTAAAATGTGATAAATGTAATGTAAATCCTGCGTAATATGAAGCAGTGTTGTTGTTTCTTTTTTTGTATATATAGTATGAAACTATCCAGAAATGACCTGTATGAATCTACTCACAAACTGTTTTGTACTTTTTTAGACTAGAAGCAAAATGTATTTTTATGTTGCTTCTTTTCAGATTTGGGGAGATTTTGATGTAACATACGGTACCTGCCTTTTTGTTGATTTGTTTATACAGCAGCTCTATCTACAGCATATTTACATGCATGAAATGTCCCTTTCATGTTGCCTTAACTGCTGTATGTCAAGTTACTGAGGAACAAATGGGGTAAATTTGTGTTCAGAGTAAACAATACACGGATGTCCGGTACCTTGTTTGGGTGCCTTGACCCATCTATTTCTACTGTGTAGTTATGCTCGCTTTAGTACAGCTCAGTCCATTGATCTCTGATGGGTAATTTTTTTCTTTCTATAGTTTCTTCTTGTGCAAATACTGCAAAGCTGCCTCTCTGACAATCAATCTCACACATCTGCGACTCAGCACCTGTGTCTCTTACCTTAATACCTTTCCTGTGATAATGCCCCTCTAGAAGTAGTGTTATCATTCTTCTATCTCCCATTAAGTGAGATCACATTATACGATGTATTTCTAATATGAACTGTTTAACATGAAACACTTACTGTACATATTCTCACCAAACTGTGATAACTGTGATTAAATTCAGTGTAAACAAATGCCATATGTTGCCACCCCTCAAAAATTCCTGCCCCCCTCTCGCCACCCCATAAATATTTTTCTAGATCCGCCCCTGACTGTGTAGATAGTTTCCACTGGTGGGGAAAACTTTTGTTTTTGATGGGAAGCATAAATAATGTAGGTATCACACAATGTTAATGCTCCTGGTGGAACAGATTCAAAAAGCAGCTCTGGGTGATTTAGAGCAGTGCTTCCAAATAGTGGCCCTCAAAAATCATTCTTTCAAATCAGGTGTACAGCACCAGAGGGACACGTGTAAGACTGGGGGGCCCAGGGAGCAGGGGTCCTTTATGACCAAGGGTCACTGAGCAACACAGTGGGGAACCACTGGCCTAACTATTTAGCCTTAACCAGATGCTGCAGGTGTCACATCAGCTCAATACACCAGCTGCTTTCAGACTTGGAGATCACAACAAGTGGATTCAGTTATATTTTTAAATATTCTAATATCTGCTGTTGACTTAATGGAAATAGGAATTTAAAGAAGCAATTTAAACTAGCCAGATTTTCAAGTTGAAAGTTTGTTTTTTTTTTTTTGACAAAGATAAATGGTACCTTAATGAGCCAACCCTGGTGCAGACATCTATTGAAACTTTCAACCTGGGCTCCCACAGGTCGGACACCTTCTAAACAATCATCTGTACAACATAACTTAAGCAGCGCAATGCCCAGAGAGGGTTGTGTTCATTATATTGAAAATTATCTTTAAATTTAGTTTTAAGTTTTTTGTGTTTAGGTTTTATCGAATGTGATAGTCCTAATAGTTCAGTTATGAACTTCTATGGGAATAACATGTTCTGTAATCAGTCTGACCAGAAACTGTAGTTTAAGTCAGGCTTACCTGTTTATCTTCCATCACTAGTTTCTTAATACAGTCAATCTTTCTTTTAACCTACACATCGACTTCTTTCATTATAATTAGCTGCCAACATTTGTTAAATGTCACAATTAAACGTTGGTTCTAATATGTGATATTTTCTCCGTTGAACCTTTTCACAATCTTCTGTTCTGGAGGATTAATCCTGATGAATTATTACATGTTTCTCTCTGATTGTCTCTTGTTGAAATGATTGGCAGGAATTCAGGGAAACCTGTTGTATATTAGTCTCTTTTCTGGGACAAGCTATGACAGGATGATGGATGGTAAAAGCAGTTCATTCTAGATAAGCTTCAAAGAAATTCCTGTGGATGAGGCCCTGCATTTGGAGTCTTGGATGTTGGAATTTATGATGCACACTTAGCTGGTGATGCAGCCAGAACTTCATTAAATCAGACACTGAGTGGAGGTTAAGATTGGTAATTTTGGTCTCGCTAACTGCTGATGGTCGCTCTCATCATTTTCATCTCTGAGCCCATTTACACAACCTTGTTTCACATTTAGCTCTGATGGGCTGTAATATTCACGCGCACACACACACACACACACACACACACACACACACACACACACACACACACACACACAAATATGCTGAAAGAAAGATAGCAGAACAATAAGCAGCTATTCCACACGAGGTTATACAGGCAACAGGCACGCCATTTACTTATTGTTGCTGCTTCATTAAATAGAAATTTGAAATTGATTCCAAATTAGTTTTTTGTTGGCTCTAATTTTTTGGGGTGGAATGAATTGGAGGAACTCAAATTTTATTCATATAGAGTCCACTCCATGATGATAGAGGTCATTGTTCTCTGTAATCTGACAAAATCATGTAGTTTCTTCTACTCTGGGGTGTAAAATCTTTTTAAGTTCAAACACAAAAGAAGTTGAGCAGAATAGAAGCATATTAAACACGTTTTGCTATAAAAAATGTATCTGATTTCTTCATGCTTTTCAGTGTAAGTATGAATTTTCAGCAGGGATGAAAACAATTGCATCCTTTATGATCAACATATTTTTCACGGTTGCTGTTTCAACTGTCAATCAACCCACTTAAAGGGCTTCCTTCTAAAAGAAAACTGGTGTATAAAAAGGCTGCAGTCTCACTGTGGGTCTTAATTCTCAATTCCGATTTTTTTTTCTTCATATTTTTTTGTGTGACCATTCACATAAGCGTCTCAAATTGTGTCCCTGAAGTGACTCGCATGTACAGAAGAACAATCACAAGATGTGTCAGTAGTCAGTGTCTATAGATGGATAGAAAAATGTTAAGCAGTGGAAGTAGCTGGATGCAGAAAAGGAGACAGAGGAGTAAGAGAGCTTTTGGAGGAAGCCTTGGCAGCAACATCTCCAAGGAGAAATGTGTGGGTGCAGCATGTTAGTTAACTGACTTGTTAAGGTATGACCCCTCAAGTTTATTTTTGGACCATTGTATCTGCACAAATACTTATTAATTTCAAAATACCTCAGGATAAGCTCCTGAACTGGCCGGCTACCATTGAGCTTTTTTGTCCTTTGAGATCCTACTGGGGACATTAAGCCCTAGTCAACGTAGGCCATGGGACCAGCCAGGCACTCAAACATCTCCAACACATTAAAGTGGAGGTTTACTAAGGGTGCTAAGAGTAGAGCCTCTGCTTCTTCAAATCAAAATTAGTTAGCTTAGGTGGTTTAATGCTGCGTTCTGGACGATCCCTGGACATATCCTTCTGGGCAAAGGCCAAGGGGATGGCCAAGGGCACTCTGGAGGGACTAAGGTTGTAAATTTGTAAAGGGGTCAGAATGATTATATAGGGTATTTGGTGCTGGTCCTTAAGGTCTCTGAATAGGATGTGTAGCATTGGTTGGGCTGAAAATGGCATATTTGGTGTCCTATGAGCCCTAATGCAAGCCTGTATATTCAATTCAATTCAGTTTATTATTATAGCGCCAAATTCACAACACATGTCATCTCAAGGCACTTTACAGTTCAACCAGATCATACAGTCAAATTGATACAAAGTTTTCTATCTAAGGAAAACTGTTGATTGCATTGATTCATTGACTCAAATACAATCCCTCACACTAAGCATGCTTGTAGCGACATTGGAGAGGAAAAACTCCCTTTTAACAGGAAGAAACCTCCAGCAGAACCAGGCTCAGTGTGAGCGGCCATCTGCCGAGGCCGACTGGGGTTCAAGGAGACAGAAGCAGAGACACAAAAAGCAGCTGTAAAAGGCGGCCCCGTCCAGGAAACACACAGCCAGGCAGATATAAGCCCAAGAACGAAACAACAGGTTTTCTTCCTTTTATGGTATGGTAACAAGCCCAGCTCACTGAAACATTGAAATTCTTGATATGCTAGGGTGACCACACATCCTCTATTTCCCAGACTTGTACTTCTTTTCGTACCTAAATAAATGTCAGGGGGTATTTTCAAAATCGTGTAGGATTTGGTTGACTACAGTGCAGCAGAACCGAGCCGTGAGCTCTGGGCTGGTCCGGTGCAGAGAACCAGCAGGGAATGGAGGCTCTCCATGCTACCGTCACCTTGTCGGGTTCAGTCGCTGTCATGATGGGTTCTCAAGTTCCAACGACTTGGAACGTGGGATGGATGCGTAGGGTCGGAGGAAGTTGTAAACATATGGCAGATGGATTGATTACCTGGACAATCTTGTATGGACCGATGAACTTGGGCGAGAGTTTACGAGACATCGCCTTGAGGGGAATGTCCCGTGTGGACAGCCATACCTCCTGTCTGACCGAGTACTCAGGGGCAGGACGTCTCTTGGTGTCGGCGAATCGTTTGGTCGTCTCAGAGGAACGATTGAGAGAGGTGATGGTATCCCTCCAGATGCGCCGGCAACGGCGGATGTGCTGATTGATGGATTGGACCGATATCTCTCTCTCGTCTGCGGGAAAAAGTGGAGTTTGGTAACCGAGACTGACCTGAAAGGGTGACTGGCCGGTGGAAGCAGATTTAAGAGAATTGTGTGCGTATTCTATCCAAGTTAGGTACTGGCTCCAGTCGGTGGGATTGTTTGAAGTCAGACAACGGAGGGTTGACTCTAGCAGTTGGTTCATCCTCTCAGTTTGGCCGTTGGACTGTGGATGATAACCGGAAGTTAGAGAAAACTTACAGTCGAGAGCGGAACAGAATGCCTTCCAAACTTGTGAAATGAACTGGGGACCACGGTCTGAGAGGATCTCTTGGGGAATGCCATGTAGACGGAAAACGTGTTTCACCAGGAGCTGGGCGGTTTGAAAAGCCGTGGGAAGTTTCCTGAGAGGGATGAGATGACAGGATTTCGAGAATCGATCAACGATGGTGAGGATTGTGGACATACCTCGGGAGATGGGAAGACCAGTGACAAAGTCGATAGCTATATGGGACCATGGATGTGAGGGAACTGGAAGAGGTTGTAACAGGCCTGAGGGAGGTTGATGTGAGGCTTTATTTCTTGCACAGGTGGAACAGGCCAATACATACTCCTTGACATCTCTGTGAAGAGTTGGCCACCAGAAACGTCTTGAAATCAAAGCGACGGTTCTGCTCACCCCCGGATGGGCAGAGAACTTAGCAGCATGCATCCACTGTATTTGGCGAGATCTGACAGAAGAAGGTACATAGGTTCGGTTAGCTGGACCTATACCTGGGTCAGGTTCTGAAGCCAGGGCGGAATTAATTAGATCGGTGATCTCCCAGGTAACCACTCCAACAGTGCATGATGCGGGACGGACAGGTTCAGGCGTCTCGGGTTGATCAACGGAGTATAGACGAGAGAGAGAATCGGGTTCGACATTCTTGGATCCGGGTCTGTAGGAGATAATGAGGTTGAAACGAGAGAAGAAAATGGACCACCTTGATTGACGGGGATTGGCTTGTTTAGCTGACTGGATGTAAGCAAGGTTCTTGTGATCCGTCCAAACGAGAACCGGGTGCTCAGCTCAGCTCAGCTCCCTCCAGCCAGTGCCAACTTGATGGCCAGTAGTTCTCGGTCTCCAACATCGTAGTTTTGCTCTGCGGAGGAAAGTCTTCGAGAGAAAAAGGCACAAGGATGAATCTTTTGATCAGTGTCGAGTCTTTGAGATAAGACAGCTCCAACACCATAGTCGGAAGCGTCTACTTCGAGGATGAATTGTTTGGAAGGATCAGGCTGGATTAACACGGGTGCTCTGGAAAACAAAGATTTCAGTTTCTCAAATGCGGTTTGTGCCTCAGGGGTCCATTGAAAGGTTCGTTTGACTGAGGTTAAGGAGGTTAGAGGAAGAGCTGTCTGACTATAGTTCCTGATGAATCGGCAATAAAAATTGGCAAAACCCAGGAATCTCTGTAGCTGCTTGCGGTTTTCAGGAACCGGCCACTCCAAAACTGCCTTTATTTTATCCTCAGAAGGCTTAACCTGCCTGCCCTCGAGCACAAACCCCAAAAAGGCGACTGAAGGCTGATGAAATTCACATTTCTCAGCCTTGACAAAAAGTTTGTTCTCCAGTAATCTTTGCAACACAAGGCGGACATGTTTCTTGTGCTCCGTGAGGTCTTTAGAGTAAATGAGTATGTCATCTATGTAGACGAACACGAACGCATTTAAAGTCTCTGAGAACGTCATTCACAAGGGCTTGAAAACAGGCAGGAGCATTTGTTAGACCAAAGGGCATGACCAAATATTCGAACTGACCCAAGGGGGTTTTAAACGCTGTTTTCCACTCATCTCCGTCACGGATCCTAAGAAGATGATAAGCGTTCCTCAAATCTAGTTTGGTGAAAACAGTTGCCCTTTGTACAGGTTCAAAAGCTGAGGCAAGTAGTGGAAGAGGGTACTTGTTCTTAATTGTTATTTGGTTCAGGCCTCTGTAATCAATACATGGTCTTAAAGAGTCCTTCTTGCCGACGAAAAAGAACCCTGCACCCAACGGAGAAGAAGATGGGCGAATTATCCCAGCAGCTAAAGACTCGTTTATGTATTTTTCCATGGTTTCTCGTTCTGGTTTGGAAATATTGTATAGTCTACTGCTGGGTAGAGGTGCTCCAGGTAATAGCTCAATCGCACAGTCATATGGTCTGTGTGGTGGAAGGGACGTAGCACTGACCTTACTGAAGACAGGAGCCAAATCATGGTACTCAGAAGGAACAGAAGAAAGGTCAGGAGAGTCCATCTCCCCCCCACCTCTAGGAGACCCCACCACAGGGGCTGCCGAACGGAGGCATATTTCGTGACATAACGTTGACCACGATTCCACATGACGATCAGTCCAGTTAATATGTGGATTATGTTTCTCCAACCATTCGAATCCAAGCACCAGGGGAGAGCATGCAGAGGGAAAAACAAAAAATGTTATGGTTTCACGATGATTACCTGAGAGTAGTAGCTCCAGTGGTTGAGTTTGATGGGTAACCTGGTGGAGTTTTTTCCCATCAATAGCTGAGACACTAAGAGACTGGGTCAGGGGATGGTTTCAATTTGAAGCTGTTGGACAAGGTTTGAATCAATTAAATTTCGTTCACAGCCTGAATCAATGAAGGCAGAAAAAGAGAGGCTTTGATTAGAGCAAAACAAAGTGGCGGGGAGCATAAGTCGAGGAGATTTTTTAGAGTTATCATGGCCCACCAGACTCCTCAGAACCTCTGGCGGGCCCGGGCTTTTGATTTAACTGGACATGAAGCGATGAAGTGACCACTCTCACCACAGTAGATGCATAGTTTGCTCAAAAGACGTCTTTGTCTTTCCTCTGGAGTGAGCCTGGTATGTCCAACCTGCATGGGTTCGGCATCCATCTCTCCGAAATGAGAGACCTGAACAGGCAGAGGGAGAGACTGGACTTTAAATCTTGGTTTGGACAACTGTTTTGTGGGAGCAGAAAAAACAGTCACATTATTAGAAGCAGGGGCTGAAGAAACAGAACCCAGATTTCTAGACTTGGAGCTGTTTCTAGCTCGGATTCTGTTGTCCAATTTTATGGTCAGACGGATTAATTCCCCAAGTGTTGCAGGTTCGTCGAGGGTTGCTAGTTCATCCTTGATGCTTTAATTCAAAGCCATAAAATAAGCCCCCTTTAAAGCGCTTTGGTTCCATCCGGAGGCTGCCGCTTTAACCCGGAAGTTAATGGAGAACTCTGCCACAGAAGAATTTCCCTGTTTAATGTTGAAAAGAGCACGGGAGTCAAGGGTTTGATCAGTTTCTTGATTGAATACCTGAGAAAATTCTGAAATAAACTCAGAGTATTGACAATTTAGGCTTTCATCAGAGGCAAACCTGGTTGAGCCCAGGCCAGTGCTCTTCCTGTCAATTGAGATAAAATAAAAGTTATTTTCTTGTGGTCGTGGGAAAACTGCCAGGAGAGTTCAGAAAAATTAAACGGCATTGAAATAAAAATCCCTTGCAGTCCTTTACGTTACCGGAGAATTTCTCAGGCAGACTTGGGCGGAACTCTGGTGATGACGTCACAGCCGGTGACCTCGGGGGCGGAACTGGACCCGGAAATGGTTGTACTGCCGGCGTGGCGTTAACTCGGATCAAGTGGTTAGCATAGTTTTGAACCACTCGGTCTTGTAACTCAATGTGGGTGTTTAACTCACTGAGAACCAGAACATGTTCCTGGATTTGAGCCTCCCGCTCCTCCAATAGACGACGGAGGTGGTCTGCTGGGCCTTGTGTTTGGCCGCAGTGTTCTGTCATGATGGGTTCTCAAGTGAGACCCAGTTATGCAGAACACCACGGAGACGGAAACAGAAGTAAAGGGTTTAACAATGTTTATTGTCACAAGCACAGTTTAATCACTGGTTCTGGTTCTGGCCTGGGGACTGGTTCACTGGAGTCTGCGTGGGAGACAGTTCAGTTAGCGTTTGCTCAGAGGAGTTTGATTCAGACAGTTTCAGACTTGTACCTTGAGGGTTCTTGGTTAAAGCCTTGAGAGGGAAACTGTTGGGTAGATAGTTTGTTCAGCAGAGTCCATTAACTGCTTCAGTGTCTTACTTCTTGAGAATGAGCTGACCTTGGCTTTGAGTTTCCAGCTCTTGGTCCAGAGCTGCATGGAAACTCCAGAGAGAGACTTCAGGTTTGGCTCAGAGGGCAGGCTCGGCAGGTTAAGCTCCTCCTGAGCTTCACAGGAGAAAAACAGGTTTCCTGGAAGACAGAGACAAAGGTTAGAATCCAGTCTGGATTCAAAAGTCAATAAAGGTTCTCAGAGATACTAGGCTTAGGTGCTAACCAACTGGATAAAACACTGCGGCGTGGAGGCAAGGTCTGAAGACAGCTTAAATACTGTGGACCCTCTGATGATGGGATGAGCTTCAGCTGTGCAGGAGGCTTGGCTCAGGAGGATCCATGGCGGACTCTGCTGGAGGAAGGTGGTACTTCTCCAGCTCCCAACAGTCGCTCCTGCCCTGGAGCTGATGGCTCGGTTCGAATGCATTGTCCGGTCCAGTCAGCGGCGCAGCCCCCCCCCACCACCACCACCACCACCAAAATTAGTCCAATTAAAATCACCAACCAGTAAAGGTGCAGAGACATTTTGAACATAATCTGTTAATTTAAAGAGCATTTAACACTGAAATGAAATTAGGGTTTTATGCATCCTTGTTATACATTGAATTTTTAAATAACAAATATAAATAATAGAAAATGTTCCTATTTTAAAATTTAATTGTTTTTCAAGTAGAGAACAACAATCATTCAGTTTGGCGTATAGACAGTTTCCTGATTCACATATTGATTCCTTATTCACCTGAACTGACTTTTAGTTTTTTTTTTATTGCTTAATGAGAGCAGTGGGCTTTACGCTGCCCTGGAAGGCTTTTAAATCTGGGTTTGAATGGTGACAAAGCCATTCTCAAGCACATATCAAGGTGCGCATATTGAGCCTGGATCAATATTTATTTTTGATTATATTCATGGTGGGAAATCCTGCTTCACAGACGTGGGTTGAGCCAAATCTACTCAAAATGTGCAGGGTCATCTTTGAGCACACCATTTCACTTTTTTTTCACTAGTTCACTGCGCTTCTTCTAGCAGTCCAAGCTTTCTCTGCTTTCTTTTTCTCTGCTCATTTGTATCATGTGTAGTCTAGTCCCTGAAGCTCCGGAAGGCTTTACCATATTAACAGGAGAAGCGGCGCAAGTGAAGTTGGATGCTGTCGTCGGACAACATGTAGTAATCTATAAATGTTTTAAACCAGGTTGGGTCAGGATAAACCAGCAGGTGGGTCAGGATCCGGACCTCGTTCCGCTAATCCGTGACCTCTGCACTAGGCCAACACTCCCCAATTTAAAAAAGCTTAATGCATTTTAAACTAGAGTGATAAATTTCTCTTTAACAATTATTGGTGGAAGCAATACTTTAAAGATGTCTTTAAAAACATCAGAAACATATTTGCAGAAATACCATCTGAGTCACTTTCTGTCTCATCCAGGCCGATGTTTTCACATCAAGTGAAAAATCAATATGAAGAGGGCAAAGCTACAATTAATCATACACACATGGGAGCATTAAAGAGCACCACGCAAACTTTCCCACAGCTTCCACAAACACCACCAGGTTGGTCTGGTTTCAGGTTTATCTTTAAAAGTTCCTCCTTTCAAGTTTAGATTGGTTTTAATTACAATTGAACTTTCTAGAACCCTTCCCATTGGAACAACTGATTATATTCAGCCCTGGAGGTTAAGATAAAATCTGAGGTCAGAATTGGAAAACTCTCGACTATAATACAGTCAGTGGTAACTCTTATGCCAGTGGAGCTGGTGAACTACTGATGGAGGTTTCTTACTAGTTACTCAAAACTCAGAACCTCTATCCCTATCTATCCCCCTGTCAGCGCTTAAAACCAACAAGTACTTGAAATTTGGATGGATATGTTGACTCATTTATGAAATATCAATAAGTAAATGATGTAGGTGACATTTGCATTACTGAAAGATTTTTGGCATTGATAAACCGGAGCTTATTAATACTGGACAATGCTATTAGCCTGCAGGGGTTCTCTATATACAGCACCTACAGAAACAGAGAGCTCTTTGGTAAGACAAGGGGAGGGGGGCTGTGTGTGCATGTAAACAAGTGTGGTGTAAAAATGCTAGGTCACTAGCTTCTGTTCTCCAGACAGAGTTTCTGACTGTTATCTGCAGACCGTCTCTGAGCTTCAATCGGCACACACATAGGCAGTTTTCATTATTGCAGGGTATTTAACCACGCAAACTTGAAGACTGTGCTCCCTCATTTCTAGCAACATCTGGACTCGCCGCGACCTTGGGTCATCAGATCACTTTTTTGTCATGCTAATTCCTGCATACAGCCCCCAGCTATTCAGGGTTCAACCAACAGTTAAAGGAGTCAGAGTGTGTTCTGAAGGAGCCATGGAGAAACTCCAAGACTGTTTTGAATGCTCGGACTGGAACATGTTCAAAGCTGCAGCAACCTATGACAACAAGATGAGCATGCCATGACTATGTCAGCCTTCATTAACAAATGCATTGAGGACGTCAGCATCTCAGAGAACATCACCACCTGGGCCAATTAGCATGCTTAGTGTGAGGGATTGTATTTGAGTCAATGAGTCAATGCAATCAACTGGTTTTCCTTAGATAGAAAACTTTGTATCAATTTGACTGTATGATCTGGTTGAACTGTAAAGTGCTTTGAGATGACATGTGTTGTGAATTTGGCGCTATATAAATAAACTGAATTGAATTGAATTGAATTGAATTAACCACCCTGGATGAATGGGGAGCTCCAAATCAGGAATCGCTGGACTAGTGCATAGTGCGAGCATGCTTAGGTCTGTCACCATCATTCCAGTCCCAAAGAAGCCTCACAACACCTCATTTAATGAGGTACACCCCTCTGCAATTGGCTGTTAGACTTCCACACAAACAGACCTCAGTCGGTCCCGGTCAGAGAGAACATCTCTGATGTCCTCACCCTAAGCACAGGCTCCCCTCAGGGTGCGTCCTGAACCTCCAGCTGTTCAATCAGATGACACACAACTGATTCCCCAGGTTCACCACCAATTACATTGTGAAGTTTGCAGACGACACTACAGTGGTGGGCCTCATCAGAGACAACAACGATGAAGACTACAGAGAGGAGGTGGAGCAGCTAGTGGACTGGTGCAAAGATAACATCCTGATCCTGAATGTGGATAAGATTAAGGAGAATATTGTTGACTTCAGGAAGACCGTTCTAACCATGCTCCACTGCTCATCAGCAGCTCAGCTGTAGTGGTTGTCAGTGGCACCAAATTCATGGGCGTGCACATCACAGACAACTTCACCTGGACTGTAAACACCACCCCACTAGTCAAAAGGGCACCAAAGCGCTTGTACTTCCTGTGGAGGATGAGGAGAGCCCACCTGCCCCCACCCATCATCACGACCTTCTACAGAAGCACCATAGAGAGCGTTCTGACCAGCAGTCTCACTATGTGGTGTGGAGGTTGCGCGCCTCAGACAGGAAGAAAGTAGAAAGCAGACTGGTGAGAACAGAAGAGAGGATCATCAAGGCTCCTCTTGTCTCCATAAAAGATATTTCATCCCGGCGCTGGATGTCCCGAGCCCGTATCATAAATGCTCACCATTCACACCCCCACTCCACTCCAATGACTGTTCTCCCTGCTCCCCTCGTGGAAGAGGTTTTGCAGAATTCAACGCGTATCCAGCAGATTCTGCAAAAGTTTCTTCCCCACCGCCATCAGACTGCTGAACTGAACTGAAACTATTTCACATGTCACAAACTCTGCATCAAACTGATAACACCAAACAAAAAAATACAAAATTTTTGCATCATATATATTAAAATCTGAAATTCCCTATCAATGGGTTTTTTTTTGCACCATTTGTTTTTTTGCTTTGTTTTTTACACTGTTTACATTTCATCACTGATATACTTTACGGAATGGAAATGTTAATTTACTGTCTAAAAAGTAGTGATGCACGATATTAAAAATTTCAACCGATACCGATAACCGATAATTTCCTGCTTCTCAGGGCCTATACCGATACCGATACCAATGTGTTAAAATTTAATTTAATTTTCTTATTAACACAACATTAACATAATATATTGATATAATCTACTTTGTGCAGTATAGATAACTGATGAATTAGCTAATTTGACCTATCTATAACAAAAAACAACAACTTTGTGACACTGCAAATGTTTATTTCTTTTCATTTCACCAAAAAAATAAGGTAATATCCTATAAAACATGCAGCAAGACACAGATATGCATCAAACATGCATCTTAATTTAACAAAAAAAGTGCATCTCTTATGGAGGTATGTAATAAAGTGCATTCTGAAAACCATTAATGCTTGACTGCATTAAAACAACACTCAATCATTTAGATAAAAAAAAATGCTTACAACTTCAACTTAAAAGTTAAATGATTTCCTCTTCTCAACATGTCCTTTGCTAACCACTCCCCAATCTTGTCACTGTTTCATGTCATTACATGTGGTCATATGCCATCATAAAACATATAGTAAAAGTTCTAACAACAATAAGCATAAAATGTGCCTCTTAATTTTAAGAAAACGTACATCCCTTAGGGACGTAAATATTTAAGTCTGTTTCAAAAATAAAAGGCTTAAATTCTTCAAAACTTCAACTTCAAAGATTTTCCTCTTCTCAACATTTCCTATCCTAACCTCCCCCCAAACTTGTCACTGTCACATTATTTGCATTATATTTTCTATATTCTGGGGGAGGGCACCAGTGGGAGATTTTTCTTAACAAAGAGAAGCATCTCTGCTTTCTCACATCCAAGTGGGTTTCGTTTTTCATCAATAACATTTGCAGCAGCAGAAAATAAACGTTCACTGTCCACACTTGTACAAGGAGAGGACAGATACTTCCGTGCGAGGAGGGCAAGTTGTGGGAACCGGATTTTGTTGCTTCTCCAGTAGTCCAAGGGGCTCTCGGATCGAGGAATTGTGGGCTCTGAGAGATAGGCTTGAATCTAAGGTAATAGAAGAATAACAAAGAACAAAAACAAAATTATATTTAATGTTATACATAGCATATTTAACATAATATAAAAAAATTTTATCAGATAGCCCAAAGCTTTATATAAACAACAAATCAATTACCTGCTGATCAGCTTGGCTGTGGTTCAGCTCGTTTGTGGCATTTTCGTGAAGGATTTCTTCATACATTTTCTGCAGGGAAGCATTGTTGTTGTCATCTGTCCTGATTCTCTTCTCATGTGGCTCTTCCTTTGGCTCATTTTCTGTCTGTGATCTCATTTTGGCCATTAAGACTTCCATTGCTTCCTTCTTTGTTGCTTGGTCAAAAAAGCAGTCTTTATATCTGGGGTCCAACACTGTGACAGATGTGACTGAAACGCTGCTCAACAGCTTGCAGTAGCATACTCTTTGAAGTTTTGATTCCATGATCTGTCGCAACAGTCTTGTTTAACAGACGTTTCAGGGCCTCAATGGAGGGGATCACATCAGCTGCCATGGCTGTAGCTGAGCTCATGTTTTTTGTCAGCTGCTCACACGGGTCAAGAATTGTTAGCATGTTTTCGATTAAAGCCCACTGATTTGGGCTCAGAAATGCAGGCAAGTCGAAATCGACGGCATATGCTGCCAGGGCTCATTTCTGCTGCAACAAGCTGGTCAGCATGTAGAAGGTTGAATTCCAACGAGTAGCCACGTCTTGTTGAAGCCTTGCCTCTTTCATGCCAAGTTGTTTCTGTAAGTTTCGTAGGAGGGAGGTGGCTGCGATGCTTCTTTGGCTCAGTACAGCCTCATTCACAGCTAACTGTAGCGTGTGTGCTACACAGCCCAAACTGGCAATCCCACACTCCTCCATGGCCTTGATCATGTTGCGTGCATTGTCCCTCAGCACGACATGCACTTGGTCTTTCGTTATATTCCAGTGTGCAAGCATGGTGTTAAACGCCTGACATATCATTGCTGCAGTATGTGATCCGGGGCACTCCTGAGCATGCAGCATGGCTTGTTACAAATTAAAGTCCTCGTCTAGCCACTGTGTGTTAGACTTAGCATTCTAACAGGGCTAACATCGGACGTCCATATGTCTGTTGTGAAACTTATGTGTAGTCCGTTCTGGTCGATTAGGCTGTGGATGTGTGTGGCAACAACATCATAAAGTGCAGGGAGGGACACGTCTGAGAAAAAGCGGCGGCTTGGAAGAGTGTAGCGTGGCTCCAAGTGTGCCAACGGGCTACAAAAAGATGGCTCTTCGACCACGGAGAAAGGCTGGTCGCCGAGTGCAATGAACTCCATTATTTTGCCGTTAATGGCTTTGGTCTTTTCACTGTCTCTCGCAAAGGGTCTACTTTTTTCAAAAGACTGCAGAATGGTAACATCGGATTTTCTTCCTTTAGTTACCGCATTGGTTTCACTGCTTGTGCTAGCTGCTGCAGCCGCTGCCTCATACTCTTTTAATACCTCTTCGCCGCGGTGCCGACTTTTCAGGTGAGATATAAGATTACTTGTGTTAAAGCTTGACGACCTTTTTCCTCCTCTCGGAATCCGCAATAAACAGGCGTTGCATATAGCGAAAGCATTGTCATTTTCTGCCACTGTGAAGAACGACCATACTGGTGAAGGCATGTTTGTCTACTTCCCCACTCACTGGCTGCATGCATTGGATGTGACGTGCCACTGCGCGTCATGACTTGTGTCGTCAAAATAAAAGTCGTTACTCTTGAACGCAGTTTCCGCGTTTTTATTAAATTATCGGCTATTTTTATCGGGAAAATATGGCTATCGGGCCGATAGAAAATAAGCCCAAATCGGCCCGATAGTTTAGGTGACCGATATATATCGTGCATCTCTACTAAAAAGCTGTACTAAACAAAATTTATTTTTTTTCTAAGTCGAAGTGTAAGTATAATAATGGCTAATGAAGTAACACTCATTGCTGTATAATAGCCTGGAACATTAAAGTGAACCTTATTATTCCATGAGGCTGTCATTTTGAAGGCAGGCCTTATACTGAGCAGAAAATGGACTCAAAACCTTTGGAGTTTTATTTACATGGGTGTTCAAAGGTGATTATTGGCACAAATAGAAAAACATATATTCCAGAGAGCGCAGAGAGCTTAGTGTGGTTTGAATTGACCTAAACCACTGTGGGAAACTCAAGGAAAGCATTTTTTCCCCCTTTCAGTGATGGATCCTAATGCTGCTTTGCTGAAACATAATCTTGACCATTTAAGTTCATAACTCAAAATCGTACAGCTTTTGTAGAGTGAGAACAGACTCTGTGTTCCTCTGCTTTCAGGGTTAGGAGGATGAGGGATGAGGATGGTGGAACATTTTTATTGGAATACTTTGAAAATTTCATAAAAAGCTATTAAAAATCACCAAAGATATCCATCAATACTGCATGGTATTTTCATTCAGAGATCTGTATGAAAGCAAACAAAGTTTGAAATGCGGTTTCTGAGTACCAAACAGGTAATGTCTGCAATAAAATATGTTGTTGTCTGAACAACCTTAGACTGTTGCCCTGCTGCAATAACACAGGATATAGATTACATCTGGCTTCGATTTAACTTATATTTTCGTTAGACACCAGTTTCCTCACGCACCAAGAGGGCTGTAGCTTTGTATGTGTGCTATCAGCTCAAAGACGCTGCTATTGCTCCAGCCTGAGTAGATTGATGCAGAGAGATGTGTTTTTGCAGCACGATAGAGGTTTCAAATAGGGAATGTCCTCAAAGTTGCTGGATTTCTCTCTCTGCTATCTCCCTAGACAAAAGAAAGCAAAATGAAAACAGATTTGAAGAACTTCTTTACTAATTTCCTTCTTCCATGTTTTCCACTTGCCTATATGCTGTTGGGTTATTTTTTGGGGGTTTTATTTTTGTTTTTTAGTGGTTTGAGTGGGCAGGCACTTATCTACAAAGGCTTTTGCCTGAGCTTGGTCCCCGGAGAAGTTTGAACCGATTTTTAGATGTTCTGATTATTTGTCCTGGGATCCAAGGAGACAGAGCTTCATCTGGTGATCCTCCCAATCTCTATAACAGTTTTCCAGTAAGGATGGTTAAATTATTTTTTTCTTTCTTTTGAGCATGTCTCAAGCACTATCAGGCCTTTCTCGTTATTAATACCTTGTTTGTTGTTTTGTTTTGAGTCTTATTTAGCTTTTTTTTCTGTTTGTTAGTTATTTATCTGTTTTCATTTGTTTAATAAAGCACATTGCTGTAGACTTCCAAGTTATTCACACCATTTGTCCCAGTATCTGTCCATCTGTGATTGTCTCTAATCGCTCTAATACATCTAAATGAAATCCAGTTTAACTAATTGCCAATATCAGTCACCTGTAAACAATTTAGCCACAGGAGAACAGTAAAGTTTCTATTTCTGACCTCAGGGGTTCCCTAGAGAATATTGTAGAACAACATGAACCATTAAGACTAAACAACCTTAGAAGATAGGTTAAGTAGGAAGTTCTGGTTCATTTTAAACCAGGGTTAGATTCTAGAAGGATCTCCCAGCTTTACACCTATCATCAATCCATCATCTGATCATGAAGAGATGATAAACCACCTGCAAACCTACTGAGAACTGAATGTCATCCTAAACTAACAGGCGGGACAAGCAGAGATTTGATAAGATAAACAGCCCAGACCATCATGGTGACTCTGGAGGAGCCTCAGAGATCCACTCCTCAGGTGGGAGAATCTAAGAGTTTATAACTAAACTTCCAACAAAGATACCATCAGTGGATGCAAACTAACACTGCTGACACCCTGAACACAACATGAAACATGGTGGAGGCAGGATCATGTTGTGGGGATGCTCTTCTGCAGAGGCAAGTGAGCTCGTCAGAGGCGATGCAAGATTGATTGGCTCAAACGGAACTCAGAAAGAATCTCTGCTTTAGGCTCCAGAGTACAACACACAGGTGCTGATGTTTCCTTCCTAGCAGAATGACCACCCAGAACATGCAGACGAAGATATTACAGATCAGATCAGTGCAGATCTCTTAATCAGACATGTTCCTCCAAGATTCTTTGTTTGAAGTTTTTTATCCAACCTGACTCAGAGATATTAGAGTTAGAGACAAACCCTCAGCCTGTAGGTCTGCAGCTTAAAATCTTTAAATTCTTGCTTAATTTTGCTTCCAGGAGACAAATATATATATATATGCACTTCAATATCTGGACCAGATGTAGAAGTACAAGCTTTCTGCCAGGAGCCATGAATGAATAGGAATAGGTGACCAGAGTGAAGTGGATCAGATGGAGGTTGTGACATCAATTGAAGCAGAGCGAATGAAGCGTTGTTGTCGCTCAGAGACAGACCGTTGGCAGATATATGCTTTTGGCTTTTCTCCTCTTAATCATAACCAGTACATTGGCTCTGCTGGGTGCTCTGCACTGCTTTCTGCATCTTTCAAACATTTCTGGACAGGTTTTGGTTTCCATAAGGTATTTGTATGTAGCCTCCATACATTATTCTGCCTCATCAGCATGCTCAGCAGGCATTCTTCCCTCACAGTTCATTTCTATTTTGCTCAGAGCAGGACAGCAGTAAAGGAAGCAACTCTATGAACAGCTGCAGCTACTCTATCAGTGGTCACATTCAGGGGTCTTGTTTTGTAATGGCATCAACAAGGTGAGAAATCAGATGGACTGCAGGCAAAGAATAATTCATCACCTTTTTAACTGATGTCTCAGCTACACTGCTGAGTGGATGCTGCTGTCTCACAGCCAGCTGTTGTGTTGATTGTTGATGAAGAAAGGTGACCCAGCTTTAACAGAATACAAAAAAAAAAAAAAAAAAGATTTTCTCAGTGGACAGAACCCATCCGGATTAGAGGTCCTTGGGCTCTATCTCCCAACCTCTGTATGGACTGTTAATCTGAGAGCTGGTGTTTTAGAATTGGACAACACTGTCAGATTTTTCCAAATGATGACATTTAATCTTAGGCCTACAGGTCTATTTTCCAAAAAAAAAAAAAAAAAAAAAAAGGCATACTAATCCAACTATCTTAGATAGTAATATAAGATAGTTCTCAACTTGCACACTTCAGAAACTGCTAAACTTTTTTAGTCAACTGACAATAAAAGTCCTGGAGGATGAAGGGGTTGTGAACATTTGAAAGTACATTTTTGAAGAATAAGCATGTACTGTATGTATCATTTCATTACATCATCATCCAGACTCTGACTACTCCTTTAGTCACTGCTCCACAAAAACGTATTGTACATTTCTCTACTCTCATTTTTCTTATCTGTCTTTGTCTTGTTTTTGTGATCATTTTGTTGTCAGCTCCCAAGTTGTTCATCAACTTATGTTAACACATAAATGCAGACATCTGTTATGTTGCAGCAGTGAGACGTCAATACTGCCCTTTTGCATATTTTGGTTGCGTGAAACATTTAGACTGAAGTCTAAACTGAAGGCATCAAACTACAGTAGTAGTTAGGTAGGTAACTGTTGAAAAGAATAACAGAAGCTATTGAGCTCAATTAAAATTCAGCCTAGAGTAAGAGATATAACTGTGTTGTGTATGAGTGATCTGCTATCTATAAAGGTAATCTTCATAACACCACTTTTAAGTAAATGGTTTGATAATACAATGGCATTTATTTTTATTTTAATTAACGATTAATAGTTGCCAATTTCAGAAATTATAAGCACAATTGCCAATTACCAACTTTGCCGGTCAATAGAGTTAATAACTGTCAGTTGTTTTTTTGTAAATGTTAAATGCAAGTATCCCAATAATGGCAATTATCTTGTGTACCTCGAATATCCTTTTGTTGTGGAAGATTAATTTGTATTTTTTAATTATAGTTCTAACAAGTGTTCATAACGTAAAAACAAAAACAAAAATGTCGTGCCTAGCTCTATAGTGAATGTCAAGGCTCAGACAAATGGACCCAGATTTCAAGCAGACAGAACAGGATTGTTTAAAGATAAAACACTTTATTGAAAGCTCTGGAATATACAACTTTCAAATATGAGCAGCTTGCTGGATTTTCTGTAGAAACAAACATTCAGGTTAGTGATCACTAGGCTTAGACAGGGACCAATAACGGGCATGTGAATCACTAACCTGGTTCCCAGGTTAGTCCTTGTACAGAGGAAGGAGTGCGAACTAGTTGGATGACTTCTCCACAACAAGCGGGAGGAGCTGCCCAGAGAGTTCCCGGAGCGGAGAACAGAAGAGCAGGAGGGTCCAGAGGCAGAATCCAGAGCAGGCAACAAAGCATGGGTCTTAATCAGAAAATCAGAGAGGTTCAGAAGTACCAGAGGGATAGATCCATGTTCGCTAACAGGCAGAGTCAAAACAGCAGTCCGAATAAAGGAAACACACAGGAACAGGCCAGAATAGGGACAAACCAAAACTCAGGAATCCAATGCAGAAACAGGTCAGGATCAGTCAGTCAAACAACACTTCAGGCTACACTAGATACTTCTCACACTTGGCTCAAATAATCTGGCACTTGTGGCTGGTAAAGAGGCAGCGTAAATAGGAGTTGGAAACAGTTGGAAAAGATGAGCGTAATGAACAACCGGGCAGAGTAAGACAGGTAAATTGAATGAGCAATTGAGCCAGCGGACAGTACCAAAATCATGACGGTGAAGTGTTTTTTTACATGTCAGGCTTTGACTTTGATTTCCCTTAGTGGTTTGCCAGTTGGGTTTCTGTCTATTTGTTTTTTCATATATATATATATATATATATATATTTTTTAGATAAAACCTCAAATGCTGCATCACAGAAACAGCAGAAATGGGTGGGGCTTCTTCAGATCTTTGTAATGAGTGATGTCTGTTTGTCTGAAGAACACTCTTTGCCTGCTGGTCTATTTAGGCCAGGCTCAAAGCTTTGGTTCTAATTCATAATGCTTACGAAATTCTAATGTGTTCTCTTGGCTCCAGGTCAGGACTCTGTGCAGGACATTCAGGTAAAAAAAATCAAAATTAAATGTGTTTCCTGGTGGTTTGTGAATATGATAAAACAAACTGCAAGTCAGATTAAAATTTTGGATAAAAATCTTTATATTTTACAGTACTTTTTTAGTCTTTACATTATTCTTATTCACTTGCTGATGCAGCATATATTTTTTGCTGCAAGCTGTCTTTTTTATGAATTTGTTAGTTATTTTTTTTACTCGTGTTCGATCAATTAATTGAAATGTCCTTCCATATTCCAGCTTGTTGACTTTTGTTCTGGCTGCAGGAGGCTGCGCCTGAGCAGCTATGTGAATAGATGACAGGGGTTGACGTTAAGGGTTTTTACGCAAGTGACTTTCACATTTCATTTGCACAGAAACAAGTTTTACTTGCCCAGTATAATGTTTGATAAATATAGTTCCTAATATTTATTTTTTTATATATATCAATGAAACATTTGGTTGTTTTTTTAAATGTTTAGCTCTATAACATTTAAATGCAGCTCCCCAATGTCTAAAAGAAAAAAATTTAATGACATTTTTTTTAATGCATGACCTGCATCACTGTATAGAAGACTGCCATATGATAGCGCTTTCTAGCTTGTTTGTCGTTTTGGTAACTACATCAAAATTACCGCTAGGTGGACAAATATCACCCGGCTTTTTCAAATCATGCACCTCTTTCAAATCACGCGAGAATGTGTTCAAAACAACAAAAATGGCGGCGGCAAGGCAAATGCAATGAAATTTCTATTTTCCCAACAATAAAAACTACTTGCGATCGGGCGATGGTTAACATCGAGCCCTGGATGAACTCAACTTAATTTGATGGAATCAGGAATCATTATTAGAACCGCTAGAACTGCACTGAATGCCCTTCAGATAACACTGCTATAGTTTGAACTCTATGGAGACATTTTAAAGGGTCATAATATTATGTTGTGAATGAAGCCACAGTACAGGTCTTAAAGTTTTAAATGCATTATTGACAGTTCACTCTTAATTCATGAGGTAGTAAGCAGGTAGCTAGATTTCTCTGGAGCTGTAAAACTCTTCATTACATTTTTGCCTCTGTTGAAAATACTTTTATAGAATGATTGTAAAGAGAAACAAACTTCCAAACATTACTGGGTAATAAAGAAGAGGAGCATTAAATGGAAAATTTAAAAAAGCTATTTGCACTTTGGTTATGGTTTGAGTTTTCAAAAAAAATGGGGAGATGATGTGGTGAAACGGAGTCATCAGACAGCTTCTAGGAGACATAAGTCTTGGCCATTACATAGTTAACGTGAAGGCTCCACATGTGGCCCATCTCAGGACCCTGATTTGTCACAGAGACTTAACAAATACCATATTTACAGACTTAACAAATACCATATTTACATAATTAAAAACCCTCAAATTTAACTGGTGTAATAAAGCTTCAGAAACTTTGTTCAAGGCTCATAAGAAACATTTTATCTGCAAAATAAATTCTCTAGGAGAGAAACTAAATATGTTGTTAAAAGGAAATTATGTTTTTACGAAATCAAAGTTTAGAGCTCTAAAGGAAGGGAGTGTTTCAATCAAAGGTCTTTGTCTATGGAACAGTCTGGAATGTAAAATTAAAATATCAAAATTAAAATATTAAAATATTAAAATAAATCATTGTCATTAATTCTCATGTTCTTCTGTAAAATTAAAATATCCAATGATTGTCATCCAATCATTGATCATTTCACTGTTACCAGAATACAATTACTCAGAGTTTCATGACGAATTTTGTTCCAAATTGATTCACTATAACATCATGTTTATACAGCTTTTTTGGGTACCTCATAATACATTGCAAAATAAAACTGTTTTCCTGTTTGCTGCTAAAACTGCTCAGCCTGCTGCCCAATAAACAATAGAAAACAGTGGATTAGAAGGAAGATGTGAAGTAGAGATTTGGACATTTAGAAACCTACAACAAAACCATCCAAACATATTATTCTAAATGTATAAAAAGTATGAAAAAAAAAATAGAAAACCAAACCGCTTATTTATTCTTAACAATTTTTAGATAGAATCATAGTTCATAATTATAAAACCATTTAGTAATAGCTGTTATTATTAACCAAATATTATTAATCAACAGTAGTTTTTTTTCCCACAGTTATAAATATAAAATTGAAGTGTTCTGTCAGGCTCCAAACTGTGAAATGTTAGTTTGAGTTGTTTTAACATGAATATTTATCAAGATGAGCAAAATATCATATGAGTCGACTGGATTGCCTTCAACCACATGCCAGCCATCACAAACATGTCCTATTCATAAAAGCAGGTTTAAAAGGGCTAAGAAGTTCTGCAACAAACACTTTTTATCCCAGCCTACGCGTCTTGTTGTCTTACATTAAAGGTTAATAGATTACATCAGAAAAGCTTTTTAAATGATTCATAACTTTAAGCAAAAGGGGACTTGCAGAAAGTTTGGCTAATGCATAACTTCACTTTCTGTTAAATCACAGCATTACTCAGACCACTCGCTCTGGGTCAGCGATTAAAAGATAATGCCAGCGATGGGAAGCTGTTGAAGACAAAGATTTATCACTTCTCTGGAAAAGAGGATTCATCTGAAAACTATAACAATAAATACAAGTCGATAGATACAGATACAGATATCACCAGAGCAGAAGGAAATCTTGAAAATTTAAAACTTTTTGCTTAATATATATATATATATATATATATATATATATGTGTGTGTGTGTGTGTGTGTGTGTGTGTGATAAATTGTCTTTAATTTCCAATAGATTTTTCTGATTCATTAATTCTTCAAGGTTAATAATGTCTCCATATAGAAGTATTTCTGATGTCCTGACTTTCTCCTAAACAGGACTGACATGTTTTAATGAGACTTTGTGTCAGAGGGAGAAATAGTCAAGTTTTCTGAAATGTCAGCTTGTTAATGAGCTGGTTGGTGGTTTGACCTTCTTGTTTGGTTTTCATTCAGCTGTGAAGGAGTAACTCAGCATGTTATAATGAAGCTAAGTGGAGCTTTGGAAAATCCAAGCCTGGAAAAGGTTAAAGACTCTTGATCCTGTGGAGCTTATAGGTGCTGTTAGACTTTTAATGAATCTAACACTTCCTGCGGCTTCTGGCTGGCAGGATGTTGAATTACAGACCGACTCTGAGACATTTTTCGGCTGTACTGTTCTTCCCAGACTGAGGAATAGAAGAATTCTGTTTTACTTTTAGGTGGTCTCCTCTGCAAGCTTGTAACAGGGTTTGCCTTCATATAAAGGTCATGTAATCACCAGGCAGCAGAATCCAGTTCTCAGTTTCAAATGGAGGGATTTGTCATATTTTAAGAGAACTATTCTCTCCCAGAAACTGTTGCTCAGAGATTTCTGTTCAGACTGAACTGACAGACTGCATGGAAACATTTATATCTTGTTATCCTGTGTTTTAAATCAAAATGTTTATTTCTGAATACATATTTTTACTGTATACTAAAATGTCTAATAATTTAATCTTTGTGCATCCATGAAGAGGGTATTATCTGTGTGAAAAAAAATGTGTGTGAACATAATTCCACGTGAATTTTTTTTTTAAACAAGCTACAAATTCTTGTTAGGATCTGTCAGCAAAAACAAAGTAGAAAGCTACATGTAAAAATCCTATTTGAGTTTCACATATAATTTTTAACCAATCCAAATCCAAGATTTGACTGACAAGTTAGAGAACAGAGAGGTACGGTTCCCTAGGTGGCACTCACCTAGGCAACCTGGGAAGTTTAGTATATTTTAAAGACAGGAGATTGCACTCGCACTTCTTTGAATAACTTATTATTTAGTACAACAGAAACAAGACCATTATACAGATATTGAGTTTTGAAAATCAAGTTTCAAACAGAAGGAGATTCACCTTCTTCAAAATGCACTACTCTTCTAGGACCTGCAGTTAAACTTAGCACACCCTAGTCACCTAAATCAAGAACAATTAACCCCCAAGTCAAATTTTCAGCATCCATTGAGGTTTTGTAGAGCTGTCTATATGTCTGTGGTATTATTTTGACAATTTAATGCATATTTATTGCAATTCTGCTTTTTTTGTCAAAAACTCCGTGTGTAAGACCCTCCTCAGATTTAGATAAGGTTACTGCTTCTAATGTTGATTTGATATTAATGCTTACCCTGTTGTTCTTGTAATGCCAGTAAAACAGAAGCCACTAAGGGGTATGAAAGCACCTCTGTCATTTCATTTCTCCATACCGAGTTGGAATGAGTCTATAAAATAGGCCATAGTTTATAAATACACTTTAATCTACACAAAGCCTAACCCGAATCTAAACATCAATTTACCACTCTAGCCACAGCCACAGCTTTGGCCTCGAGAGTCTTTAGAGCTAGTGGCTCAAAGACGTACGACTTAGGGCGGCCACTGGCCTCCTCAACAGAATATTCTTCTCTTTCCACAAATTTTCTCTGTATCTGCATAAGATAAGTCCTTGCTCTTTGTCGCTCTTACTGAAATTGTCAATGGTGCTCTGATGTTCTGGTCTGTGATTACAAGATGGACATTTTTTTGTAATCACAGAACAGTCCTCAAAACACCATCAAAATAGAGAGTGAAACATAGTGGAGGTGGACAGTTAAATCCAGGCCAGGTTCCCTGTCCATCTAACAACAGAATTGGGGACCGGGAGACCTCAGATAGGTCTGTGCTGAGGGTAAGACACTACAGACCAATGCATATTCCTGTCTCCAAACAGGTCTCTTTTTCTGATGGGAAGCTATGTCTGACTAGTTGTATAAATGGAGGTTTAATAGATGAAGGCGTTAATCTTTACAGGAGGCTCTCAGAAAGCGGTGAAAGTTTGCTGTTTGCCAACCATCATTTTCTCCTCAAATGCCTGAAATCTGAAGCCATCCGAGGAAAGCAGAGAATCATCAGTGATGCTGTTAAATGATTCTGATTCTTAGTGTGTAGCAGAAAACCTCATCGTGCATCCTCCTTTGCGTGTCTATGTCCTTCCTCTGAAGCACAAAGGAACATGTATGTGAAACTTTTTCTTTGGTGTTCCTGCAGCTGTGGGAAGGAGTGTGTGCTCACTATCCAGTGTGGCTGAGCTCAGTCTGTTTGCTCCTAGGCTAAAAATAAGATCTTTGTCTCTGGGAAGAGCAGCACAAAGCTGAATCAGATTATCAGTCTCATCTGGAAGAGGTTCTTATTCCTCGTGTGATGCATTTAATCAGGATAGGTTTTAAAATTCTAAGAAACTTCCAACGGATGAATGTTTGTCCTCTCTACGAGAGCAGCAGTTTTTCTTTGCTTAAACATCATCAATAAAGCATTTATTTCTACAGATAATTTTCAATCAGCTCTATTGGTCCACAATTACATTTGCTGAGTTGCTGTAATTGCAGAAAGATTTTGGTGGGATCAAAAAATCTGTAATGTCTGTGAAGTGAAAGTATGAATTGCCTTTGATGTTCTTGCTGAAGTCAAACTGTCCTGATTTTTCCCACTGTCTGTTGCCTGAATAATGGGCCCTACATTCTGGGTTTCTTGACAGTTTCCGAGTACTCTATGTTTTTGGATTAATCGAAAAATACTTTCTGTAAATGAATAAACCTTATTACACAAATGAACAGACAAAGTATATAGCTGCAACTTTTGGTTTCATAATTTGGTTGCAAAAATTATATATATATATAATATATATATATATATATATATATATATATATATATATATATATATATATATATATATATATATATATATATATATATATATATATGTTTCTTGTAGTTTAATGAGGAAAAAAACAGTAAACAAATCCAACTATTAATGTAAACCCAACTAGAACCATGGAGACATCAAGGGAAAATAATCATGAGGAGCCAGGGAGAGACGAGGTAGGAAGAAAACAGCATTGAGATCCAGCAACGACAAGGAACCAACAATGAGTGACAGCAGAGGGAGAGTATATGTAGCTGACTGAGACAAAGGCAGGGCTAATGAACGGATAAGGAGCAGGTGTGAGAGGAGACAATGAGGAATCCAAGGGGAAAGGAACACACACAAGAGGGACAGACAACAACAGAAAAACCTGAGAACTAACATAATCTAGAAACTACAACAAAGAAGGAATTAAACCAATAAAACTAGGAAACATGGAGCAAAGTAAAGCACAACAGAACCAAATCCATGACATATTTATGTATGTCATATATATATATATATATAATTCTTTGTTGTTGTTGTTACTCAGTTTAATAAGGCAAAGTTAAAACTATACATGTACATTTTTTTTACAATTTGTCCTAAGTTAATTTCTTCAAAGTAGTTATTTGTTTAGCAAATGGTATGTTTTAGAGTCTGAGTAATTCAGTTAAGCCTTTCATCTATTTACTAAATTTAGCTGACAATCATTTCATTAATCAGATAGTTTGTCCTGATGTGAACATATTTGGACTGTTAGAAATAACAATAGTGGATGCAGCAGGAAGCAAACCCACTTTATTCACTTAAACCAAAGCAGTGGTATCTATTTTAAATAAGCTTGTTCAAAGATTTGATAGTGCCAAAGTGGCACAAAGAAAAAACTTGTTTGACCCCCTTGCTCTGCCGCCTTCATAAACAGCAGTTATGTTAAATAAACTAATTCCATGCTTAACTTGGTATAATAGGTCTGCATGAATAAAATTAATACAGATAACCAAGAAGTAATGGTTATTATTTGAAATTCAGTTAAAATTCTTATTTTGTATTAAAGTATAATTTAACTTCAGAACCTCCAACAACTATGTCTTTAAAGTGTAAAACAGTAAGCAGTTCTGCAGTGGTGCTTCAGCTTCTGCTCTAAAGATTCTATCGACTCGTCAAACTGGGAGCAACACTGGACGCTTTCTGGTCAATAAATTGTCTCAGCTCTGGATTGTGGAGCTGTCATTAATACTGTGGTTTTGAACAGAAAGTGTTAAATGACTTTCTCTCTCTGGCATTCCTGGATGAGGTACCTGCAGGCTTTACTGTACTCAGAGACCTGTTGTTCAGGTCAGATCAATTGTTTTTTCAACATCTCAGATGAGAGGTAAATATTCACAACCCGCATCGATCATCTCTGTTTCACCAAGGACAGCAGCACCATGCCTGACCAAATGCATGCTGAATTGTTTTATCATTGTGCTCCTGAGAAGGCAAGCATGGTAGGAGGCAGACAAGGCTCCTGTTGCTGTTTAAATTCCAACAATGTCTGCTCTGAGACTTGACTTGTGTTCACACAGTCAACATAACTAGATGTCCAGAGAACACGTCTGTGTCCTACATGCAGAAAGCAGCACTTTGGAGCAACATATAAGGTCTGACCAGCCTTCAGGCCCAGTACTTTAAAATTATCATGTTAACTATGAAAAGGGATTTTAGACTTTATTGTCCAAATAAATAATTATTTTCATCACAAGCAGGCAGTGAAAAATCAGTGCATTTTCATATATCCAATTCAATTCAGTTTATCTATATAGTGCCAATTCATAGCACATGCCATCTTAAGGCTCTAAGGCTCTTTACACAGGCAATTCAACCAGATCATACAGTTAGGCTGGTTCAAATTTTTCTATCTAATGAAAATCAGCTGACACACACACACATATATATGATGATAAAATATAATAAAATACACTACAATAACCCATTTTACAAAATATTCATCTGTCTAATGGCAGTGTGGAAGAAACTGTTATGGAATCTGTTGGACCTGCATCCAATGCTCCAAAGTCTCTTCCCAGAGGGCAGCAGGGAGAACAGTCCATGGAGTCCAAATGACTTTAATGGAGGGAAAAGGAGCCCTGATGATCTTCTCTGCTGTTCTCACCACTCTTCTCACCTTCTTCCAGTCTGACGTGCTGCAGACTCCACACCACACAGTTAGACACCTGGTCAGAACACTCTCTATGGTGCTTCTGTAGAAGGTGGTGAGGATGGGTGGGGGCAGGTGAGCTCTCCCGATCCTCCGCAAGAAGTACCAGCGCTTCTGTGCCCTTTTGACCAGTGAGGTGGTGTTTACTTTCCAGATGAAAGTGTCTGTGATGTGCAACCCCAGGAATTTGGTGCTGCTGACCACCTCTATAGCTGAGCTGTTGGTTAGCAGTGACCATGATGATGTTAATGATGGCGATGATGATGTTGACAACGACAATGATTATGTTAATGAGGATGATGATCATGTTGTATATAATGGTGATGATAATGTTGATGATGACCATGATGATGACCATGATGATGGTGATGATGACGATAACCATGTTGATGATGAAGATGATGAAGATTATGTTGATGACGATGAACACCTCTTCAGCTGAGCTGTTGATGACCAGTGGTAGCGTGGTTAGGCCTTTTCTTCCTGAAGTCCAAGATGAGCTCCTTCATCTTCTCCACGTTCAGGATCAGGCTGTAATCTTTGCACCATTCCACCAGCTGCTCCACCTCTTCTCTATAGTACACCATGGGCCTCACTGACTGAGGTCTGTTGGTGAGGAAGTCTAGCAGCCAATTGCAGAAGGGTGTATTGAATCCCAGCTGTTTCAATTTTCCCATCAGATGCTGTGGGATGATGGTGTTGAAAGCTTAACTGAAGTCCAGGAACAGCACGTGGGTGTTCTTCTCCTCCAGGTATGCCAGACTCAGGTGGAGAGCAGCAGAGATGGCGTCCCCAGTGGAGCGGTTCCGTCGGTAGGCAAACTGGAACGGGTCGAATGTTGTTGGCAGACTGGACACGGTGTGTTCTTTAACTAGCCTTTCGAAGATCTTCATGATTGGAGTCAGTGCGACAGATCAGTAATCATTGAGTGAGGTGACCTGAGGCTTCTTTGGGACTGAAATAATGGTGGCAGACTTGAAGCATGCTGGCACTATGGATTGGTCCAGCAAGGTGTAAAAACTGTCTTTGAGGACACCAGCCAGCTGACCTGCCCAGTCCGTATACACCCGCCCAGGTATGTTATCAGGCCCTGGGGCCTTCCTTGGGTTGACTCTCCTCAGAGGTTTCCTCACTTCAGCTGCCTCCAGGTTTAGTCCCTCCTCCGCCTGGTGTGGAAAGGCTTTCACTGCTTTTCACTGCTTTGAGGGCTGTTTAGTGCCTCAAACCTTAGGAAACTTAGGAAGTCAGTTTGCTGCATCTACCGGTGGGGAGGGTGTATTATAGATCATCCGAATGTCTTTCCACATTTTCCTGGTGTTGTTGTTGTGGAAAAGATCCTGGATCTTCTAGCTGTGGTTCTGCTTCACTGATCTGATGGCACGATTTAAGTTGGCAAGCACTGTTCTTAGTGCCTCTTAAGCATCAGATTTGAAAGCTGAGTTTTGTGCTTTTAGCGATTTCCGAACCTCTCCATTTATCCAGGGTAGTTAGTTGGCACGGTTGGTGATGTTTTTTTGTTTTTTTATGCTGACGTCCTCAATGCATTTGTCAATGTAGGCTGACACAGTCATGGCATACACATCAATATTTAATAAGTTGTCATATGTTTCCGCAGCATCTTGGAGTGTTTCCATGGTGCCCTCAGACCACAATCGGAACTCTTTAACTGTCAGTTTAGCCCTGATCAGCTGGCGCTTATATGCATGGATAAGTATGAGAGATAGGTGATCTGATAAACCGAGGTGGGGGCAGGGAGCTGCTCTGAATGCATCTTTGATGTAAACCAGGTCTAAAGTTTTTTCACCACGAGTTGCAAAATCCCCATGTTGGTAGAAATGGGGGAGAACAGTCATCAAGTTAGCCTGGTTAAAATCCCCAGCAATGATGAAATCTGTGTATGCAGATTGGAGTTTAAAGATGGCCTCTTTAGTGTTAGCATGGGGTGGCACAGCACTAGACTGGTTTAAATCTTATCTATCTGATCGAATTCAGTTTGTTCACGTTAATGACAGATCTTCCACATGCTCAAAGGTTACCTGTGGAGTACCACATGGATCAATGCTAGGACCAATTCTCTTTACTTTATATATGCTCCCAAACGGTAAAATTATTAGACATCATAGGATTAATTTTCACTGTTATGCTGATGATACCCAGCTATATCTGTCTATAAATCCAGATGAAACTAACCCATTACATAGATTATAGGCATGTCTTGAAGACATAAAAACCTGGATGACTCTTTCTCCTTCTGAATGCAGACAAAACAGAAGTTAGTCTTTGGACCAGAGTATTTGAAAAAGAAGCCGATTAGCCAATCACTTCATTTCGATGGGATTAAACTGATTTCAGATAATAAAGTAAAAAATCTTGATGTTGTGTTAGATCAGGACCTTTCATTTAAATCCCATATCAAAGAGGTTTCTAGAAATTCCTTCTTTCATCTGAGGAATATTGCAAAACTTAGAAATCTCCTGTCCAGGGGTGATGCTGAGAAACTAGTCCATGCATTTGTTACTTAAAGGCTGGACTATTGTAATTCTTCACTATCAGGATGTCCAAAAACTGTAGTTAAAAGCCTTCAGCTGATCCAAAATACTGCAGCCAGAGTGAAAATTAAAAAGAGAGATCTCTCCTATCCTGGCTTCTCTTTACTGGCTTCCAGTTAAATCCAGAATAGAATTTAAAGTCCTCCTTCTCACATATAAAGCCTTAAATGGCCAAGCTCCATCTGATATCAGAGATCTGATTGTTCCTTATGTTCCTAACAGAGCACTTCGCTCTCAATCTGCAGGTTTACTAATGGTTCCTAGAATTTCTAAAGATAGAATGGGAGGCAGATCTTTTAGTTATCAGGCTCCTCTCCTGTGGAACCAACTACCAGTTTTAGTCCGTGAGGCAGACAACCTGTCTACTTTTAAGACTAGGCTTAAAACTTTATTTTTTGATAAAGATTATAGTTGGAGTGGCTCAGTTTATGCTGCTATAGGCTTAGACTCCTGGAGGACATAGGGACCCCCTGCTTCATTCTATCTCTATCCACCCACTCTGCAGAATCTATTAGTTCAATCTCTAACGTTCTGCTCTCTCTGCTTTTTCTCATAATAGCTTTGCCTTGTCTTTTCCTGTTTGGCTGTGACACCATCCTGGAGAGAAATATCAACTGTGCTGCTGGCATCAACAACCTTGTTTATAGATGCTGGAGATCGGCCGATTTTCTAGTGTAGTCCTGTTTCTCTGAAACTAGCTGGATGTGCTCTCTTCATCCTCTGACATGGGAGCTGACTCGGAGCTGACTCGTCTGCCTGGCTGTGTGTTTCCTGGACGGGGCCGCCTTTTGCAGCTGCTTTTTGTATCTCTGCTTCTGTCTCCTTGAACCCGAGTTGGCCTCAGCAGATGGCCGCTCACACTGAGCCTGGTTCTGCTGGATGTTTCTTCCTGTTAAAAGGGAGTTTTTCCTCCCCACTGTTGCTACAAGCATGCTTAGTGTGCACGATTGCATTTGAGTCAATGCAGTCAACTGGTTTTCTTTAGATAGAAAACTTTGAATCAATTTGACTGTAGATCTGGTGAACTGTAAAGTGCCTTGAGATGGCATGTGTTATGAATTGGTTCTATAGAAATAAACTGAATTGAATTGAATTACAGCTGCTGGGAGGATGATCTGTGATAACGCTCCCTGATGCATTTAGAGTGCAGCAGTCTGTCAATGAAGGAGTTCTCCAGTTCTGCAACAGATTCATGCATGTGGTGGGAGACATTATCCAACAGAGATGTCTAGTTAGGGTCCTTTTGTTTCACACCTCCTTGTGTTTCCCACCTTCTCCAGAAACAAGTATATACTGAAAAACAGGCTAAGCTCCAACATCTATAAACAAAGGTGTTGATGGCAGCAGTACAGCTAATACTTCTCCCTGTGAGTTTGTCACAGCCAAACAAGAACAGACCATATAACGCTATAATGACGAGAAAAAGCAGAGAGAGCATACAGTTAGAAAGTGAGCTAACAAATACTGCAGAATGGGAGAATAGCAAAAGAATCAAGTATAATGATGAAAAGGGACACATTTAGCCATTCAAAATTGCCCTACTTTCCTTGATGAGCCCTTGGCTGGTCCATGGCTGGTTCCCCTTCAATTACCTTTTAAATATTAATATTTCTACTAAAATATTCTTTTTGTCATGATTTGTTGACATTAAGATCTAAAGAGAAGCATAATCTCCTGGTCAGACCCTGCAATTCAGTGAAAGGGTGGACTCAGTAAAAAAAAAATATGCTAGAGGGGGTCACTCCAGTAGCTGGAAGTTGGAGGGGATTTCCCTTGGAGTTGGAGGGAAGTGGTCTGCCATTCGGATGGCATTGCCATTTTGAATGGTTGCTACTGTAATACTGTAGCAGCAGCTTAGTGTAAGCTAAACTAAAGGTAGTCAGGGTGTCTCACTTAAGGACCAAATCAGTAGTTGGTTCCAAAGGAGAGAAGGCTAATAACTAAAAGATCTGCCTCCCATTCTTTTAACATTCTTTAACATAACATTACATTACATCCACCAGGATATCCTCTTCTAGCCTGGCTGGCTAGACTAATTTAAACCATGTATATGGACTATTTGTCTAGAAAGGAGCAGATTTCTTTAGGCAGGAATAACAGAGCCAGCAGAAAAAGTGACATAAAAGCAAAAACAAAAGGTTTAGAGCAGCCAGTTGTTGGAATTGTAAAGATATACAGCTCTGTCATGACATGACTTAGACAACCGTTGTTGTCATTTTGTGTACACAGGTTGTATACAAAAAAGTATTTCATTTTGTACAACTTTCAGACAGTAAATGAGCAGCAGCTTAGCAGGGAAATTAACATTTCCTTATTTAAAGTGATTGAATGTAAACAGTGTAGGAGAAAAACATGGTGCAAAAGGCATGTGGAAGCTTAGAGCCGTGCAAAAACAAATATACATGATGCAAAAATGCAGTAGAAAAATATATTTTCAGTTGAGTTCTTTTTGGTTTGGTTTTATCAGTGTGATGCAGAGTCTGTGATTGTACTTCCTTCGCAGGAAGTACAATCACTTTTGTGGCCTTTTGACCAATGAGGTGGTGTTTACAGTCCAGGTGAAGTTTTCTGTGATGTGCACCCCCTGCAATTTGGTACTGCTAACCACCTCTATAGCTGAGCTGCTGGTGAGCAGTGGAGCGTGGTAAGGCCGGTTGATGATAATGACCATGATGATGTTAATGATGGCAATGATGATGTTGACAACGACAATGATTATGTTAATGAGGATGATGATCATGTATATAATGGTTATGATAATGTTGATGATGACCATGATGATGTTGATGTTGATGATGACGATAACGTGTTGATGATGAAGATGATGAAGATTATGTTGATGACGATGATGATTACGATGATGATGTTGATGATTACGATGATGATGTTGATGATGATATTGTTGATGAAGGTGATCATCTTGATGATGATGATGATCTCATCACGCTGTCACCAGCAGCAGCTGTGACAACTGTTCTTCTAAAAATCCTGGAAAACACCATTTGGGGCTTTTATATTGGACAACCAAATCTCATTTTTAAAAGAATTGTTTTGAAGAAATTCGTTTTTGATATACATTCTTATTTAAAACATTGTTTGCGTTTAACAGAAATCCAGAGAATTGACCTTTTACTTGATATTTGCACAACCTACATCCTGAACAATCTCTACTTAAAAGGCTAATTTTAATTCTGTCGGTCTTATTAATAATAATAGAGGGCTGGGGGCAATGTTACTGCTGCAACCATAAAGTTTCTTTATAAAGCAACATCTAAAAACAAGCTGCTTGCAGTAAAGTCTGTGATCCACACAAATGAGTCATGAAGCTGAAGTTAAGATGAAGAGGCAGTTCCTCCACTATTAAATCCTTTTAAAGGCATAATTTCCTTTTAGATGTTTCACACAATGTGGTACACATATGCACCTGACACTAAGATACAGGCTAGGTGTTTGGAATAGCGAGCAGAGGAAATGACTAAAAAGTGATGAAGTGTGATCAAAGTGATGTTAAGGAAGACTGAGTTGACTAATGTTAAAATGCAGACAGACACAGACAGCAGAGCTGGGAGAGAAGAATATGAAGTGCTGGACATGAGAGGGAGAAGAACAGGAAGGCAGAACGATGAGGGGAGCTGCGAGCAGAACGAGGTCAGCTCTCTGTAAACACTTCATCCTGATGCCGGCTTTATCCTAATGGCTCCGAAGGGTTTTCCTATTCATGTCACTCTTCAATGTGTTGCTGTTGTCATCACAGCAAAATGGAAAATGCCGGATGGAGGAGTGAAGAGGAGGCGGGTTGAGCTTCAGACAGTGAACTCCTGACGGGCGTCAGCAGACTGTTAAACACGGTGGAGGCGCTGTGGACCATTGGGGGCGTCCTGAAGAGCCTGGCAGCAAATTACAGACAGAAGTTCAGCACACATGCTGAACAGTACTCATGTTAATACAGAACATCCTTTTGCATCACAGGAGTTGAGGTCTGCATCAAGGATGATCAAAACTAGTACCTGAGAGGATAATGCTGCGGCTTGGCCTAAAGAACCATCTCTTTGAGCTGGACCGGCTTTCAGGATCTTCAACTGGTTCAACTGGACAAGCCTTCATGATCTCCTTCTGCTCCAGAGTGTCTAAATTATTGCCCTCCTTCTCCAGTCTGTCAGTTTTCACAGATCTCTGTGTCCGGGTAGATTCACAGTGGGACCATTTTCAGGTAATGGAAAAGTGAAAAGCCTTACAAAAGAACATTTTGTAAACTGCTGCTATCTTGACACTTGTTTGTTAATTTGTTCACATTTGATAAAGAAAATGGATTTTCTTTTAGGAAGTACTTGGATGTTGTTTCTTTAAGGTGATGCTTAAGAAAAGAGCTAATGATAGCAATTGAGCAATATGGAATGGAGACTACCTTGTTGTCATGATCTTGGTGCTGATGACTGGCTACTACTGGTTCCAATGTCCGTTTCGGTCCAGTCAGCGACCGAGCAGCCCCCCATCCCCCACCCCGGCGAACCAACCAATGGGCAGAAGTTGAGCCCTTACTACACAGGACATCAAGATTTTCTGTATTTCTGTTGGCAGTTACCAAAACATTCATCTCACCAACAGGGGGTGCATAGGGTGAGATGCAACACTAATTTTTTCCTGCATATGTTGACCATAATTTGCAGCTTGTCTTCAAATCATTCTCTCTTTATTTTCTCAGATTTAAAACATGTTTATAATTATATATTTTCCGTTTTGTTGCTGAAAATAAGCAGCAATTTAAACATCAAGTATATATTATAGTATAGTTTATATGAATACATCAGAAACATCAGTATGGTGTTTTTATATGTCATGAAGTTTCTGTTAATATGATTTATTGGAACATTTCTGTTTAAAGTACTGGGTTTCAAACCCAGAAAGCTTGTATTGTATTTGATAAATAATTAAAAAAAAAAAAAAAAAAAAAAAAACATGTAGAACCACAGAGGTTATTTTTATTTGCATGATTAAAGGTTTTGTTCTATTCTAATGTGCGGAACCCGAATTTGGATTTTATCATAAAGGAACATGCTGGTTAGTTCACCCACTTTTGGACCACAGTATTTTTAAATGCCCTGAACCTACTTTTGTCTATGACACTCTCACTGTTTAGTATTAATGTATGAAATCAATATTGATGTATGATGTCTAAAATCATCCAGCTCAGGTTTATTTCTGTTGATAAATCTTTTCAGATAACTGTGAAAGAAAGAGATAATGGGGACATTTATGTAAACAACAGTGAGAAAAAATAAGAATAAGAGATAACACAATCCATGGTTTATTTTGAGAAAAATGACATGAAATAAAAAAGAATCAGAACAGAATAATTAGGGTCAACCAGGATGACTAAGAACCAGCTCTGGTGAAAGATGAGCACTGATTACATTTGGAAGAGTTTCGGATGATTTAATCATTTCTGCATGAGTGTATGTCTCTGACTTAATCTTTAATAAGATTCTAAGACTCATTAAGTCCTCCACCTCTCTCCTTATAGTCCTTCTCTTAGTGAGTTGGACCCAGGATGAAACATCCCCTTGTATCTCAGATTTCTGTCTCCTCTGACCTTCTACTCCCAGGAGTTCATGCTTCATACATATAGGTTTGCAGAAAATATTAATATTTTTGAACATATTTCCAGTTTAGTCCTCAGCTCATCTGGGATCTCATTGGGAAGAATGACCTGTGGTCTGATCTGAAGTCAGAAGTTGTTTCTTGGTTGCCCTGTATGTGGTTTCCAACTGCTCCAGTGGCCCTGCTCCTATCAGAACTTCCAGATTTCCCTACATCTGACACAAACATGCAAATGTTTAATTTGTATTTTTTGCTCTCTTGAGTATCTTGGTGTGACTGACAGGCCGACTCAATGGCAGAGGTAATCTCTTCACTCAATTATGTTAATTCTACATTCCTGCTTCATATTGGATCAGAAGCCATGTTGAACTGAGGCTTCAAGCTTTGATAGCCCAGCTCATAGAGAGCTTTTATCTGGGAAGACAAAGAATGCTTCAGTTTTCCAGCAGCTCTGCATCCCTTCCTGAGGAAGTTCCTCCATCAGAACTGAATCAGTCTCCAGGGGCCCCTGCTCTGCATTAGCTGGTACCTCAATACTAGGTCTACCATCATCATCCTTTTGCTCCTTACAACATACTTTAAAACAGCATGCGATAGTTTTATTTCATAAGGAGATAATTAACGTTTAGGTCTCAGAAAATGAGCTGATTCCAAACATTTTTATAAGGAATGTGGCGGGCTATGTTTTTATGGTTTGTATTGGCATAAATATATATTTAATACATACTTTACAGCCCCACAGTAAGATACTTATTTAAAACAATTGTGTAAGGGAATAAAAGAGGAAACACATGTTCAGATGAGAACATCCTTCTCTTGGCTGGAAGACCAGTCACATTTTGAATATATGGGCCTTTAAACATTGCTTAATGCTGCAGAAAGACAATGTGGTTCCGGGACCTATTTAGTCTGAGTTCAGCTGACTTATAATTTTCCATAGTTATTATTTAGCTTTGCTTTATTGAGAAAGATTCTCATATTTTTCTAAGATGTAACAGGAGATATTTTTACAGACACTAGCAGTTTCCTTTGAGAACCTGTCCTGATAAATGCAAGGTGTTAGGATTTTTCTGTTTGACTGGAGCCAGGTCTGTTATTTTATTAGCAGGAACTAACCACACTAACAATATGAAGGATGAGTACTTCTTCCTGTTGTGAAGTTACCCTGCTTGCCATCATGCTGCCACAGGCAGTGCTCAGTCAGTGAGGTAGTTGCCCTCTGAGGGTTTTAGTGCAGTTTCACACACCTCAATGTTTTGAATAAATGGATGTTTTGTCTGCTGTGTATGGAAGCGTATTGCATTCACCAAAGAAAAAAAATCTAACAGCTTATCTCATAATTACGAGATATTATCTCATAATTACGAGATCTTTTCTCATAATTACGTAATAAAGATCTCGTAATTATGAGATACTGATCTCATAATTACGAGATCTTATTTCGTAACTATGAGATCGTATCTAAATATTTGGTTATGATTACTGGAGCCCGTGATGTAGAATCTCTCACAAAACTGATCTTCATGATTACTTATTAAGAATATCTGCATCAGTTCCACTGAATAGTTCTCTGTACCCAGGTCTAACATGATATGCGTTGGATTTCTACTCCTGTTTTTCACTTCATCAATAATTCCATCTATAACCCTGGGATTACTACTTGTGAAGTAAGCATGCAGCGATATGACCATATGCGAAAATCCCTCAACAGCTCTATTAACACAGATTCTGTTTGGTTTTAGTTTTTCATATGAATCGACATGCTGCATGAAGTTGGAACCTGGTCGTTTTAAACGATTCTGAAGCTGATCTCAGTGCTGATGGTTCGGTTTTTCCCTTTGCTCCTTGCTCCTTGCTCACCTGTCTAATTGGTCCTGCAGCTGATCAGTGTTGGGCACGTTACTTTGAAAAAGTAATTAGTTATAGTTACTAGTTACTTCTCCCAAAAAGTAACTGAGTTACTAACTGAGGTACTCCACAATAAAAGTAATTAGTTACTAGTAAAAGTAACTATTGCGTTACTTTTGCGTTTCTCGCCCCCGTAACCCTCACCGCCCGGCCCCCACCATCTCGCAGTGTGATTCAAAAGCCAGCTGAATAGAGCGGACGACGAAGACAAGAACCTGCAGAGAGTTTTGCATTTATTGCAACTCAATGTAAATGACATCAGGGGGGAACGCCATGTGAAGTTCTTAACAGGGCGTTCAGATCTGGTGAAATTAATAACTGGGGATGTCTAATTCTGAAATCCTGTGTGTTTGGGTTGTTATAGATACTGCAACATCTATCTGTCATCTATCTATCTAGATGTATACTCTGTGTGTGTGACATAAAATATGGATCTCCATCCCTGCCACAAAGGCCATCAAATAATGTTTAAAATAAAAAATACAGTAGGTTGAAAAGGCAGAGTATCCATCCATCCATCCATCCATCCATCCATCCATCCATCCATCCATCCATCCCTCATCCATCCATCCATCCATCCATCCCTCATCCATCCATCTATCCATCCATCCATCCATCCATCCCTCATCCATCCATCCATCCCTCATCCATCCATCCATCCAGATTTCTCCCTTTCTCCATATAGGCTATCATTTGATCGTTCACGCTCTCCATAGTTCTCCTGTGGCGCGAGCACAGGGCGACTGTTGCGCGCCTTTAGCGAGCATGCGCGTTTCCTGTCGCTTGCGCGGTGACTCTTGCCGCCTGCGCTGTGCGGAGATGCAGAGGAAACCGTATCTGATGGGGAAACGCAGCTCGACGTAACACCAGTATTTCCATCAGGAAAACGCTGTTTTGCTGCTGGAGTCATCCTCACTCTCCATCTCTCTGTGTGTGCTGTACGTTAACACCCAACAGCGGAAACACCCACCTACCCAACTGACAGATGGAATCTCACTATACATCAGCCATTCTCATCCTCCCCTCTCTCATGACAAGGCGCGCACCTCTGGATGACCTAAAAAAAAATCTTTAATATCTCTTAAACAAAAGTAGCACAAACAATATTTTTTTCTGCACAAATCTGCACTAACGTTGCACTAACCATTCAGTCTATTTGCAGAGTTTTTTTGACGTGGGTGGGGTGTCAGCTTCACGCAGCTGCGCACCAGTCCTATCATGAAAAAAAGGTTAATTGTGCGACCTTAGTAACGCGCAGTAACGGGGTGTCTGCAATGGTAACTGCGTTATAGTTACAGTCAAAGTAATTAGTTAGATTACTCGTTACTAAAACAAGGTAACGGCGTTAGTACCGCCGTTACTTTCAACGCCGTTAGTCCCATCACTGCAGCTGATTAACCCCGACCATTTCCACCTGGTTATTCAGCTATTTATATTGCGTGCTTGCCTTCCGTCAGCGGCAGGTTATTCAAGCAGTTTGGTGAGATTAACTAGCGATCTGTATCTTGTTCTGTTTTCCTGATTGTGACCTGTTTCTGCCCTATGGATATGGAGTGAGTTTTCTGCCATAGACGCTTTGAACTTTCCCACTGCCTGTCTCGCCTCGAATTATGGATCCAACGTTCTGAGGTCATTACAGAAGCCTCAGCTCTCCTTGCAGATTTAGGATTTTGAGAAGGTATCGATGGGCAGTTCTTTGTTAAACCACCAAGCCAGCTTAAATGCTTTTCAGACGCATTCATTTACAACCATAAAGCAGCCTATGCTGGTTTAATTGCTCCTGCAGGAAAAGTGTGAAGTCAGAGTGGGCTTCTTTGCCTTAAAAAATTCTAAGGACTTGCTTTACAATGCTGACAAATTAAAATTAATTCAGTCCACATTAAGGAAACTCGGTATTTCCCAGTGTTGCATACCTAAAAGGAAATAAAAGCATATTAAATACAACAACCCACTCATTGTTCACGTTTCATGTAGCGGAGATCACTAATGACTGTCCTCCCAGATCTCCTAAATATGACATATTATCTCATAATTATGACATCTTATCTCGTAATTATGAGATCAGATCTTATAATATTGAGATCAGGATCTTATAATTATGAGATAAAGATCTCGTATTTATGAGAAAAGATCTCATAATTATGAGATAATAAGAAGATACTAAGACTTCCCTTGGGGGAGGATGTTAATTTTTGACAAAAAGGTGGTCCTCCTAATTGTCAATCATTCAGGTGATATGCTCATATAAGGCCGTCCTACAGTACGTGCTTATCCCCATAAACGGATCGAAATATGAATGAAAGGGAAACTTAGATGCACTAAAATTTAGAGTTTTGGTGGACAGATTAAATCAAATGAATAAAATTTTTACTTGTATGGAGTAGGGCTGGGCGATAATTCAATAACGATATATATCGATCGATAGACGTGTGGCGCAATAGAAAAAAACAGGGTCGATAAAAGTTCGATAAAAAAGAAACGCAGTTTTCCTTCCTTCTCATTGTGTCCTAGCATGTAGGTTTATGCTAGTCACTGCTTCCTCCCAACCAATCACAATCGCGGACCCAGGCACGCCGTCACCAAGCGCCGCCCTCTCAAACCACAACACAGAGCACATGAAGATGTCGCAGCAGGAGAGGCGGAGGAAATTGTTTCAAAGAAGGGTTTTTGTAGTTCGGCAGTCTGGCAGTTTTTCGGTCATGGCAAGTCGGACAAAAAACAAACCACAGTCATCTGTAAAATGTGTCAGGAACCAGTAAAACCAGTCTGATAACACAACCAACAGTTTTTTTTTTATCATCTCAGCCGCTCACACCCGCAGGAGTACGAGCTGTGGAGGCCCCGGCGCGGCTCTCCTCCGAGGAATCTTCGGGAAAATATATATATATTTTCAGTTCTGGGCAGTTTCCCACGTAGTTCTAACAATTGAGAGAAAAATGCTGAGGGGCCAGAAACTTCAAAGTAATAACTCAGGTTAAAGCAGGAAACGGGGGCGGCGGTGGGGGGGCATTTATTTATTTGTTATATTTATTTTGGTCACTTTTCTGGTCACTTTAGTTTATTCTTTGTCAGTATTTAATAACATAACCCAGGTCTCTTAAGTTATTTTTCTTTAAAACAATTCTGTTATGGTTAAAAAAGTTGGTTAAATAAAGGTTTAATTCGAAGTCTGTGTTCGTGTTTTTTATTCAAATTAAATCATTTAGCAATATTATAAAAAGTCCAGGCAGAGCTGCACATAAAATATGGTTTCAAATCTTTTCAATAATTATCGATATCGATCAATATGCATTTTTTTTTATCGATAAGCTTTTTTTCTATATCGCCCAGCCCTAGTATGGAGACAAGTTTTAGTTGATGTGCTACAGTCACTGTCCAGTGAATACATTATCTGCTCAGTGGATAGCATTTCCGCTTTTGCTATCAACACCATTCTATATAATTTCTGAAAAAACATTACGAATATGTTTATAAGTTCCCTTCTTCATTCATATTTCAACCCGTTTTCTAATCAATTTGCGAGCATTTAGGCTGATGCACATCCTGCGACAGGGGAGGTCATACTCGGCAGACAGAAATTTCTTGGCATTTATCTGTCTGCCAAGACTCTTAATTTTAAGCATATCCATTCATAGGAAACTTTAAAATATTAAGAATGTTTAAAAGTTCCCTTTTCATTCATATTTCAATCTGTTTTCTTATCAGCGTGTGAGAGGGCAGGTGTCATGATGGGTTTCTAAGGTTAGCCCACATGCAGAACACCACTCAGAAGCAGGGTAAAAGTTAACCACTTTATTAACAGGGATGAAATTCAGAGAGACAAACAGATTAACTCAGAGAGGTTATCACAGCTTGGGGGGGGAAAGACTAAACTAAGGAGGTTCACAGAGCAACCTAACTGGGTTTTCTCAGCTTGGGGGTAAGACAAACAAGGAGGTTGTCAATGAGACTAAACTGGGTTTTCCTCAGCTTGGGGAAATCCAGCGGTCTGGTGAATCGGAACCGGAAACTCTAGGGGGAAGATAAGAGTGGTGAGTTCAAGGACCATAGGGAAAATAAACAAGGCTGATGAATGGTTCAGTTATGACTCACATTAAAGGGGTTCTTGGTAGATCCTTGGGTCCAGTTTTTTGGGGTATTGTCCAGAGAAGGTTGTACACGTTGGAGGGCGGACAGGCAGACGAATGGTGAGTCCAAAGGAGCAGCGGGACGGACTGTCACAGAATTTCTTGAGATGGGCTTAAACGGATCTGGTGAGGGTTTCCCCTTGCTCAGTGAGAGACGAATATTTCCTTCCAAGGTGGAGAAGGACCGGACTTATCCAGCAGTTCAGGAGGGTAATCCTACTGGAGAACACAAAGGAGACAAAGGCAAAAACTTAGCCTCAGAGAGACAAAGGCACAAAGGTTAGACTCAGCTAATCTCTGTGAGGCTAGAGTACCCAATACTGGCAAACACTCTGGTGTCGAGGTGGTGACAGTCCGCTGCTCAAATACTCTTCTGGTGATGACCCAACGAGCTGCAGGTGTGGGAGGAAAAACCGGAAGCCACCCTACAAACCAAAATGGGGAAGGGGCACCATCTAGGGGTGGAAGGAGAAGCTAAAAGAAAACACAAAAACAATCCCCACAAACAGAACCCTAACAGCAGGTAATTCTCGGCAGGCAGGTATTTCTCGGCATAACATGGTGGTGAGTCTGACGTATTGTAAAAATTGCAAATCTTCTTTTGGGAATGGTCTTGTGCATGCTCTCACATGTGTTTAATAGCCATTTCAAAGACAGAGAGTACAGGGTTGTGCATATGCATTTTTTTTTTTAAGTGGAGAAAGCGGGTCTTTTCAAAAATGTGTGAAAATCCTCCACTATACCTTTAAGTTTAATTTCCATTACAGTATTAATGTATTATGATTCTTGAATAAATGGAATTATAGAAATATAAGAAACACATCAGATTTTTGGTGTTATATTTATTTTGGAGGATTGGAAAAAAAATTGAATACGCAAAATAGGACTCCTGTAATTTCAAACCTCCATGTATATATAAATGCAGTCTTCTTCAAACCACATTAACAATACCATCCTTTAGTATAGCCTTTTGATGAGATAAATAGACTATGTAAATGAAAATAAGCTGATATAATTTAATTACAGTGCACCCACTGGTTTGTTTACAATTGCCACCTGATTGGCACTGTGCCATGCTGTAACATGTGTTGCAGGCTATTACGCAAATCTTTGTTGATAGAAATGTCGGTTTTATTTTTAAAATGTATTTATAACACACATTGCATTGGAAAACATAAGAATTTAGTTTGTTCTCCTACACACTATGTTAAAAGAAACAAACAAACCAACAAAAAATTATTTTTTTCTATTTTGTTTGCTTTGAAAAAGCTCCAGTGAGCTGCAATGGGGGGCCCTAAAAAGCCGCATGTGTCTCTAGAGCTGCGAGTTGCCAACCTCCACACTGTACCAACAGGAAAATGAATAAGCTTAACATCCATATTTTTCAAATAAATCTCTGAAGACAGACCAGATTTTCATAACACCCTTGTTAATTAATTCACAGCGATATTATTACATATAAGCTGTCTAAATTAAGAATGCATTGTTCTGCCTAATATATACTTTGAATATGTTAAGCAGTTCTTCTTTATTTTTAATTACATAAAAGAATCTCAGATGACAAGCAGAAGCTTTCAATCCATCTTCTCCAGCTTATTCCTTCAGGGTAATAATTGGGTCAGTTCCCATTTATGGGCGAGAGGCAAGGTGCACCCTGACAGGCCGCCAGTCTGTCGCAGGGCAACACAGAAACAAACGAAGACATGGAACTATGCACTTAGATACACACACTCACACCTAAGGAATATTTAGAGATGCCAATCAACCAAACAGTCATGTATTTGGACTGCGGGAGGAAGCTGGTGTAGGCACTACCACTACCCACTGGTCCACCATGCAGTCATGTAACTTTTTCAAAACTAATGCAGTTCTGAAAAGGGAAAAAAAATTCTGTTATATTACTAGATTGATGGGAAAAGATGACCCCCTGGCTCTGCCAGGTTGTTATTATCCCTGATATGTAGGGCCTGCAGACATCAGTATGACTGGGCTATTATGAACTCGAGGCTGGGCTGACCATTTTGGAACTACTCCCATCCTGCAAGCTACAACTGAGCTACTTCAACACTCACACTATGGGGGCTTCATACAGTATATCCTCCCCTAAGGAAACTTCTGAAGGAGTTTAACTTTCAGCATGATAGAAATAAGACTTTCAATTAGAATCTTTGTGGTGATTTGCTTTAACTGCATTTCCTGCTGCCGTCATGGTGAACCATTGGATTTAGTGTTTAACTGCAAATTGCATTTTAAAACCCATTAAGAATCTTCAAGCTAATTGGTTTAAATGTAGTCGATTAAATGTCAGCAATGAGGGTGAAAGCTTTGTGTCTGACTGGCTTTATTGAAGTTTGGGTTTCATTATATTCCACCTTCAGCCTAGATATCCAAACTCTGAAAAGAAATCCAGAACATTTTCTCTAAATATATAGCACAAAAAGCACCTCATCAATATTTCACTGCTTCAGAAACCTCCACAACCGCAGTAGTCATTATTGTACACACACACACCCAAACACAGCGGTGTGACAGCTAACACTCTGAGACATAATTAGCTGCTTCGGTTCAGGACATGATAACACAGACATACTGATGACAGGATAACATACAAAAACGTTTTTCATTTTCATTACATCTAATCTTTATCTAACCAGCAAAGACACTTATGAACCTGGGATGAACAATGACAAAATGATGTAGAAATCAGAGCTGCATGAAGAAGAATGTCATCGATAAGCAGAGCAGAACCCCCCTGAAGTCTGCAGTCTTCTACTGCAGTCTTGTCGTGATTTAGGTTCTATTGAGTTTTGGATTTTGTTATGATCTATAACTATTGATTTAAGTTTATGTGTTAGTTTTGACTGGTTAAGTTTTTATTATTTTAGGAGTTTTATTCAGATTTTTTAAGTTGCCTTATTCGTTCTATTTGTTTACTCAAGTCAGGTGCTTTCTACTTTATGTATCTATGTATTTCCTTGTGTTTTGGTTAGTTTGGTCTTTTCTCTCTTAATAAATCTTTCTGTATTTCTGGTAAAGTTTCTTTTAATATTGTTTTTCCCTGTTTAATCCACCACAAGTCATTCATCTTGTGCTGCTTGTCTATCAGGGTCACAGGGGGTTTGGTTCCCAACCTTAGCTGTCTTTAGGCAAAATGCAAGGTACCATGGACAGGTCACCAGTCCATCAAAGGGCAATAGAGGGAAATACAACTGGAGGTGTATAAAGTAATATTAAACAATTACTAAGTGAAAGTAAAAATAAATAAAAAGAATATGACTTTAAAAATGTAAGTCACAGATAAAGTGCTTAAGTGAAAGTCAGAAGAATGTTTACAGTAATCGGAAAAGTCAAAGTAGAAATGAAAGTATTTTGTACATAAAAATAACCCATCCAAACTTTTTTTTGGTCCCTTTACCTCACTTGGGGAAAAACAATTCGAGTGTGTGTGTGTGTGTGTGTGTGTGTGTGTGTGTGTGTGTGTGGGGGGGTTGTTCACAGGGGCTTAGAATATGTCCACCACTGTGCTGTCTGCCTAAGAAAACTAAAACTTCAGTTCTCTGACCATCGATTCAAGCCTGATCCTTGGATCTTTTTTCCCCTTTTGTGAATGGCTTTTGCTGTGAACAGAACTAGTCTGTCATGCCTCTTCTTCTACTGCATTGTTGTCATCACCCTGCCATCAGCTCTCACTGGGGAACCTAGACAAAGTATTCACGCCTCTACCAGAGTCTTGTGAAGGTTTTATTGCCAGTTTTTTTTTTTTATTCAAGTGTGTGTCATTATCCAGAGGATCTATTTTCAATCTCTTAAATGTTCACATATGTGTCTGGCTAAATTTTTGGGTCCACTGGTTACAGCATTTTGTAAATCTTCATTCACATCGATCGCTTTGTCCTATACATTCTGCAAGCACTCTGTTCACCTCTGTGCATTTCAGATTTACCTTAATCAGTGGCTAGAAGGATTGTTTCACAAAATTTAATAGTTTATCAGCCACTCAGATCCTTCAATTTAGACCCGTGGTTACACTTGTCAACCCTTGACAAAATCTGTAGAAATCTCGCGATCAGCTCTTTACAATAAATGAGTAACATTACAGACTCCTGCTAAATTGTTCTCTGTGCACAACTTTTGAATCACTTTCAGATAATCAAATCAAAATCTTTTATGATAATTCTGGTCAAATTTTTATGTACTGAGTAAGAATTGGTCTAATGCAACAATATTTTCATATTGTTGTTATAAATTTCTCGTATTTTTCTCCTACCGTGTATTGATGGGAATTGCAAATCTGCATAATTAGAACCCAGATAATTCTACCTAAGGCTGCGACTTTCAGTGCTTCACACAAGTCGTCCATTCATAGCAAAAGCATTGAAGACAAAGGAGACTTTAACCAGTTTTGGTATTAAGGTTCTGCTGACTGAGAGCTTAGCAGCAGATTACAGGGCCTGTAAAAGCCAAGCCGTGGGGAATAAATCACGACAGCTTTGAATGACAGGGTTGCACTGTCACAGAAAATAAGATGAAAATAAATTAAAAAAAAACATGTCAAAACCATGTCTACCAAAAACAAGACAGTCAATAAAAACGGCAACACTTCCTTTTACAGTACATGTAATATCCATGTAATAATATGGTAATAACATAGCAAGATACACTATATTACTAGGTAACAAGAAAACTTTATTTGGTAATTACCACAAAATTAAGGTATTTAATTTAAAAGTAATTACTTGCATGTAATTATTGTAATTGCATATTACTATGTAAGAATGGAGAATTTTGGTGGGTAATTACCATCAGGTTACCGCATAAGTTTCTATTATTGCCCACCACCTACCAATAGATTACAAAGTAAATTGTAACTTATGATCAGGTAAGTGCAGTGGTTCAAATTTCAGGTAGACAGGGTGGTAAAATCACACTTCTTAAATTTCAAACTGTTATTACCACATAACTCGTATTCATTTCAGCGACTGCAATAAATTAATGTCTTAATTATCTAGTAAAATGCTGTTAATTGCTTGCATATAAAACAAAACCAAACATTGAAGAAAACATGCCAATCTTCTTAACTAAACTCTTATTTATATTTAACTTGAGTTCAGTTTTATAATGCTTTAGATACCTGTTTTTCTACGTTAAGAGTGTAAGCTAGTGCATTTTACCATATGAAATTAAGTAAACTGCGGGGTAAATAAAATGAGATTGTACTGTAAAATCAATCAAGGCTTTCTTTGGTATTAAAGTATCATTGCTGTCTAAGGTATATTGGTTAGAATGTTGTTGGGATTTTTCAAGCTCTTGAAAGACTACCAAAACTAATTGGTGCAATATTACCAATTATATTTTAATTATATTAATAGTACTGTAAAAGAAAGCCACCCATGTTTCTCAGATATTATGCAATTATTACCATGTAAGCTATTTGGTTTGTGGTGCTTTACTTACTGTCTTCATAGAGTTTCTCCAGTATAGAATAACCATGTAATTGGATGTTTTTTATTTGGTAATAATGCACTTCTGTACTGGAGAAACTCTATATATGATATAGATGATATTCTCTAATGATATTCATTTTGGACAATGTCCATACTGATATTTAACATAAACATTTAGGTAGGAGTATGCAGACTGGCTCTGCTTTGGACTCTACAGCTTCTGCAACCCATCCCCAGCCCACAAACTTAACATTTTTTCCAATTCTCCATTAATTTTTGATCATTTTATGTGTTTACTGTTGTGTAAGACAATCTGTCAGGCTCAGAAAGATTGGGCCCAGTATTCGAGGCAGACAAACAGTTGGATTTCTCAAAACGTTTATTTAGAAACGGATCTTCAGTGAACAGCGTGGGTGTCTAAGGCAGCTGTGGTCTAAGGCAGGTAACCGGTGTTCTTCTGCTTTGCAGGGGGACCACCACAGGATGATGACACTTTAGGGTCAAAGAAAACAGTTGAACTGGGCCAACTTAAACTGTCCCAGTTTTCCAAATATCCTTAGGACCATTTTCATGTTGAAAACATCCATTCCATGAGGTTTTCCTTAGTAGCTCAAGGAGTCTGTACCTACTTCTAAAGACCTTTTCTTCAACAGCAGAAACAAGTAGAGATTAATGATCCAGGTTTTATGAGGAAGATTGTCTTGATATTAGTCTGATTGCAGCTGCAGATTCTTTGTGGCCATCATTGCTTTCTCTTCTTTATTCTACATGATATAAATGAAACAATAACAAATCTCACACAACTGTCTTTTAAAAAAAGAAAAGAAACATGAATTAAAAATAAAAAAATGTAAAATGGATATGAAAAGGAGAAGCAAGGCTTGTGCCTAACATGAACTAAGAGCAAGGCTGCTGTACATGCTAATGAATCAGCTAGCTAATGTACAGTATGCATCAGTCGATACTGATGGAAGAAAAAAAAAGTTTCATCGGTAGGCCAACGATATTGGCCTACCGATGAATCTGTCTATCTTTTAGGAACAGCAATCCAAACTATGATCTTCTAGAGCAAGTTCTCTGTCCATGACTCAAATGGTTTTATGTTCTGCTATAGAACTTGATCTTTTCAAGGGCCTTGTCTCTCTTGAGCAGCAGCAGTAAGTCGCATGGCTTGCTCAGGAATAGTTTTTACCTGAAGCAAATGGTTGGATTCAGAAAAGCAACAGACTTGGGTCCAGAACTACAAGACCAAACTTTATCACAATATTAGCTTTAAAATTTGGTGTGAAGTTTAATTACATCAAAAAACAGAATGCAGTCAATTATTTTATTCTTTTTTTATGAAAAGTTGAGGTTCTGCCGTGTTAGGGGCTGCTCAACTAATAGTCAGACACTGATGGTTGTTGCTGAGCTCACTTATCTTCTAAATCTTCTCTTTGGCTTGGTCACCCAAATGGAGCAATTGTGGATTTTACCCTAAACCCATATCAATTGTGTAATTCTGTTCTTGAATACAGCCTTGGTTAATCAATGTGTTTTTATTAAGACTATGTCCGTGACCAGTCTGATAATCTCAGAAGTAGATCTTTAACTGATACTCTCAGACGGGCTAGAGAAGAAACAATGAAGCACGTTTTCTGGGTTATTTTAAAGGTCCAATTTAATGGCCTGATGTGATGGTCCGAAAATGGGATCAGTCCTTCTCTTCCTGTCTGTTTAGATGGAGCAGAGCTGGCAGACATCCTCCAGCTTAGCCTTCAGCCTCGGCCTGCAGTCTTATAGGCCACTGAGTCGCCTGGAGCCGCCACAAATTTCCCCTAAATCACTGATATAATGAGACGTTTGAGGCAGAGTTCTGGCTGCCCCTTCAATACGCTAAAAGGCACAGTCACAGAGGTTTCCAAAGCCTGCGGCGCCAATTTGAATACAAAGCAGAACAATAAAGGAGGAGTCACCTTGCTGAACACCTCCACCCCCATCTGTCTGTCACAGCTTCTGTCTCCCATTTCTCTTCTTTTACCTCCAGCTATTTTTGTTTCTGCAGCTGCTGTTTCTGCTGGAAGTGCCCATTATTTTCAGTAGTGAACACTCACTGCTCTGAACACACAGATAATATAAGGAAAATATATTATGTTAACATGTATAACGGAGGAGGGAGATATTCCAGGAAGCATGAGAATGTCTTCCTGCAGACAGAATCCCTCTAATAGGCCATCTACTCTTGTCCACTGGGGCCTGTTATACTCATGTGGGGGACAGAGAATTGCGTACTAGACATGCTCAGCAGGTCAGAAACAGTGACACTGAAAATTTTAATTTTTTTTGTACTAATGAAATAAATGAGTAAAATAAATCATCTAAAACAATTTTTTTTTCTTTATATAAATTGGTGTCAAACGGCATAAAGGATCAAGCGTTGGAACATTTTGCCATCAATGTTTCAGAGTCGATCGGCAGAGGATGGTGGTTATATATCGTCCTTTAGTCATGGAGGCGGTTGCTGGGTGACAGCTGGGTTGCTGGGTGCCACTCTTACAGTAAAAGTAATTTACTACAAAGTTTCAGAAAGCTTCAGACTTTTGTTCTATTCCTGACAGGAAGGTGAGAGAAGCAGGAAGAGAAGGGGGTTGGGACACAATCTATAGGAGTAAATATATAAGTAGATGAGGAGAAAGAAACAGGATCAGAGAGCTGAAGGTCAAAGACGAAGATGGAGGAAAGAACAGCACCGCAAGAGGCAACAGTAAAATCAGAGGAAATCAGGGAGGAAATGTGGAGAAGAGGAAGGAGAGAGTCTGAAGAATCAGTTATAGACAATAATCGGGAAACATCTTCACCCTGCTGAGGACAGATGTCTCCTTATTTACTCTGCAGCACAGCCTGGACCAGCTTGGTCTCCAGCTGAGCTTTGCTCACAGTTCCCATGCTCACAAGGAACAGGGAGGGAAATGAATGCTGCAAACTACCTGCAGTCTCTACTGACTACTGCTCTGCCCCATATGCCCTATTTAATATTGAACATCTGTATCCATTTTCTATGTATAAAACCAATAAACCTACCATCAACAAATGACCTCATAACTGTTAAATTCACAGTCAGCAAGTAATATTTCTTTATAGTGAAATTCTTCTTCTAGAAAAACAGTATGTAGAATCATTCAGATTGTTGTCACAGCTGAAGGTGAAATCCTTTCATTGTTCCAAAATTGGAAATTATAGTTTAACAGCAGCAAAGAGTTCTCAGTAGAGTCAACCTTTGACCCTCATCAATTATTACTTTCAACCTTTAGGATAAATGTTCACAAAGAAGACATGAGGGTTTAGAACTGAAGGCTGGAAAATGTGGTTTAGAGTTTCTACATGCGACATGTTAAACTGGTTGGACTAGGATGGCAGGAAATGGTTCTGCTGACTGATCTGACCCATTTTTTGTGTCACTTTTGCCCCACAGGGAACCAATACATTTGTGATGTGGGGTATGACAGAGGTGTCTGCTGACTGGTGTTTTGTGTTCAGCCTGGAGCTAAGAAATGAATCCAAGTTCCTCACATCTGCCGAAACATTTATCTGGGCAAACACAACTTCTCCTGGATGGTGATAAATGGTTTCACAGACACACTGCTAACCTCACACACTCAGATATGCTCTCATACACTCCTTAACACTGACTGACGCTGACAAATGGCTGCTTCTCTGCCTGATCGCGCCTCCAAAAGCATAGCTGTGTTTGCTTTTTGGGGGTGTTACCTCAGGAACCCGCTTTGCAGCCGAAACTGAGATTGAGCTTCCTCTTCCACAGCATGACAGATAACAAGACAGTGGCAATCAAACCCCGACAGTATCAAACGCTCCTCCATCAGTCAAGACTGATGGCTAAAGTAGGATTCATGGCTTACTAAGAAAGACAAGGATAAGGCGGAACGCTGAGGAGCAGGAGTCATAGATAATGGATGGATGTTGGGAAAAGGGCTTCTTAGGCAGAACCCAGAAGACAACAGAGGACAGTCAGTAGGACTGCTCACCAGGCATACGGTCTAACTCACAGGTATAGGAGCAGGTAGCTTCTTCTGCTTCAGATGGTTTGATTCAAAGTGGTTGTTTTTTGCTGCCTGCATGAGGGAGCCTTCTTTAGCACTGCTGCATTGCAGCAAGTAGGTTCTGGTCTCCGGAACTTAATGAAGTATGGGTTTTTCTGAAATGAGAAGATATCTGCAGACCTAATAGAAAAGGTTTAGAGAAAGGTAGAAAAATATAATGTGCAAGTCTGGAATCTTTTGCAGAAGACAGACAGATAGATGTAATGCTAGAGAAATGCTGCAGATGATGCTGGGAAGGTAAATCGATGCAAAATCTACTAAACTTCCAAATTAGATTTCTAAACTGAATAATAAAATAAAATAAAAAGATTTCAACTCCCTATGGAAGCATGTAGAGATGGAGCCACTTTAATATCCCACAGCAGCCAGTAGTGCTGTAACGATCCCTAATGCTATGTTCACACCTAATGCTACGATCACACCGTACGCAGCAGGTGCAGCAAAATCGCGTCTGCTGCTTCATTTTTGCTGCTTGTACCAGTTTAGTTCTGATGCGCTGCTGAAGGAGCTTTGCTGCTCTGTCTGCGTGGTGCAAAAATGTGTCTGACGCGCGTTGGGCGGAGCTACTCCATTCTTTCTTTGCCTTTCAGCTATATTTGCTGTGATCGGTGGGTATAAAGTAGTTTTAATATGTTTATAAGTAAGAAAATCCACCTGAAAACTTAATTAGTGCAGACAGTTCATGCAGATTGCCATCCTGCCTTCCAATAATATTTCTGTCAGAGCCGCTCAGACCCCCACATACCAGCGGTGCGCTGTCAGTAGGAATCCCATTCAACAGCAGCCTCTGGCCAGCTCGCCTCCTCGCGGTTCACCGCGGAGGCTGGTAGGTGTTTTTCATCAAAATAATCCAAACTGCAGGCAGCAGGATAATAAAAGCGAACATATTCTGTCGGCAGGTTTCAGCATTTTAAGTTCATTTAGGAGTTAATAAACTGTTTCGGAGGAGCGGTGAGCACTCTGTATCATCAGCGATGTGTCTGTCTCGCTACCAGCTCCCAGATCAGCGTCTCTGATTGGTTGATACGGCGCATCGATTTAAAAAGAAACTTTTGGTACCTCTGTAAAGGTAAGATGTCATAGAATGGTTTTCTGGTGTCAGCACCATTGTAGCTTTGACCCTGCCTGAAATATTAGGGACAAAATACAAAATATTTTGCATTTTTTTTAACCTCGCCAAAATTTTCTTTGAAATAAACATTGCAAAACACTGCAAAAATATTATTTATATCACAAAAAAGTAGTACAGACTTTTAAATCTAAATGTTGTGTAAAAATATACCAAATTTGGACTCAATCAGATGAATCATATTTATTTTAGAATGGTATTAGTGAGAAATTTCTTAGGCGGAGGGGCCATTTTGGCACATTTATCCAAAAATGTCACCAAACTGTGCCAAATGTGTTTTTTACATCAATACTGGGGGTTTGTTAAAATTACGAGGTCACGTGGCAGCTGGACCCACCGGTGGGTCCGTAGGGTTCTAGGGGTTAATTAACTGGATATGATATAGAGGAAGACCTCAGAAGGTCAGTAGATGGGCTGGATGGTGATGTACACTGGGTGGGAGGGACAGAGAAAGAGAGAAGTGATGGGGACAACTGACTGGTTGATTTGGTCCTTAAAGGGGCAGCTGAAAGGAGAAGAAGATAACAGATACTACATCTCTGAAGGGATCTGTTTTCTGTAGGATGTATTTTCATGTGATATGCTATTGTGACTCTGTGATTCATATCCAAACCTGAAAGGATTAATTCAAAAAATCTCACTTTTTCATTAGCCAGAGAACCTACAGTATAGTTCACTGAGAGCTAAACTCTGGCCTGTGAAAATGGTCAGTGGATTACCTGATTAGTCACCAGATTAACACAGGCTCAGTGGATGAACATGTCAGATCCAACATGGATCAGAGTTAAGCTTCATTATTTGCAAAATTTGCCTTTTCACAGCTTATGCAGCTGTAGAGTACTTGGCACGCTGAGCTAGCTCCCTGTAGATCAGGAAGTGAGAACAGTTTGCAGCAGCATGTTTGTAAAGTCCTCATGTGGAGATGGATGAAATGCTGCACGTAAATTCATGATCATGTGTCCTTCTGGGTCCCACGACTTCACAGTATCAGTGCTGTTTGTTTCCATTCGCTGAAGATGCTAACATGAGTGCATGTGTATCCATGTGCATGTTGTGTGTGCCTGAGAGGATCTACAGGAAATCAAGCAGTTATAAGATAATCATGTTTCCCAGGATGCACTGTCCATTGCAGATGGTGACTGATTGCAATAGCTTGAAGGTCCCCCGAGAATCCTACAAATCGGATGTTGTTTTTCTCAGTCTGAATCCTTGATCTGATTTCCTCTGTTTTTGAACCATAAACGAGAAGGTGAACTCAGAGAGTCCCTGTTACTGCCCAAAGGCTGTGGCCTGCCTTTTAGGCAGCTTTTAGCACCACTACATAACTAAAATAAATCTATTAGGCCTCCATGAACTCCGTCGTGCAGCCTAATGAAATTTTTGGTACGTGCAACATTTTCATTTTGTCATGATTTTGGTATGGTTCTACCCTTTTGGACCTCTATTTGAGTTTCTTTTTGAGTTTTCAGTTATATGTCATTCTGATTTGTTGATCGTTAGTTTATTTTCCTTTTTCTGTTATATTTAAACTGTGTTGCATTTTCTGAGGTTACTCTGTGTTGCCCCCTTGTACCAGTGCCCTTTCACCTAGCTTCCTTCTAGTGCCTTCAATTGACTGCTGCTCCATGTCAGCTCATTAGCCCATTCTTTGTTCTGTCCCCCATATATACACCTACTCCGAGTTCCTCATTGCTGGTTTCTGTGTGTTTTTCCTTGGTATTTGGTTTCCTGTATTTTGTTCTCGGATTTTTTTTCTGTTGCCCTTTTTGATGTCATTAAACCTGCAAGAACTCATCTCTGCCTCCCTCATCTCTACATCTGGGTCCTCAACCAACCTCTACCCAACGCTGATAGATTTATTTGAGCACCCAGCTGTTTTGTTTCCTCTGCTTTCTTTTTTTGATTTATTTAAAACCTATGAAATGTGAACGGATGAGACCAACCCCCTAATCCCCTATCTTTCATGATTTATTAAAAAAAAGGAGTTATAAAACACCATGACTTCCTACACTCAGAAAGCATTCAACCTGATATTATTACAAAAGCTACTGAGATGAACGCATTGATGTTTGTCTCTATATCAATTTGAGGTCATTTGGACCAGACTGTCTGCTCTAAAATTGGTCTTAGCTAAGGCTTAACTGAGTCACCGAAAAGTGTTTCTACAACAATGATAGGAAATGAACACTAAAACTGAGCCACATGTGAAACACTCAAACTGTTTAGGTTTTTATCTCACGATAGGATGCTTCTTGGGAATAAACAGGAATCACCATCCTAGAGACTTGGTAAGAACCTAGAGGGTTCCCAAGACAAAGACTAATTAGTTTTGCAAGTTAATCATTGCCGAATAAGTCTACTGGTAGACATGTAAGGATTATTCAAAACTAATTCTGGATTTGTAAATATCTCTTTTTTGTTTTGAACCAAATATGTATCTAAGTATTTCATTGGATAAAGAGCTCAGTGCTATGATTGCATATCCATCCAACTAAAAACTGTGAGGAACAGAAGCACAGCTAAATGGATATGCTCTGATAGAGATGGACATAGAAAACAGAGAAAGTGACAGAGATAGTTTCAGCAATGGCTCCTCCATGCGTGTCATCAAGGAGAGGGATGGAGTTAAACAAAAATGACAGCAATAGGAAGGAAAACATGGAGTTATTGGAAACAGCAACACGGCTGCTACGCTATTGAAAGTGCCACAAGCTGAAACATCAGACCAGGTGGGGCTTCTATGCAGAGAGAAAAGAAAGAATAAAAAGTTTATGGGGCAAAGAGAACAGAGAGCAGGTCAAATGGTCTGTGGTATTTTATATATTAGATCCCTTGAGACTAACAACAAATAAACAAGAGTTCTTCTGAGCTTCTGGGGAGCTCATATTTCTTTGTGCCTCTAGACTCTCTAACAAATATAACACATTATTTTTTTATGACTTCTTATTTGACAACTGGGTTTCACCACAGTTCTCATTATGTTGCTGTAAGCATTAATTATTATACTGCTGAGCAAGAAGGGGCTTTACGATGGAACATCTACAATGCTTATTCTGTGATGAGTCAGCAGGTCATTAAAGGCTCTGTCTAAAAGTCAGAAAAGGGGAACCATTATCTCACAGAGTCAAAGCCATTTGCTTTACTTGCCAGACCACAGCTAAGAATCCCATTAGGATAAATGTTGATGCAGATAAAGGAGAGGCCATAACTGTGACAATCACTTGATGGGTAAACAGACATGCATAAATGCATATAAAATTTCAAAATCGGCTCTTATGCTCCAAAAAAGCTGCTGATTTTCCTCTAGTAACAGTGGCTCTACGTTCACACGGAGGTCTGGATTTTCTCAGTGGCTACAGTCAAACTCCTTAAATTTCCATTGCATGAATCCATTCTATATTGCCCTCCTTATTGAAAACTCAAAGTCAGCAGCAGTGTTAGGATTTGCTCTGGACTTTTTACGCTAACAGTGACACAGCTTGATATGCTGCAAGTGAAACCTTTCTTATCACAGGAGGGAGTAATTAGAGCCCAAACTTCCCCATAGAAACCGGTAGGGATCCTGGGGACTGGCTTTAAGCAGGTAATGTTTTGGAAGCTAGTCTTTATTCTGACCTCTGCTGAACAGCTCCTCTACAAAATATATTAGAGCCAGCAAGGAAGCAACAGCTGAAATTTATTTCCCCTTAATTTTTCCAGTTGCTTCATTCTAAATTCTTGGATCTTAAATCCCCCTGATGTTTGGCCCTCCGGGATCCAGATCATCTCCTAGATGGAGTCACAATCTAGCTGATCCCTTTTCCACCATCTAGTCAGCTGAATAGCTGCTGATCGCTGATAGCCTATAGCATAAGCATGTACTAATGCTAATCCCTAACACTGCTAATACTAATCCGGCCTGGTGTAGTCGTCCTAGTAGCAGCTGTCAGTCGGAGGAGGTGAGAGGGAAGCAGGTTAGACACCTGCACTGCTTCACCCCTTTTTCATTACATCATTCTAATCATTTTCTTCAGGAGTCAGCCCACATTCTTTTAAATCCCAATCTAAAATGACTTAAATTATCTGAATAAATAATTATTCATCCCACATGATCTCTTCTATATAGATAAAATCCTACTGTACAGCTTTACTGTGACATTCAGGGGTTATTGGGTTCCAGTCTGTTTCATAGTGGATTTTATAGCCACTAACATGATGGTGTTTCAAACAGAACCAATTACGTACCGGTCCTTGTGATCCTCCAAGCCCAGTTCCAGCAAATTCGTTTCTGGTTAACGTATTTCAGATAATCTTCAGTTGAATAATTAATACAGTTGCAATAAGGTTCAAACTCTCCTTGAGGATTATTATTCTGTTTGAGAAGATTAAAGCAACAAAACTGTTTTTGTCCATAGAGACTTTTTGCTTTTATTTAAGTTTATTGTCTCTTACAGATTATTATACCAGGTCCATTACTGTTAGTGATAATGATTTTATTTTGCAGCTCCACTTTGAATTCTTCTAATACTTTTTTTGCTGTTTTATTATCTTTTCACTTCATTTCTAAGTTCATTATGTGTCTTTAGCGGTTCAATGTCTGTTGGTGACTTCTGTTAAGCAGGGTCAAGGTTGTCTTACAGCTGATTTGGTGAAAATGCTTCATAGAAAAAGATTTATTTTGTACAGATATTCATACCTCTTATGAGTATAGTTCTTCCAAAACTGTCATAAACATTGATCCATCCAGCTTTTGAACAGCCTCCAAGTTCCTGCAGAAGAGGAGCATCCCCACAGCATTGTGGTGCCACTACCATGTTTCATCATGAGGGGAACGTGTTCAGGACAGCTTTAGATTTAATCGACACACAGAGGTTTGCATCTAGATCCAAAAGCACAACCAGTATTTGTTGATTGAAGTGATTGTCCCACCAGTTCTGTGAATCTCTGCTGCTTGTCATGGTCTTCCTGCCTGCTTCCATTCTCCACTTGCCCTGCATGTCAGCCTAGGTACCTTCCATGTCTTGTTAGTTCCATACCTTCTCACTGTCAAGATTGTGGATTCATCAGAATTCTTGATGATCAATGCTTAGGAGATTGTTCAAGAACATTACCCTGTTTTAAGATGAATCAGAACTTTCCTCTCTGACCCGTATCCTTGGTTCCCTTGTTTTATAATGCTGATTCCTCCCTGATTTCCTCAAGAGAAGGAAATATGTTGCAAATAGGGATTTTTTTAAGGTGAAAAAAACTGCTAATACTTTTGGAAGGTCCTGTATGACATGTATTTTTTGCTGTTTCCCGGTGCGGTTATCAGCTAATTAGGTCATAGCCCAACCTCCTACTTAATATTTTGTCATTTATTCTGACTGAATGACTCAAATTTTCTCAGTGAATTACCTAGAGATGATATGTCTTATGAATGGACACAGTAAAAATAAGTTTAACTGTAAATTGAAATAATCTGTTCAGATTAACTCTAAGAAGGTCTTGACTGGAAGGTTTCGTTCTGGTTCCATGTTGGGAAACACTGTTTTAGTCATCAGAATGAAGCCACTATGAGTCAGTGCAGCTGTCCCACCTCTGTGACACCTTCATGTTTTTAGTTTTGCTACATTAGCTGAAGCTCAGTGGATGTGTCCAGAAAGTAGGAGGCACAGTGGAGAGACTTTTCCGATTTCTAATGAGGAAATGATGCAACATATTGACATTTTTCTGTATTTCCTCCCCATTTCTCCCCCACTCACTTTCTCATGTGTTACGTCCTCCAGGCTTGTTTGGTGGGAGTAACATTAAAGGAGACCACACAAGGAATTTCTTTAAACTGCAAATTGAATTTATTAAATTATACTTAACAAACAAAACCTGAAAAAGGGATAAATAAAATGGGGAATAGAAAATGGATTAATGCAAAACCCATAACTAAACAGAAATACAGTAAGCAAATGCAAACAAACCTAACAAAACCCAGCCATAGGACACAGACCAAACCAAATGGGGATCTGAGGAGGTAAGAGGGAAAAAGCCTCCTGTCTGCTGCTTGTATGACAGCTTTTAAAGCAGACAAGCACCAATTAGGGCAAAACAGAACACCTGCAGAAGGCCTGCCTCCAGAACCCTGCAAGGAAAAGGGCAGAAACCCACTGCAGCCGGAACAGAGGAGAGAAGTTTTCCTTTTCATGGTGCTGTAACCCTGTAGTGGGAATGTGACAGGAATCTCAATCCATACCAGATAGATTGACTTCCTGCTTCCTACCTGCTTCGTACAGATATTTCTGGTCCAATCATCCTTAATGCTGATGTTCTCTCTCGGCGAAGGGGAGGACATAAATTAAGGTGTTGAACCTGATTTGGAACTGAACCTGAACCAGTGCTTCAGTTAGAAGGTTGCTAAGCAATGACTGGCACGGTTTGACTCAAAATGAGGACCAGGATCTCAGTTTGAGTGGGGTCCTACACTGTGGGTCGCAATCCCAGAGATGTCTCCAGGAAGGATCTCTAAATGGTATATTAAATGACAGAAATACTGAAATTAACCCAGTTTCATCACCACTATTAGGAGCTATGAATACTGGTGATTATTTAGGAATAAACAAAGAGTTAATCTTGCTGCTGATGATTGGTTAGAGTGCCTGTAAATGTCTGCTGATGCTGGGATGCGGGGGTATAAACAATGAGGCATCTGTTTGTTGGTGGGAATGCTGAGAGAAATTATTCAAATTTCTTTCATTTTTAGAGAGACCTGGCCTAACCTGGCCTAACCACGCTCCAGTAGAGCGTGGTTAGGCCAATTCTTCCTTTCTTTAGGCTGATTCTTCCTGTTACTCAGGTAATGAGGTGGTAAATGAGGGGGTCAGCAGCACCAAATTCATGGCGGTGCACATCACAGACAACCTCACCTAGACTGTAAACATCACCTCACTGATCAAAAGGGCACAAAAGTGCATGCACTTCCTGCAGAGGATGAGGAGAGCCCACCTGCCCCCCGCCCATTCTCACAACCTTCTACAGAAGCACCATAGAAAGCGTTCTGACCAGCTGTCTCACTGAGACACTCTCGCTGTCTCTCCAGCAGATTCCGTGACAGCTTCTTCCCCACTGCCATCAGACAGCTGAACTGTTGAGAAAACTTTAAATCATGTCACAGATTCTGCACCACACTGGTAACACCAAACCAAAATAGTGCATATTTGCACCATACATATTTAATGCTTTGGACTTCCATATCAATGCGTTTCTGCACCATGTCTTTTCCAAGTTTGCATATGATTACTGCTGCACTTTATGGAATGGAAATGTTCTGAAAGCTTTACAAAATGAAATATCGTTTTGTATACACTCTGTGAAAACAAAATGACAATAAAAGTTGTCTAAGTCTAAGATATTTAGCTTCTACTGTTTCAATATCTGTATGGAAGCCTCTGCTGCTCCATGATGTGTTAATATGCAGGAAGAGAGGGGGGAGCTTTCTGATTGTTTGTGTGGGAAGATGAAGATTAGAGTTCCCCCTCAGTCTTGCAGTGAGCATTCAGACCACCTTATGGTGATAGGCACATAGACACAGGCCCCCAGTAGCTGGAAATACAACTAAGCAACATAACTGCTGAAAGTAGAGCAGCCTGAGTTGCAGCCCCCACAGGGAATGTGTGTTTCCTTATATGTATGTAATCTGATTATTGGGACAAGAAAGATGAAGAGGGAGGGGGAGCTTCTGCTGATGCTACATTTTAGAACAAACTTATTAACACATCTGAGAGCTTGGAACTTGGTGCATCTTCTGTGCTGTCGTCTAAATTTAGCTGCAACTTTTCCCCCTGCTCATCCATCTTAAAATGATGATAATTTAAGAAACTTTGACGTAGAAAAGAAGCTTCTACTTTGCACCAAATGTGTGATGACTCAGTTTAATTTCATCATTATCAATAATTAGGCATGAATTGTAACTGGGTGAATGCATAATTATTTAATATACATTCCATTGCAGCTCAAGGGAGTGATGCAACAAAGTAAGGGTTGATCACTGCTGCATAAATGAGAAAGAATTCCTCATTCTGCACTTTTAGTCAGCATGATTATTCTTTTCACACTCAGTTATTCTGAAGCTAATATATACAAGTCCAACAAGAAAGTAACATCAGCAAATAGTAGCAGATAATATTAAGAACAGAACGGACATAATACTATACTAACAAAGATGCCCATGGCCCAGAAGCTACCGAGGTTATCTTTGGGTTGTCCTGCCAAAAACTGGTAAACACCAAAAGAATCTGACATATAAACAAATAAAAACACGAGAATCTTAAAACAATTTATTAAGTTAAAAAAAAAAGCCTCTCTTGGTGATAAAGGCCAACATGCATGACATGCATGGAGGAAACAGTGGCACGCTTATGCCATGAGTGCTTCAAATCTGTCATGATTTAACTAAAGATCAGACCCAAATGCAGAGAAACCATTACAGGGAGACCAGGGAAAAAGTTTAACAGGTTTATTGAGAAGCTCGTGGAGATTCCAGTGTTGCTCTGAACACTGCTCAACCGGAACTGAAAGGTGAGGGGAAGACACTGCGGTTAGGTCGGTTCAGTGGGAAAACTGATTCTCGAGCTTGAAGAGGAGAAAAGGTTTGCAGACTCACGTTTCCAGAAAAGTGGTTGACTCTTAGACTCCAGTAGGTGAGGAATGTGTTCCGGTGTTTGTCTCATATGGTGGAGGACGGACAGGGTTACCCAGAATGCGGTTGCTTGTAGATGAACGGAGAAAGACTGACTGCCACTCAGATTTGCTGCGGTACTTGAGCGGATTGTTGTGCAGATGAATCCATTGCTCAGTGTGAAGCTCAAATATTTCCTCGGGGAAAAGTGGATTCAAATCTCTAGTTTGTTTCCTCAGCTCAGTTTGAAGCTCAGTTAATCCTTCCAGGGAGAGAAGGTCCGAAAAATCCAGTTTGCAGGATGACTTCCTGCAGAGAGGCAAAGACAAAAGCAATGTTAAAACTCACGTTGACAAAAACTCAGTTTGACTCAGCAAAACTCATCTTGGCTAGAGTACCCAAAACTTGCAAATACTGTGGCGTCGAGGTAGTGGCAGCCAGCAGCTTAAGAACACTCCATTAACGAGGTAACCCCTTGCAGGTGTGTGAGGAGGAGAATCAGAACCAGGCGCCGTCTGGTGGAGAAAGGAAGACAAACACACACAAACACAGGCCACACAGCCTGGAGTCCTAACAAAATCAAATATTTGTGTCATCTCAAGTCCATGACTGGCTGAATCTACCCTGTGTCAGCATTTTTTGCAGCCCGCCAAAGCTAATAAAAGGCATATGTCATGTAGTAAAATAGAGGCATATGTTCTGCTAAAGGGGCTTAAAACTTTGAAGTGATAATACTGAAACAATGTGTTCTCCTTTAATATAATCTATTGTGTTTCATCATGGGTGTTGTGTTCAGGGTGATGTGTAATGTGTGAATTTTCCTCTATATATTTACAGATAAAATGTTTAGTTTTAGTCTCCTCTAATTAGATTGTATTCTTCTCATTTTTTGCTCCGTCTCCTAAATCGCTTTTAGATATAGATGTTTGAAGCTGCAGATATTGTTTTAGAATCTAACCTTTTTTTAAACTGACCCAGACCAGTCTGCTGTATACTTTGAGATACTTTGCACCTGAAGGCAGCTTCTCCATAAGGTCCTTTTAAAAGACATAATGTTTAAAAAATAATCCCTCAAATATACATGCTGAATTTGGGAGCCATAATGTGACAAAACTAAGCTGGTTTTATTATCTGTAAGCCTTTTATGAAGCCTTTTATTTACTGTAGCTTATGGGGTGTAAAAACATATTTCTTTTGTTTTGTATCTCAGATATTAGACTATAAAACTAAAGTACTGTTGTTTATAACCCATTTTTCTGATTAAACTCCCCGGATGGTTCCTGTGGCCGCTGAACCGCACGGTTCTCACTTGTGGGCTGCATTTACAGCTTCTTATCTGACCAGTTCTGCTGGGATTTTCAGCCTTTCAAGGGTAATTGCTGGTGGTTGTTTCAGATGTTATTGGTCCTCTTGGTGAATGTGTGGGGAGATGTGACATGAAATGTATGTAAATCCTGTTGGATTGTTTGCTATTTGCTGAAATATTTGTGTTTTCAGAAGATGATGGGATGTTATTAATTTTCTCTGATTCCTTTGAATTCTTAGCGGGTTTTAGCTAAAGTCAGTCTGCTCTACAGCTCTCTAATTTCTTTCCTCCCTTCTTGGATTTCCTTTCATCCCTTAATGTTTTTCTGAGCCTTTACTTCTTTTTTTGCCTTTTTTGCAGAGGATGTTGCTGCCTATCGTTGCTCCTCCCTTTATCAGCACTCTTTCCTCCTATGCTTTAGAAGCTCTGTTTCTTCTTTCTTTTGTCCCCCAAGGTCTCAGTGTTTCCATCCTTTCAGAGTATATCTTGTTCTCCAAGTCATTTCTTTATTGCTCCCCTCTTTTCTCCATTATCCATCTCTCTGCCTAGTGAATGATAATGAAAAGTTGCATGATCAAAGAGTCTATGATGAATAATAATTATGGGATAATTACTGCTTCAAGGGATAAGAGCACTGCAGAAGTGTCTCAGAAGCTCACAGTTTCACTATCGTGTCAACTATTAAGTATACAAACTAATGTTAGGGAGGACAGCACATGGACAAGGCGATGGATGGAGGGACAAACCCATCTGTAGGTTGAAGGACTGAACCCTTAGCTGCCCTTAGCTAGTTTCTGCCACAATCACTACTGAGTTGCTGGCTGCTCTGGCTTTCTGCACAGAAAAGAGTTCTCACTGAACCCTTCGCTGGAACAGGGATATCAACCTGGGTTCGCTGCATACACCTCCAAATTTCACCCTGGGTTTGGTGTGCTGTTTGCCGGTGGGGTGCAAATTATGCCAAGTTATTCAATCCAAAGATTAGCTACAAGATGTTTTGGTGGTTTTAGCAGCAATGCAGGCAAGATGGATAGCAGAAGTTAACGGTTATAGGATTCAACATCACAAGCTAACTGTGATCCCCAAAGATTTTTGAAAGATTTAATTCCTTCAGGTTGTCCTCAATAGATATGCTTAAAGCCTTCTTTGTCAGGGTAAAATTAGGGATATAAGGGCCAATATCTCCATCTGTTACGCTGATGAAAGTACCACTGGTTTTTGATATTCCAGATTTAAGAAACAGGAAGAGATGCACAAATCTCCAGACAAGAGAAGCAACAAAGGCCTGTTCTTTGATTATGGAGTCCAATATAGTTATCTTATTTTTACTTGGATCTAGAGAATATTGGCTAAATATGCTGGGATTTAGCAGCATTGAACAGTTGTTCAGCTCATAGGTTAGGCTTTTCCCACAGGTGGTGATGGGAGTGGGGCATCCTAATTGTCCATTTGACTTAAACTAACTACTACTGTTTATCCATCCACCTATACTCATGGTTGTGAAGGTATGAGTCTGTACTCTTGCCTGTGTTTTAATATTTTTTCTCACAGAACATTGTGATATTTTATTTTATTTAACTGTTCACATCAGTGATGATCAGTAGCTCTGCACACCACAGTGTGCTGACTGCAAATGAGCTGCACTGCAGTTGATTTGGAAACAGCAGCTTTTAAATGCTAAACACGAAGCCATCATCAGATCTTAAGCCAAGCTAATCAACTAGAATTAACTTTAGGATGTAAATGATCATTAGCATTGCAACCATAAGGATCAAAAGCCTGTGCTCATTTTGTAATATTAAATCTCTACAAGCTGTTTATGACAGTGTAATGCTTTATATGCCTTGTTTCACCACTGTGCACATTTTTCAGTCTTAGTATTTTTGAGGAAATAGGATTTTGATGCTAGTTTAGCTGTTTGTGCTGTGGTTCTGAAGAGATAAAGAGAAAAAACAAAAGGTGAAATATCTTTACACTCACTGAACATTTCTAACAGCCAGTAGAGTAATAGGAAACTTCAGATGGATGTGAATTGTTCTAAACTATTTATATCAGTGTCTCAGTCTTTAATTACACACCTCCAACCAACACTGACAGACCCAGAACATGTTGTGTAAGGAATGAACCGAGAGTTGTGGGTTGTATTCCCCTTTAATGATGCAGACTGAGCTTATACGTGGTTGGTTGTCTCAGTCAGCTTATTCAATTAAACAGAACCATTGTCTCCCCACAACAGTGGATAACTGAGATGGCTGAGATAACTGAGGAAAACTGAAATGGCTTAATTTGAGCTTTTAAATCAAAATATTTTATACATTTGTTCAGAAAAATTCTCCCAGTGAAAGGAGTGGAACTATGTTTCTCTAAGATGAATTCAAGGCAGCAAAATGCAGAGGTGAAAGCTGAGTTCTCTTGATCTCAGTCTTCTCTGACGTGGTCATGATCTCCAGGAATCACCTGAAATCCAGCCTTTCAGTAAAACAAGATATTGTTCATTATATATGAAGTCTGCAGATTAAGTATGGTTAAATCAGGATCAATTGCTTTGCTTCCATCTGATTTTATCACAGAGTTTTGCTGCTCCGGAAGGAGGGAAATTAATTCAACTGAACCATTAAGCAAAAACTGCAACGTGTATGAAAAATGAAAAGGTGCAGTGACATGGTTCCTAAGACCCTAGACTCTTAAGATTAAAACTTGGGGCATCTTTTCAGTTTTCCAGTGTTCCTAGCATCACTGATATTGGAGTCCAGCTGTCCTGGTTCTCTGATTTTGCTCATTTTGTTCCGTTGTTTTGCAGAGAAGGCATAACAGCTTCAGAACTTCTCATAGTAAAAACTGATCTATTGGAGGGCTGAGAATTTCAACAGCAGTTCATGCTTTATGTCACATTTGAGTGAGGAGAACAGAAATCAGTTTGGGTCACAGTTCATAAAGCTAAATCTGATGAAGACAGAAACATCATTGATCATTAGCAGATCATCTTTATAACAGTGAAACATAGCAGTGGCAACACCATGATGAGGATTTCTCCTTCTAGAAATGAGGGTTACATAGGAGTGGATGAATACATAAAGGACTCTGTGGCCTTTGACCCTTTGCTGAAGATGGTTTCATCTTGTAGTACAAAGCAGAGCCCACTGAAGCTAAAGGAACAGCATATTTACACTATTACTTGGAGATAGTGTCAAATATACTGGTGATTTAGGTCTTTCCTTCTTTCATTCTAGTGACATGTGCAGAATGATCATGATATATGGAACAATGTTAAACTTTGAGCCCAGTAACTGTCTATTGTATGGTCATACCTGTCTATACTATGGTCATACATATATCAGTGACAGGACATTGAAAGACAAGGGAGAAGGTTTGCTGAAGAATTGAACATGGTCCCTAGAGAGGTGCAATTAGGAGAAGGAGTTAAGACAGTGTCTCACAATTCATTTTGAGCTGTAGAATTCTATGATTTTGTGTTAAGAAAAATATAATTGTTTATTTGACTCTCTATTAAGTACTACTGTTGTGGTTGAAAATCTATCTTCTAAGAATTCCCTTTTTTGAGTATTGATTTAATATTAAGTTTCATTCATTCAGGCCCCAAGGATTATTTATAACATTTTACTGTTTCACCAAAGTGTGTAATTTCTATCAACTTTGACACAACTTTCACAACATTCCCATCATTGTAAGGGAACAAACTCTGTCTAAATCAGAACAGGGCTGAATATCATGCATCATCTGTCGTCTTGTTCTCATATTACTTTACAAAGAAAAAAATGCTGACTGAGTGAAATCCATTGACATCTGTTTATTGAACTGGACTGTATAGTTGAATATCATTTTCCCACAACATTCAAGCAAGTGGCTTTCACATTTCATTTGCCCAGAAACAATTTTTACTTGCCCAGTATAATGTTTGATAAATATAGTTCCCTAATATTCATTTTTGTACGAATATCAATGAAGCATGTTTGTTTTTTAAAAGTTTTTTTGTAATTCAGTAAGTTTCCAGGTTCCTGGTGTGTATCTGCATGCGTCAGATAATGAACTCAAGCCTACATTACCGTGTTAACATGCTTTTCAATCCTTCCTGCACATTCTTTTCAAACTAAACTTTGCTTTAAACTGTTGTGTGCTTGGAAAAATATAAATTTAAATGTTAAAAATCTAAAAAAAAACTTGACAGGTTAAAAACTTACACTGCTACTACTCACCAATTTAACATGTTTAGCTCTATAACATTTAAATGCACCACTCCGATGTCTAAGAGGAATTTTATAATGTATGACCACTGTACAGAAGACTGCCATATGATAGAAATATTTACACTGTGCGCATACAATTATTATTATTATTTTCCTAATCTGACTGATCATTTTTAATCTAGCGTGTATTATAGTATAGATTAAATTCATCATCCAGCTGCTGCTCTGCATAATTCTCTCCCCAAGAGCTGAATCACGCCATCTAGCTGAAAATCACGCGGCTTTTCCAAATCACGCGAGAACGTGTACAAAACAACAAAGGCAATGCTTGTGGGTCGATTTCAGCGAATGTCAGTGATTTTAAAGTAATTTTGAGTGATAAATTTTTTTTTTTTGCGATCATTGCACTTGCTCGGCGGGCAAATGCTATGAAATTTGTACTTTCCCAACAATAAAAACTACTTGCGATCGGGCAATGGTTAACATCGAGCCCTGTCTTCAGTATATATGGGATTAAAAATTTACAAAACCTTTATCTTACATATTTAATACATGTGTACGTCGTATTTAACTTGTCTAATTCAGCATAAACATTGGTCAGGGTGACAATAGACAGGGTGCGGCAAAAAGTGATGTGTTACATCCAAAGGGGGCAGTCCTGGGCTAAATAATGACCAAACCACAATGAAATGATGGATGCTGGTCGGAGGCCTTTTGAGCCCAACAATGCTGTTTAAGGGAAAGGTGAAGTTAAGACTCAATGTGTGAAGATATGTTTTAATTATAAATGCTGTTTTTCTGACAGGAAGTGCTGATGACTGTTTTTCAGATGCTTGAATCTGCAGACAGCATCAGTGTTTTTCTCCTGTTACCAGATCAGCTAAGAAAAGGTAAACTGTAGAGGACAAGCACCCTGAACTAATAGGAACCTGAGTAGAGTCAGAGATTAGAACCTGAGCTCAGTAGAACATCAGTGTGCTAAATGTTTGATGTGTAGTGCATCTGATGTTTATTGCTTATCATTTGAACTCTGGTTGTTTATTACCTTTTTCTGCACTCTTGGTCCTGTTTGATTCTCCCTCATGAATGCAGAAGGTTTATTCTAGCTCTGTGCGATCCGAATAAGGTTCAGATTACGGAAGTTAAAAATAGGTCAGACCTGATTGTGTTTTCTGCTCCAATATGGAGTGCTCTCCCTGGAGGAGCAATCGATAGAAAGTAGAATCTCTTCAATTTGCATCTTATCTTTTCTTCATTTGTTTTTTTTTTTTTTTTTATCTCCGAGGCTCACATGCATGCTCTTGTTTTGATTTCCCATTAGTTTTAGTGGGATGTGGCGTTTTGTCTGCAAATTATAACTTTTCTTTTTCAGCCTCTATTTCTGCAGGATAAAAAGTCTCTCAATAACAGTGATTATGTTTTTAAACTGACTTATTTCCTTCAGCTTCAGTGTTTGGGTCCTCTGTAGCTTCTGCAAGGTTTCATCTCAGCTGAACTTGCTCTGTTGCTAAGTGCAGTAAAATCCTAAATGTTTTCAGATGTTTAACAACAAAGATCAGAAGAAGTTGCTCCTCTTTCTCTGATCCAACCATTGACATGATCATCCATGGGGTGTAGGTTCTAGCTCCATCTGTCATTGGGCTGAAGGCAGAGACACCCTGCCAATCAGGACAAATATACAGACAAACAACCCTCCTCCTCATATTGTATACTGCTTGTATATTGTATATTGATATTGTATTTGGGAGGTCATTTAACCTGACTGTTTTAGTCTCTGTTTCCTTATGCTCAAAATCTCCAGATACTAAAGAGAAATATATACATTGATAATTTTTTTTAATTTTAACTCTCATTTTTAAGTAAATCTCTGTTAAATACAAGATCAGAAACTGCAACCATTCCGTTGCTGTTTTTTTTTTTTTTTTTATTAAAAACAAATACATCATTTTGTCATGATGGGACCCTAAAACTTTGCCCACATGCAGAACACTACTCAGAGGCAGGGTAAAAATAACAAGTTTATTGACTAAGAAAACCACAGAGACAAAATACAAGAAACTCGGAGAGGCTGAACTAAAGGGGATTCTCAATGGGCCAAAGACTAAACTACGGAGGCCCTTAGAACGGCCTGGCTGGGTTATCTCAACTCTTGGGGAAGACAACTAAAGAGGTTCTCAGAGAAACCTACTGATGGGGAGTCTCTGCAGGGGATAATCCTGCAGTCTGGTGAACCGGAACCGGAAACACTAGAGGGGAGATCACAGTGATGAGTTCATGGTCCGTCTGGTAAAAGGATTCTTGGCTGATGAATGGGTTGTACACACTCACATAACAGGGTTCTTGGTTTCTCCCTGGGTCCAGTTTGTGGGAGGTATTGACCGGAGATGGTTGAACTTGTTGGAGGGCGGACAGGCAGACTAGCGTTGGGTCCAGAGGAGCAATGGAGCGGGCTGTCACCGGGATTTCCAGGGGTGGGCTTGAACGGTTCAGGTGAAGGTTTCCCTTGTTTAGAGAGACACAAACATTTCCTTCCAAGGGGGTAAAAGGACCAGGCTTATCCAGTGGATCAGGAGGGTTATCCTACCGGAAAACACAAAGGAGAAAAAGGCAAACTTAGACTCAGAGAGACGAAGACACAATGGTTAGACTCAGCTAATCTCAGTTTGGCTAGAGTACCCAATACTGGCAAACCCTCTGGCGTTGAGGTAGTGACAGCCCGCTGCTCAAATAGTCCTCCGGTAATGACCTAACGAGCCGTAGGTTTGCGAGGAGACCCCAGCGAGGAGAGGGCACCATCTAGTGGTGGAAAGGGAGAACAAAAAAAAACCCAAACAGACCCCACAAACAGGACCCTGACACATTTATGATTTTTGATGGCAGCAGACCCGCTGATAATTATCTTCACAGCCACACAGAAGCAGACCATATGAAGCTACTGTGAAGAGTAAAATTTTGGTTTTGAACAGACTAACAGACAATTGTAGCATTCTCTTTCTTCGTCCCTACTCTAGGGAACAATGTAGAGCTACCCCTAAAGGTTTGGCGGGAGATAGTTCAGTAGATATCAGCGGCTTATAGCCCAGTTCGGCTTATATGTAAGTTTCCACTTTTTTTAAAACATGTAGTGGCTGATCATTACAGGAAGAGTTACTGTTTGAAAATAACAGCAAAGTTTTTTACTTTATTATCTGATCATTTTAATCCCATCCAGACGACCAATCAGCTTCTTTCTCAAAGACTGTGGTTCATAGTCAATAACATCTTTATTAAATTTCTGAAATCCCTTGGATACTTTAATAGGCTATTATTGTATAGCATATGTAATGAAGGTTTTCCATGTATTAAGGTTTTCTTCCCATTTAGAAATTTGACAGATTCAGATCAAACAACCTTTTCTTTAAATACACTATATTGCCAAAAGTATTTGCTCACCCATCCAAATTATTGGAATCAGGTGTTCCAATCACTTCCATGGCCACAGGTGTATAAATTCAAGCACCTAGGCATGCAGACTGTTTTTACAAACATTTGTGAAAGAATGGGTCGCTCTCAGGAGCTCAGTGAATTCCAGCGTGGAACTGTGATAGGATGCCACCTGTGCAACAAATCCAGTCGTGAAATTTCCTCGCTCCTAAATATTCCACAGTCAACTGTCAGCTGTATTATAAGAAAATGGAAGTGTTTGGGAACGACAGCAACTCAGCCACGAAGTGGTAGGCCACGTAAACTGACGGAGCGGGGTCAGCGGATGCTGAAGCGCATAGTGCGAAGAGGTCGCCAACTTTCTGCAGAGTCAATCACTACAGACCTCCAAACTTCATGTGGCCTTCAGATTAGCTCAAGAACAGTGCGCAGAGAGCTTCATGGAATGGGTTTCCATGGTCGAGCAGCTGCATCCAAGCCATACATAACCAAGTGCAATGCAAAGCGTCGGATGCGGTGGTGTAAAGCACGCCGCCACTGGACTCTAGAGCAGTGGAGACGCGTTCTCTGGAGTGACGAATCGCGCTTCTCCATCTGGCAATCTGATGGACGGGTCTGGGTTTGGCGGTTGCCAGGAGAACGGTACTTGTCTGACTGCATTGTGCCAAGTGTAAAGTTTGGTGGAGGGGGGATTATGGTGTGGGGTTGTTTTTCAGGAGCTGGGCTTGGCCCCTTAGTTCCAGTGAAAGGAACTCTGAATGCTTCAGCATACCAAGACATTTTGGACAATTCCATGCTCCCAACTTTGTGGGAACAGTTTGGAGCTGGCCCCTTCCTCTTCCAACATGACTGTGCACCAGTGCACAAAGCAAGGTCCATAAAGACATGGATGACAGAGTCTGGTGTGGATGAACTTGACTGGCCTGCACAGAGTCCTGACCTCAACCCGATAGAACACCTTTGGGATGAATTAGAGCGGAGACTGAGAGCCAGGCCTTCTCGTCCAACATCAGTGTGCGACCTCACAAATGCGCTTCTGGAAGAATGGTCAAAAATTCCCATAAACACACTCCTAAACCTTGTGGACAGCCTTCCCAGAAGAGTTGAAGCTGTTCTAGCTGCAAAGGGTGGACCGACGTCATATTGAACCCTATGGATTAGGAACGGGATGTCACTTAAGCTCATATGTGAGTCAAGGCAGGTGAGCAAATACTTTTGGCAATATAGTGTACCATAATGAGATCTGTGCTTGAACTATAGAATAGAATAGAATAGAATAGAATTGAAAATCCCTTTATTGTCCCACAATGTGGAAATTGTGGTGTTACGGCAGCAAAAAGAATATAGTAGAAGTGGTCACACAATGTGGACCTTAGAAGTGGTATAAAAATAACAGAATAAGTAACAGAGTTAGGATAATTAACAAATAAGTACTGTACTGTAGTGTTTTTACAACATAAATGCTCTATATCTTAAGAGTAAATAATCAATAAACAGCCGTGGACATTTTCACAGTAATGGATATGTGATGAATAGCAGCTGCATCAAATGTAAAAAATGACATCTGTCTTAGTCATTTTATTTAACTGACTAAGACAGAAACTGTGCAAAAATCAGCATAATTATACCAACTTATTGAGGTTGTTGGGAACAGCGATGGTTATAAAGTCTTACAGTTATCTACTGATCTGTTCTTGGAATTACTTTGAATTATTGCTTAAATTAGCTCCAAATGTTCCACTGGTGAGAACAGTATGAACAGTATTATTAGTAAAAAAGCGAACTTTGAAAACCAAAACATTTAAATCTGAGAGGGAAATGAAATGGCTGGAGAGCTACCAGCACCAATGCCTGAAGTCTTGTAGCACTGAAGCTTTTCAAATGATTAAATTTTAGTTGTTTGAGTTAGTAACAGTTATTCTCATTCACTGATCATTCGTGATCTTCAATTTAGTGTGTAGCTAATATAGCTTAAATGTATTGGAGAGATAGATGTAAACAAGTTCCTAATGATTAATTAGCACAACAGTAAGCTGATTCCTTTTTTAAAGAATCAGTTAAAATGGATGTTTTCCTGTGGATTACTCGACATCTTGTCTCCTTGTCTGTCCCCTACTCTTGTACGTTTTGGTTAATATATATTCATATTTGATGTTAGAAATTAATTTCTGCTACCTGTTTTTCTTGGAGAGCTGAGCTGCCTCTGGCTCGCTCCCAGTCATGAATCTGTCTAGATGAGTTATTTGCAGAGAGGGAGGCTTCTACATATTAAACAAGAGGAGAGTCAGGAACAAACTGATTGTCCTCTCTGGAGACATTTATTAAAGCTTGGGGATCTTTTTTGGAGCTTCGATTCTGACCTGGATTTCTTTCTATGTTTAATAACCTCCATAGTTGGTGGAAGGCAGTTTTTTTATATTCTCAGAGTTGAGGTGGAGATGTTTCTTATGTAGTTTCTGAGTAATTGAATAATGCTACCCAGGAGGAAAGTATGATTGATGGACTACAAATGAAACAGGTTTGGATTTTCCAAAATAGAAGCCATCAGAGGTACATAATTCTGACTTGGATCAGGGTTTGCTTAGCGATATTTTTCAGTGAATTGGTGTCAGGCGAAGGTATTGGTACAAATTATTTAACATCATCCTGACTGAGATGGATGGATGGATGGATGGATGGATGGATGGATGGATGGATGGATGGATGGATGGATGATGGATGGATTTTCATTCAATACAACTTTTTTTTTTTTTACAAGTACTCTTTACTTCTTATTCCCACCTCATTTTATTTAATTAAAGGTAATTCCTAGACAGCATATAGCGTCCCAACCTAGACAGATCTTCATAACAGTGAGAGATGGTGTATGGATCTGCACCATACAGACCTGCTCTGAGTCTAAACTGTTGCTTAGTTGGCCAGTCCTCTTGTTATTATTTACCAACTGACTATAGCGTACCTGGAGTAGACATCCATCGTGTTCCATTGAGGTCAATGTAAAAAGAAAATGAAACAAAAAATAACAAGACATTATTTTATATGAGGTGCCCCCAGGGACATAAATCAAAATTAACTTGCATATACACATATTAAATTAAACTCCATATAATATACTGAAAAACTTGCATAAACACTAGTGAAAAGGTCTCACATAAACCAGTACAAAAAAAGAGATATATAGTATGAAAAATATAGAAACAAGAGGAAAGCAAGAAAAAGCTGCAGATAAAACCACAATGAGAGCAATGTTTTATTAAATAATTAAAGTATTTAACCCACATTTTGTCAGCACCGGAACCAAACTTACTATCAACTTAGCTTCATTATCTATCTACTATCTACATTTCTAGGAACTTAAAGGACAGAAATATAGTTTAGATCATTTTAATATCATTGTATGAAGCTCAGCCTATTAATAACTTTAGGTAATTGCCTAGATAATGTTCCCCTCTATGGATGGTAAAGTAGAAATCTTGATTACAGGATTTCAGGATTACAGGATCAGGATCAGACTTTCATGTCTGTGAAACTTTTTTATGATTCATTATAGCTACAGTTAAAATTACTTTCATTCACCTTAAAACACAATCAATTACAACTCCTGACTTGCTGCAGTTGCCTGTTTTATGGTGTCTTCATGGTATTCAGTTTAAATATTGCCAAAAAAGGATGTTTTTTTTGTTGTCATGGTAATCACAGTGACCACAGCAGCCATAATTATGATAGAGAATAAAGGCTCTGTAAGCAGGAAAATGGAACAATAACAGATTGGAGATTATATCTCTTGACTTTGTTTGATCCCTCAGGATGAGCATGCATGCTCTGTGTCATGGACTCTACATCAATCTCAGACCCAGCATGCACACAGCGACAAAGAAAGAGAAAAAAAAACTTTTTAACAAGAAGAAACCTCCACCACTACCATGCCGTTTACCATGGCCACACAATTTGATTTGAGAACCATCCATCCATCCATCCATTTTCTGTCATACTTTATCCCTGCTGGGGTGGCGAGGGGTGCTGGTGCCTCCCTTCAGCTGTTTATGGGTGAGAACGAACGTTGTATAATAGGCAAACAAGCCGAGCAATGAAGGTAAGTTAGTTTGTAATTCCCAGTGGAGTTTCAAAAATAATGAAAAAAGTCCCAGATCAAGTGGGAAAAAGCAAGAAAGGAAAATATTTGATTCCAAGAGAGATAAGGCTGAAATAGTTCTGTGAAGGTAAAGCTGGAATACACTCACCTGTTTCGGCTAAGTTGATTGATGCATCCACTTCCTTACTAATAATGATACTAGCAGAGGTGTCAAAAGTATTAATGTTCATTCAGGGTTCGATGTTAACCATCGCCCGATCTCCCGGGGCAAGTAATTTTTATTGTTGGGAGAGTAAAAATTTCATTGCATTTGCCCGCCAGGAAAGTGCAATGATCGCAAAAAAAATTGTTTATCACTCAAAATTACTTCACGACATTCGATGAAAACGACCCAGAGGCGTTGCCGGCCCCATTTTTGTTGTTTTGTACACATTCTGGCGTGATTTGAAAGAGGTGCGTGATTAGAAAAAGCCAGGTGATTTTACGTCAGATGGCATGATTTTTTAGCCTGGGTGCCATTCCGAACTTAGTCCTGCCCACAATGTTTGAGGTTGGAAAGTTCGGTCTGGCATTGCTCAATAGTAGTGCGAGTATGCTCGCACAATATCTGGCGGGCCAATCAAATTGTCAGGGCGGGCTTTATACGATGATGGACAGATGATCAACAGTAACGTAATCAACCACGTCACCAAAGCGCGCATGGGTGACAACAACAATGGCAGCCGCTGGAGAGTTGAGGTGTGTCACGAAACTGACACTTAATCGCCATTAAAAAATAGAAGAACTTTTGACTTTTAACCTCACTTTATTTAGACAATTCAAACATATAAACAATTAACGTAAAAAGTAGTGACAGTTAAGCTACATTTAATAATAGTAATAAAAATAGTAATAAAACAAAATCAGCATCCAAACTTACAAAAAATAGGACTGTTGTTATTATTCCGCTTCGAGCTGTGCTCATTGATCCAGTCTCAGGTATGTGTTTCACTTTTACGCAAGCCGGAAACACGGCTCTGCTTTATGCAACCCAGCCATGACTAGCCTTGTTTGAAAGCTTATTTAATTGGCTACAAAGCCAAACAGCCCACATGAACTTAGCTAATAACAGCAGGACTCTCTGAGGCCTAGTATTGCTCCATTCAGCTGACACTTGGTTGACAGGTAAGGAGCGTTGTGAGATTTCAGTGACTGTCCCTGACTCAAATCGAGTCATAAAAAGATGCGGACACTTTTGTCTTGTAGGTAAGAAGATGATGTAAAGAAATATACCAAACATTGCGGGCAAACAACTGAGGAAATAAGTATTAGGAGGTAAATCATAGCAAGATGCTAAGCATTAGCTATGACCAGCTAACTTTTCTGATGTCAAAAGCCGGACATTATGTGGTGATTTTTTTAAATTATGGAATGTTTTTATTATCAATATGCTGGATTACATTTAATCTGTGGACCCTTATGGACGAATGAAATATTAACAATTGAAGTTCGGATTTATAAAATGTCTTCTGGACGCCTTCAAAGGTACGTTGTTGTGGTTGCTTTGTCATGTTTACATTTTGATATGCTATATCTGTGTAAATTGTGCTTTGGTACTCGCTGTGTCCATAAAATGACCTTGGTGGTTGAATTGTTTAGAAACTAAGCTTTCCAACAATGTCTAACGTCTATATTGGTAAACACTTTACTGTTGTTATCTTCATGCATTCTGCTTTAAAGGGGTCATGGAATGCAAAACTGAGTTTACATCGTCATAGATGAATAACGATAGTTCAGTGGGTGAAATGGACGTACAGAGAAGTTCAAACCCAATCAACACCTCCTTTCTCTGCAAATCTCACAATTCTAAACTTCCAACATATAATGGTCCAAATTCAAATGAAGTACCAAATTGACGTCAATTCGGGGATGTTGCCTTATTTTGTTCTGGCCTGTACTTTTGTCCCGCCCCGATATTGACATACAGTAAATGTAGTGTTTCAGGCTGCACGGAGAAAGGGGACAATTTTCACAGTTTTCCTAAGGATCCGAAGACTTGACAGGCAAGGATTATTTTTGTCTATCAGAAGATCCCTGCACATTTTGATGCTCAGCTGCTCATTTGCTCTAAGCATTTTACCGAAGACAGCTTTCAAAATCTTGGACAGTTCAAAGCAGGATTTGCTAAACTTCTTTTACTGAAACGAGGGGCTGTTCCGACGAGGGATGGAGCAACTGAACCCGACCCGGTGATTCAATTCCATTCAATTCAGTTTATTTCTATAGCGCCAATTCACAACACAAGTCATCTCAAGGCACTTTACAGTTCAACCAGATCATACAGTCAAATTGATTCAAAGTTTTCTATCTAAAGAAAACCAGTTGATTGACACATCAGTGATGGTATGATTCCCCCCGCCTGCCCTACCTGGTAGGCCCTAGGGGAAAGCACGGGGCTACTGTCTAGGCTACTGTCACCAGGTCGGGTTTGGTCGCTCCGTCCCCAGCTACGACTTGCCCTGGTGCTCACGGCTCGGTTCTGCTTCCCTGTACTCCAACAAAATCCTGGACAATTTTGAAATTCTCCCCGGATATTTTTTTAGGTATGAAAAGCAGAACATGTCACGAAAAAAGAGGACGTCTGGTCATCAAACCATATCAACAATTTGATGTTTCAGTGAGTGAGTGCTTGTTGCTATGATGTGTCTTTGTTCAGCAACTTAGCTCGTTGTAAACCAACGCACCAGCGCACAGTTTATCTAAAGATTCATGAGCATACCATAAAAGGAAGAAAACCTGTCGTTTCATTTTGGGTCTCTTAACCAGGCTTTAAATAGGGCTCATAGAACAGCAAATATACCATTTTCAGCCCAACCAATATTACACACCCTAATAGAGACCTTAAGGACCAGCACCAAATCATTCTATGACCCCTTTAAAACAGGTCGCCGGTGATCCGGAGGGTTTGGAGAGATAAAACTATCCTTTAACTGTTCTTCCCTATTCAAAATACTTCTAGCTCTGTGCTTCTGAATTCTTTTAGTGTGTCTCTCAGACTGTCCACTAAAACCCTGCCAGTCATGGGAGAAGGCATGAGCCATTTACTTGATGTGACCAGCTGGGTTTCCTTTGATAACTTTAATCACTTTGTCTGGATGATTTCTCTGAATCAAATTGTAAACTGGGGCTATATAAATAAACTGCATTTATTTAATTTGAGTTAATTTAATTTAGCATGTTCATTTAGAGATTTAGACATTTAGACATTTTGACACTGGGATACCTAAAATATTACAAAAAGGCTTTTTTTCTATATCGCCCAGCCCTACATCACACATTACTTGCAGTTTCATTCTGAGAGAGGTGGGGCGGCCATTCTGTAACCCACCTGCACTCGGCACAACAATCATGACCAATTTTGATCTTGATTTACACATCACCTCCTTTAGAAATAAAAGGAACACGCCCAACCAGTATTTAACAAGGTTTGGTCATAAGCATATCAGAATCAAGTTTATTGCCAAGCTGGGGCTGCGCTCTTTCTGAAGTCCACAACCAACTCCACTGTTTTTAGGGCGTTGACTTTAGAGTGTTATTAACTAGAGATAATTAATGGCTCCTACAAAAAAAGTACTATGTGCATTTTAAGATGAGTCTGAAAATTTTGAGGATAAATGTGCCCCAACATGTCCTGCTTTAAAATTTTTTTATTTTTTTTTTGCTGGTTAGAATTAAACATCCTGGATGAACCACATGGTAGGAACTCTTGTTCTTTTGCTGTTGTTCTCCTGTTCCCCTACTGCTTTTCTGTTTTGGTCTCCGGATGTTTTCATGTAGATTGCTATATAATAGTAACAGATTAAAACTTTCTAAATGTTTTCATTTTATTGTTTTGATATTTTTATAGATTCAGATTACTCCTTACTGGAGGCATTTTTCAGGTAACAGGTGCTGTTTTAGTTTATAAATATTTACAAATGCTGAAAAATGGAGCCGTGATTTGTGATGGCCAGGATTAAAATGGCAACATTTCATTCTGCCTAATGCTTGTATTTTGGAAAAATCTTGTTTAAATAAGTTGATATATGTGGATTTTTTGATTATGTTTTTTTCTTCAAAAGTGAAATTCTGACTTTTGAACTTAAAATAAACAGTTAATTTCTTCAAGGAAGACAAGGCCTGAAGGAGAGCTGGAAATGAGAGGACAGGGTTTGGGGAGCGTGACTAATCTCCAGTCCACCTTCAGCCTGAGCAGACATGTAATCATCCAGAATAAGTTACAGTTGTGTGACTGCAGTTGCTTCAATCTGCATACATAACTCAGTTCCCCTCTTTTCACTGTGAAATATGAAGAACATTTTGCTGCAGAGGCCTGCGGGTTTCCAGAGAAAAAGGAACACTGTGGGGGTGCAGAGTTTTGATCAACAGCAGCAGAAAGAAATGAAAATCAAACATTAATGCTTCAGGCATGCACATCCCAACTCATTTCCCAGTAAAATGGCCTTTCATAATTTTTAATGAACCATGAAATGTGTCCCTTTTAATGACTGTGAATAAATGTTTTGGCCTTTTTCTGTTGAATGCTGGTGTTTTCCCTCCTTGCCTTTATTGGTGTGGCTTCACCTCCTCACCTTCTGGGGTTCTGCTGTGAATGACAGAACTATTTCCTTTAATCTCCTATGCCAATGGTTTCATTTTTAGCAACAAGCCTTTTTAACATGTGATAAAAATAATTTAAGGGTATTGTCCTTGCTGGATTTCTCAGTAATAAGAGAACATTCAGGTTCAAAATGAAATGAACAGGAAGCCTCTAATCAGAGCAAGAAATCCTGAAAATATTTTGATATTTATTCCGTTGGGTGGATTGCTATTTTCTCTACGATCCCAGAACAACAATAGGTTCTGTATGTATTTCATGCATGTTTCTGGGTCGCCAGGACCCCTACAGAGAGCAGCGCTTTCTCTGTGCTGCCGTGCTGATGGAGCAACTGTTGCATGGAAGAGCCAGACAGTGAAACATTTATTCCGTCTAACATGAGCCTGAAGAGATCCAAACCTGGAGGACAGGAGCATTATAGATGATTTTTTAATTTTTTTTTATTGGAAACAACAACAACATAGAACATAATGCTGGAAACATTTCCAACAGAGCAATCACCATGGAATATAATTTCGGACTAATTGGTTGTCTTTATCATTAAGTCAATTTTTCAGTAAGAGAATAGTTGGTTCTGCCTCGAGAATATGTTTTCTATATCTATCAGTTTCTCAAAACCTGGGAAAAATAAATAAATATTTGGTCTTCTTCATTAATAAAGCTGTGGCAGAACAAGGGATTAAAAAATAAAAGAAATGTTTACACTTTTTCTGATGCGGAGCCTTTGTAAACAAATAATCTGAAATATTCTAAATAAATCTGCGACTGTAGCCCATAGCAAACCCAGTCATGGTCACCCTCCGCTTTTTTTGCTTCAGGTTTCTGCTTTTTCCACTGGTCGACCTTTAAAATACAGACATAAACATTGTCCAATTTCTTGCTGTTCATTAGTCTTTATTGATGTGGCTGATGTCTTCTAGCTGAGAGGATTACCTTGCGATGCTGGAGACCTTGGAAGTTTAACCTACTACAGCAGGTCAGCAGAATATAGATAGTTTTCAGGTTGTCATAACCTGGCAGGGAGCTGCTGAGGCTGCATGATCATCACCTCTAGCTGTGATAACAGAGCGATGATAAGTTTTCTGATCAACCCGACTCACAGACTACCAGAACAAACTCTCCCTTGTTTGTCTTTTCTCCACGAGAATCATGAGATGAAGCAAAAGAATGTGTTAGTAAGGGGGGTGGGGTAGCATTGATGCAATGGTTTAATAATCTCAGGGATTCATGTTAGACTTGATATCATTCTCTGAAATACAAATTCCTCTAAGGTGCTCTTTGTCACACCAGGAAGAAAACCCACAAAAACTCAGCTCTGAACCAAGCGAAAGTGTAGGTGTGGTTCAGCTTGGTCCTCCCTTTGATTAGCTGACAGAATAGAATAGAATAGAATAGAATAGAATAGAATAGAATAGAATAGAACAAAATATAATTTGGTATATTTGTTTCAAAGAAGCTAAACTTAAATCAACTCAATTCATTTACATTGCACCAATTCAGAACATGTCATTTTAAGGCCCTTTAAAGGGGAATGCGTTTTTTTGCTTTTTTTTTTTACACTGGGCCCTTGATTTTACGTTATTACATCATGTTCTACTCACCCAGATTAGTTTTGTGTCATTTGGAGCTGTTCTGAAGATATTCGGTTAGGTTAAACATGCAGTAGTGAGAGGAAACTCCCTTTTAACAAAAATAAACCTCCCACAGAACCAAGCTCAGTGTGAACAGTCTTTAGCAATGGCTGACTGACTTTTTGAGCAACAGAGCATTGACAGAAAGGTACTCAGAAGCACTGATATAGGAGTACTTTCTATGAGAGAGAAAAGGTTAGTCACGGTAGTAAATCCATTAGTAGTCTCGTCTAAGAGAGAAACACAGATAAGCAGACAAACTTTGAGCCAACATCTGAGTCTGGAAGATAAAAAACAGAACACATAAAGTTTCTGTAGTCACAGTAAAAGCTTGGCCAAATGCTTTGTCTGGGATACTCCACCACAGAAAGACCAACTTCATCATCCATTCGAGGACATTAAGCCATTAGCAGCAGTAGCACAGTCAAGATTCTCCTCCAGGATGGTGTCACAGCAGCTGTAGAGCAGGAGCATCATTGCAAAGATAACTTTAAGATAACTGTTGGGATCTGGAGCTGTACCACCTTCCTCCAGCAGAGTGCGCCTTGGGTCTCCTGGAGCTGGAGTCTTCCAGCACACCTGAGACGCATCTACTCATCAGGAGACCTGTCCTTTATAACCAGCTGCCAGACCTTGCTTCGACGCCGGAGTGTTGACTTAGTTTGGTTAGCGACCTGAGCCTTCGAAACTGATAAGAATCTTAGTTGTCTCTAGAGAGAGATCTGATTCTAACTCTCTTCTGTTTTTGTCTCTCAGGAAACCTGTCTCTAGCCTGAAGCTCTGGATGAGCTTAACCTGCCAATCTGCCCTGGTGAGCCAAACCTGAAGATTCCTATGTGGATTCTCCTGCTGCTCTTAGTGAAGAGCTGAAACTCTAATCAAGGTCTGCCATTCAAAGTGAGAAGCTAGACGCTGCAGCTGCTCGTGTACTCTGCTGAACAAACAGTCTTTGGACCCAATGGTTCCTCCTCTCTCAAAGAGAAGCCCGGATTCAGTCAAGGTAGAATTCTGAATTATCTAAGGACTCATGCTCATCTGCCTGCCTTTCTAATCAAACTATCATCTCTGCAGACTTCAGTGAACCAGCCCGGACCAGTTCAAGATCCTGTACTTTACTTGTATTATTGCACATTCAATAAACTCTGTTAAACCTTTTACCCAGCCTCCGTTGTGTTCTGCATGTGGGCTAAGCAACTAAAACCCATCATGACAATAACCTCCGCAAATAAAAGTATAACCCTTGACCTTGACAACCCTTGTTTTTAGAGTAGGTGTATTATTTGCTTTAAAGTACAAAGCAAATTGAAAATTGTTAAATAATATAGTGTTAGTAGACTTTCTTCAAAGACAGTGTTAATATAGCTCTTAATAGAGTTATATTATACAAATATAACTCTGAGCTGTCACATGTTAGTAGTACAAAATAGTGTTACATAATAAATCTGAAGGTGTTAAAATGAAAAAATGTACTCTTTGTCTATCAACTCTGAACACTTATAGTGGATTTGACATCCAAAGAGTACATTCACAGACTCCGATGCTACAGGTACCGAACGAAGCTGAAGAAAACTTTACTCTCCATTTTGCTGTCATACAGACCCATTTACCCAGCCTGGTAATTATTCTCGGATGGTTTAATTTTTTTATTTGCTTTCTAACTCTATGGCGTTTTTTGAGTCAAGACAGAGCCGTGTGATAGACATTTGCTACATTGTATTCGCTATATTGCTTTGGTGATAGCCTAATCATGTTCAGCTAACTTGAAAACTATAGTGTTGAAAAAAGGGTTTGTAGATAAATATTTTATGTATTTTTTGGCTAAACTCATAAACAACGATACACCTAAAAGAATCCTATCAGAAGACTGTCTTCCATAAAAATCGATGCAGCAAACAGCAGTTTAATTGGAGAAATGAACCTTCTCTGCAGTGCATGCAAATATTTTTTTACATTTATGTCGCTTCAGAATTTTGTTACAAAGCAAAGTATTGAAGTGCAAATTGGCAAAGGTTCCAAATTGTTACATGTTTCGAAAAAAATATTTTCGAATTGTGATGCACTTTTGAAATAAATGTTTGCTGAAAAAACAATCATTGTTTCTTTATTAATTTATTTTTTCCAGAGGGATTTTTTTATGTTCAGAAAAGTAAAATTGTTAGTATTTAGAGAGTAACTCCTATGTAGTTGGGAAAACATTCCATGAGAGTGTTAGTATCCAATTCTAACACCTAGTTGGTGTAATTGTTTAATTATAAACTCCAGAAAGATTTATTATCTAACACTAAATAAGAGTTACAATGCCAACTCTCAAAAAAGAGTCAAATTAACACTCACTGGTGTGGACCCATATACACACTTCAAGGGTCTTAAAATCAAATCTGACAGTGTTGATTTGAGCATGTTGGATTCGCTGTGTAGTTTTTACTTCATAGATTAAAGCTGTAAGTTCCACAAGGAAGGAGCATAATGACTAAAATATCTGCCTCACATTTTACTTTTTAGAAACTTCTTTTAGAAGCAGCAGTAAAGTTGCAATCTGAGGGCTAAGTGCTCTCTTAATATCATAAGGAACAAGATTTATGGTTTATGATGGGGCTTCATTATTAAACACTTTACATGTTAGAGTTAACGTTTCAAATTCTTTTCTGAATTGGAGCTGCTGAAGGGAGGATAAAATACGAGAAACATGATCTCTCTTTTTAATTTTCTAATTATGAATTTTTTTAAATTTTCATTAGAACTCTGGCTGCAGCATTTTGGATCAGCTGAAGTGGGCTTTCTGATTGTAAAGAACCACCATTTTCCAGCCTTTGGGTAACAGATGCATGGTCTAGTTTTTTATCATCACTTCTGGAAAACATCTTTCTAATTTTGTTAATATTGTGGAGTTAATATAAATAAATAAGTGCTTGAAGACATATTTGTAGTCTAACAGGTAATAAAGCTTAATCGTAAATTCAACCTGGAAGACTTATCGAATACACCTGAACCTCCTGCAATGTCCCTTGTTAAGCTCCAGCCAATCATCTTGCAAGATGCCCTCATTTAGCTCCTGGCCTTCACTCTTCGAAAACACAAGCAAAGTTTCAGCCACCATCTCCTTCCTCATTCTCAGACATATTCTCAGTCCCACTCACCTTCTGGTGAAGGGGGAAAGACTACTACTAATCCTTTACTAGGATACTCATTCAAGCATTTGCTGATTCATAGGATTGAAGTGTTCTGCCAGGCCTGAGCACAAAAGAACTCATTTCATTACTGTCTTTATCTACTTCTTTCTCCTCGAACTCCAGTCGGCCTCGGCAGATGGCCCCTCACACTGAGTCTGGTTTTGTTGGAGGTTTCTTTCTGTTAAAAGGGTGTTTTCCTCTCCATCGTCGCTACATTTATGTCTAGTGCAAGGGATTGCAGAAAGTCAAGGACCTTTTGTAATTGCAGCTTTTCTGTGTGTGAGCATCTCCATGTTGAAACAGCTGAGTTTAATTAGCATGAAAGTTCACAACATCCAGTCATATCTGATCATTTTGATATTTGAAAAAGTATATATATATATATATATATATATATATATATATATATATATATATATATGTTTAGAAAATGTGTTTATTGATACGGATCAGAGGACTTTATAGTTCGTAAAGGGATATCTGTTATGAATATTTAATGAGTGTTAATGCCTTTGCTTGCCAGCTAGTCAGGAAATCAATACAACTGTGGAAAGATTCCAGTGGCTGGCTTGCATGTTCATTCACATTCACAACAAAACCAAAGTTATAATAAATGTACCCTGCTGTCCACTAACAACAATAGCTCACCTTCAGCCTTAAGCTCAATGTTTTATATTTTACTATTTACTATCATGGGTAAATATTTTTTTTACCAGTTTTACCTCTGTAGTTTGTAGCAGTCTTAACAAAAGAATGTTCTGGGTTTCAATCCCAGTCTAGGGAATTTATGTCATGTCTGGCTGAACCTTTTTGACCCACATGCAGAATCAGGCACGGACACAAATTGAAGAACAGAGTTTTATTTGCAACCTAAGTCAAGAAGTATGGGGAAAGGACTAGGAGCGCCTGGCATGACACAGCCATCAGCTGTGTCGGAGGGTCAAGGCCCAGGCTGAAGGAGGCGAATGTCCGATACGCGGGTTACAATGAAGGGAGTGAACGGAGCCTGAGAGCTGTCTCAGAGGTGGCGGAGAGCGGGCAGGCAGAGTTAACCGGAGCTGCAGAGGGGAGCAGGTAGCAGAGGTTGGCAACAAGAAATATTGACTCTGAGTGATCAGTCTGGGAGAGCTTTGTTCCTGTCGGAAATCCAGAGAGAAGAGAGGTGAGCAATTTGAAAGTTTACACTGGGAATAAGACAGGACTTTCTCAAAGAGGCAAAATGTTGGCTAGACTGGTACTGTAGTATGGGACCATAAAGCGATGAAGAGGTGGCTGCAGCTCCTTAAATCCCTACATATCGCTGGGCAGATAGATCTCAGGTGAGTCTGACAGGCAGCCACTCCAACCTGCAGTGCTTCAGGGGAAAAGGAAAAACTCTCCACACAAAGGTTCTGACAGATTGCATGTGCTCCTCATTCATGCTTTATTTCTCTTTCATTGTCTAAAAGACAAGACTTTTAGGTTAAATAGTCTCTCTAAATTGTCCTTTGTTATAATGTTTCTCCATGGTTTTCTTTCCTTTGATGGACTGATCTGTTATACTGTATGACTTTAAAATAAAGCAATTTATTGTTGTTATCTTGTTACCATGGTGGCACGCCAAGGCAGCGGCTAAGAGCAGCTACTCTCGACTATTTTCACAAAATATGCCACTTAAAACGATACAAACTAGACATTAAATCCGCATCAATGATTGCCAATGCCTGCTGGAGCTATGGTCACAAAATTTTTTGACCATTTAAAAAGCTGCAGCGTACTACGGACGGATGTCAACAAAACAACAGCGGAAAATAACGGACAGATGAAGTGAGACTGCAGAGGGGGGCTAACTTCGAAGCTAAGGAGGGATCCCCACAGACCACCGCTTTCATTAATCCTGCTCTCCAACGTCTGCCTTTTGGAAAACAAAATGGATCATTTCCGACTCGAACTCTCTTCCAAAACAGAGATATGTAACTGCTGCGCCATCATTCTGACGGGGGCTTAGCTGTATCCAGCAGTATGGTGCTGTTGGCCTGGGGGGGCTGATGCTGTACCGCACCGATAAAAACAAAGACCTCTGCGTGAATGGAGGCTTCTCTGAGACTGTTCCCAGGCAATCTTCGGCATCTAGAGGGGAAGCACAGCCCTCTGCAGGTGAATATGAGGAGTGACCTCTAGATGATTCCCTGCCAAATGCTGAAACCTCCCCAGCCGGCTCCTCCCGGCCCCCTCAGGCTTCCACACCTTCCCCAGCATCGTCTGTCGCAGCTAAACCTGCTGATGGCACCACTGCTGCTTCAATCACGTCAGCCTCTTCAACCCAGGGGGCTACCACCCTCACAGCATCATCATCATCGTCCTCTTTCTCCCCTGAGCCAGGAGAAGCGAGTGCTTCAGGAGCTGGAGGCAGTAGTAGCAGCTCAACAACTGCTGCTTATCTTATCAAGGCTACACTTTAAAAAATTAAAATTGTCTAGAGAGCTGTTCTAAACAAAAATTATTTTTGTTTACACTTGTCTATACAAAATGACAAAATAAATCTGTCTAAGTCTAAGTTTACTTTATCCTTTACAGGCCTAAATATAATATTTGCACCAGGCGCAGTCAGCAGACATAAGTTTGTTGTGTGCCATCTGTTGACATTTTATGTACAAAATTGTAAAGTGGAACAATAGCAAATAACTAAGAGTATTGCAGTGCCTGTACCATCAGTATTAGTAGGGCCTTGTACCCTTACCTCCCTCAACTTAGTTACATATCTTATCAAGTGCACTGCATGAAAAGTGAGATTTTCGTCCCTGTAAACTCCCGCAGATCTCCCGGATTTTCGTCAGTTAACGACAATTTGCAACCCGCGCCGTTTGTCAGTGCCACAAATTGTCGGAAACGGACTCTGACGTATGTGGAGAGCGATCAGCTGTACTAATGGCCCTAATTAGCATATGAATGCAGCGAACCCGCGCGGCTGGCCAGGTCTGGCTTGAATAACCTACTCAGTATTGGCTGAAACCACTATTCTCAAACAAGTAAAATCGCTCATGATTGGTTGGCATATATATATATATATATATATATATATATATATATATATATATATATATATATATATATATATATATATATTATTTTGAAATTGACTTCTTTAACCTTTGGAGCAACAGGAAACTGTAGATATTTATTCCACAGTTTTCCCACTTTCTCTTTTGGAAAATGCTTGGAGATTAGGTTTCTGTGGGATGTATCGGGATGAAATTCCTTGACAAACAAACTACGTATGACATTGTTGGTCAGCTTTTTATCAATAACAGACTGATAGTTGAGTAACAGAGAGGGAAGTTTTACCTGGACATGGTTTAGGAGTAGGTTGCATGACATTATGATCAGAGGCTGAGGAAGGGCTTTGATTAATATATTATATTGTTTTCTGTTATTTATTTTGAATTTAGAGCAAAGAGTTTCAAAAGGTAAAAAATTCCCTTTGTCATCAAGAATGTGCATTATCGACCATATACCACTTTTTAGCCAGCTCTTGTAAAATAAAGACTTGTTCCTGAATAGGACATATCGGGAGTTCCATAGTGGGGTGTTATGAGGACTAAAATTATGCTTAAATATTAGTTTCCAATAAAGTAAGACGCGTTGATGAAAAGAAGAAAGTTTAACAGGAAGTTTGTTAGGATCAAAGTCACATTTAAGAAGGAAGTTAATTCCTCCTAATTCTATAAATAATTTGGAGGGGATATGAAACCAAAAACTATTTTCATTTTTCAGAAAAGATTTGAGCCAATTCATTTTAATCATTCCGTCTAAACATTCAAAGTCTATTGCTTTAAGACCTCCATCATTATACTCTTTAACCATTGCTCCTTTCCTAATGCAGTGTGTCTTGTTTTTCCAAATAAAGTTGAAGTTCATTTGATTTACTGTATAGCTTTAATTGCATGTTTAGGAAGGGATATGGAATAAGCTGGATAGATAAATCTTGAGAGACATCCCATTTTTGTAAGGAAAGTTCGACCAAAAATTGACATGTCATGTTGAGACCACAAATTTAAGTTAAGTTTACATTTATCTGAAATATTCCAACAGTTTAGTTTTTCCAGTGATTTATTGTCTTTGGTTATGTGAACACCAAGATATTTCACGGCAGATTTAACAGGGATGTTATGAATGGTAGTCTGGGAAGAGTCGTGTATCATCGCGTCTATCATGTAAACATGGCTTCATCCCCATCCGGACAGACATTTTTATGGAAAGCACTGCATGAAAAGTGAGATTTTCGTCCCCGTAAACTCCCGCAGATCTCCCTGATTTTCGTCAGTTTCCGACAATTTGCAACCCGCGCTTGTCGCCGTTTGTCAGTGCCACAAATTGTCGGGAACGGACTCTGACGTATGTGGAGAGCGATCAGCTGTACTAATGGCCCTAATTAGCATATGAATGCAGCAAACCCGCGCGGCTGGCCAGGTCTGGCTTGAATAACCTACTCAGTATTGGCTGAAACCACTATTCTCAAACAAGTAAAATCGCTCGTGATTGGCAGCAAAACCACACGTGGCCAGGCCAGGCTTGAATGTTCTTACTGAGTATTGGACGGAACCACTTCTTTTTAAACAAGTAAAATCGCTCGTGATTGGTTGGCATATATATATATTTATATATATATTTACATAAATATATATGTAAATATATATATATATATATATATATATATATATTTATATATAAAAATATATATATATTTATTTATATAGATATATATTTATTTATTCATTCATATATTTATTCATTCATATATTTATTTATTCATATGCTGTGTATTTATGTTATCCTACACTACTACACAATTATTAGGCTACCATCAAGGACATGAATGAATTTATACAGGAAATGAACATTTGCCAGGAAGCTGTTTATGCAAAGAAAGAGCTTTATTAAAAGAAACACAACTATATACAACACGAGGATCTGCCCACACATGCGTATCCAAAAATTACAACTCCGTGAACTGTCCGTTTGCCTCCTCGGGGTTGGAGGTAACTGGCAGCATTCCCTCCGAGGCAGGTTCGATGTGCAGACGCCTACTGTGCGTGGCCCCTTTACTTCGGCATCGCTTCTAACCGGGAGTGCAGCTTAACACAGAGTTCAGAGAGATCCGGCCTACGAAATGGCAGCGGCCATTCCAGAGTTCCCCTTCTTCATCAGCTAGCACACTCTGCCTCGATTCCAGCAGCTGTAAAAAAACAAAAAACAAATGAATCAGCACTATGCGATGGGATGCACTGCGTATGGACACAACACATCTATCAATGCAACTGAAAAATAGTCACCAAATAAAGTCTTACTCTCTTTCTTTTCTGAATGCTTGGCATTCCGCGCGCAACGTGTTCGCTGGCTGCGTATATCTGAAGCTCCTGCGTACCGTCTCATAATACGTCTTACAGGCAGCTGGAAAACAATTAAATGAGAGTGGTATGAATAATAGGAGGTCACCGCCTCATTATGAGGCGAGATTAGTCTGTGAAAACAAAATGTACAGTTATGATCGGTATCCATCCGTATCTAATTCCTTTTACCGCAGAATGAAAGCATATTCTTTAACTCTTACCCTTGCTCCGGTTCATAGCGCCTGCAATTTGTCTCCGAGTTGTGAAGACGGCGTACTGCTTCCTGTGAATCACAAAAAATACACTTTAATAAAGCTTGTTCTTGCAAGGCTACTATTAGCCGTAGGTTTAGGCTAGGCTACGATTAGCCATAGCTTTAGGCTAGGCTGCTATTAGCCGTAGCTTAAAGGAATAGTACACCCAAAACATGATTAGCCTTCATTTTCTACTCACCCCCATGCTGAACAACACTCTGGAGTATTTTTTTGATATCTCAAATGCATCTGGAGATCTGGGAGGCTTCTTGCTGTCTGCTGATATTCAAATAATGGAGGTCTATGGCGCACGAGGCAGAAAGGTCCATAAAAGTCCACAAAAAACGTGTCAATATTCCTCCATACTGCTCGTCCAATGTATTCCAAGTGTCCTGAGTTGGTAGTGTCCATAATTTACTCGAAACAAAGTCATTTAGAATGTTTTTAGAGCATAAACAGTAGTGAATAGGATTTCCTAAAAGCGCGCGCCTGTGAGTTCACGAGCCTACGAAAACCGCGGCAGACCAAACCAGATGAAAGTGCGCATTCCAGCCACTGATCACGTACCAGCAAAATCCAAACAAAGGAACTGGAGATAAAGTTCTTCTGAGTATAGCTCCTCCAATCACATACGTGGTCATTGTTATACGGAAGGACTCGCGAGAACAGCTGCGTCTATAATGTTTTTTTTGTTTTGTTTTTTTTTTTTGCTTTATTGGCAATTCCCTGTAACAATACAGAGTAATTCAAACATCAAACAAAGATACACAGCAGTTGGTGACATAACTTTAAAAAAATGAGACATAGAATGTAAAAAATAAATAAAAATAACACAAGGGAAACAAACATATAAATAAATAAACAAATAAATAAAATAAACATAAAATAATAATAGCTAGGGGTTTACATTGAGTTTATGGTCATTTAACTTTTTGTAGCTTCCTGTCCTAAACAGTCTTTAAGGAAACATATTAGAAGATGCAATATTGTATATGTGAGAGAGGAGTTGCTGTAAAACAATGGTTTACCACAGATTTAAAACTAGTAATAGCATAAAGAAATATGAAAACTCTAAAACAGTCTTTAGACTTTTTATCAGCAATTACTGTGGGTAGCACAACTTGTGTTACAGAAAATAGCAGGCTTTGGAGATATGTTCTGGAGAATCTTGATTTATACCATACTACAGAACATTTCAAAAGACTTTTTCTATGTTTATAGGTGAAAATAATAAAAACTACAAAAGAGCAACTTTGCTGTTCTCCATAAATGTTGGGAAAATTGTTTAAAAGTTTGTTGCATAAGGGCATGCTTTGGACACTGTTGTGGAGAAGTTTAAAGCTGGATTTGGAAACAAAAAGATTTCCCAAGCTTTAAAAATCCCAAGGAGCGCTGTGCAAGGAATGCACATTTTACCTTGCTGATTCTGATTCACTTTTTACCAACTGATTCTGATTAAAACTAATTTTTGAAATAAATTATTTTGTGTATTTTTTTACATAACATTTTCCATTGCTAATGGCATACACAGTAATCTAGCGTACTTTAATTAAATAAAGGATAATGCGCCATGTTATAAAGTGAATCATCCCAGACTCATTTCTTGAAACTTTTCCACTTTGTGAATTGAGCATATTGACAGACAACATTTTATTTTTTATCTTAAATGCAATTTTTCTTTTAAATAATTACTGCTCTAAATGTATTGCTCTGTCAGCTAAAGATCTGTTTTGGTCTCTTTACTTTAATTAAATAAATCAATTCAAGCTAAAATGTAAGAGTCTATACTGAGCCTGATCTCTTTGTATCAGAGATTTTCTTACCTTTTAGAAAAATGTCACTTGGGGTAAAACTCCCCCTGCAACCTAGATTTGCATTTGTATAGCTAACAGCATTTTCATTTACATGTTAAAGCCTCCCCTAGAATTCCATGGGGGGGAGGCATGGGGGGAACACTGTCTAAGAAAGCCCACGTCAATTTCTGACAATTTATGGGAGTTTTCGGCGATGCCTGCAAATTACCGTGAACAGCCACTAACCTGAACTTCCACGACAATCTACAGTGCCGCATACTGACGAAAATCACACTTTTCATGCAGTGGTGGCACGGGGGGCTATCGATTCAAAATAGAGGTATACCAAAAACCAATCAAACGTATACCAAGTTATCATACAAGTATATTTATATGATTGCCAACATCAAAAAACTTCCTAAGAAAAACTTTATAAAAACAAAACATAATTTACATAACATAATTTTATAGAATACAACTCAAAATCCATTTATTATCCCACAATAGGGACATTATGGAATTTTGTTTTTTAAATTCTGGAATTCCATGTACAGGTTTACTTTTTGTACATAGATCTGTGTTTTGCATGGTTCAATATGGTGTCACAAACCTAAAATAAAAAAACAGTACCTGTACCAGTTTAATAATGGAGAAGCTTTTAGTCAGCTTTATATATATTTTTTAAATATATAAAACCTGTTTGTTAGCTGAGAATGTCTTTATTTAGGAGCATATGTGCAATATGCAAATGAACAAATATCTAGAACTGTCATGATGGGTTCACTGGAAGCGACCCAAGAGTGCAGAACACCACTGACGGACACAAGGATAAAAGTTTAACAGTTTTATTGATGCACAAGCACACTGAATGTACGGGTTCCGGTTCGGGGCCTGGGTTCAGGTTCACTGGAGTCTTGAGGGTTCTTGGGGTTTGCTTTGGGAGAGTCACTGTTGGTTCTGGAGAAGAGTTCATCAGCAGAGTCCGTTAGCTGCTTCAGCGTCTCATGTCTAATTTGAACAGACCTTGGCTTTGGGATTTCCAGCTCTAGTCCAGAGCTGCTTGGAGGTTCTCTGAGAATCTTCAGGTTTGGCTCAGAGGGTCGGCTCGGCAGGTTAGCTCTTTCAGAGCTTTCACAGAGGAGGCACAGGTTTCCTGGAAAACAGACACAAGGGTTAGAATCCAAGCTGGATTCAAAAGTCATAGAATTACTCTGAGGATCTAGGCTTAAGCGCTGACCAACTGGAACAACACTGCGGCGTTGAGGCAAGGTCTGAAGACAGCTTAAGTAGTGGATCCTCTGATGATCTTGACGAGCTGCAGCTGTGCAGGAGGCTCCCTCAGAGGATCCACGGAGGACTCTGCTGGAGAAAGGTGGAATTTCTCCAGCTCCCAACAGTACCCCCCCCCCTCAACGACCGCCCCTTGGCGGTCCAGAAGAGGTTGATGGGCAGGAACGCTCGTACTCCTCGATGAGGACTGGATCGAGGATGTACGAGCCTGGAACCCACTGGCGATCCTCCGGTCCATAGCCCTCCCAGTCGACGAGGTACTGCCATCCGCGACCTCGTCGACGGGAATCCACGATGCGACGAACCGTGAAGGCCGGATGTCCATCGACCTCCAGGGCGGGTGGTGGGGAGTCGGACGGTGGGCAAAGAGGGCTCGAGGAGACAGGCTTGATCTGGGACACGTGGAAGGTGGGGTGGATCCGGAGGGACTGAGGTAGCTGGAGACGGACGGCTGAAGGGTTGATGACTCGAGTTATCCTGTAGGGACCGATGAATCTGGGGGAGATTCCCTTGAGGGGGATGTCTCGAGTGGACAGCCATACCTCCTGACCTACGGCATACTCGGGGGCGGGACGTCTCCGGGCGTCGGCGAAGCGCTTGGTTGCTTCCGATGACTGGTTGAGAGTGGCAATGGTTTCCCTCCAGATCTTTTGGCAACGGCGGATGTGGTGGTTGACGGAACGTACCGAAATCTCTCTCTCGTCTGCGGGAAAAAGAGGTGGTTGATAGCCGAGACTGACCTGAAATGGGGATTGTCCAGTGGATGCAGATTTGAGGGAGTTATGGGCGTATTCGATCCATGGCAGAAATTGGCTCCAATCCACGGGGTTGTTAGATGTAAGGCAGCGAAGGGTGGTTTCCAATTGCTGATTCATGCGTTCCGTCTGACCATTCGATTGGGGGTGGTAACCAGAGGTGAGAGAGGGTTTGCAGCCGAGAGCGGAACAGAATGCCTTCCAGACATGGGAGATGAACTGCGGGCCTCTGTCCGAGAGGATCTCTTGGGGAATGCCGTGTAACCGAAACACATGTTTAATGAGCAGCTGGGCAGTCTGGAAGGCCGTGGGAAGTTTTCTGAGGGGAATAAGATGGCAGGACTTCGAGAAGTGGTCAACAATGGTGAATATGGTGGACATACCTCGAGAGATAGGAAGGCCGGTGACGAAATCGATGGCGATATGGGACCAGGGACGCGAGGGAACAGGAAGTGGTTGAAGCAGGCCAGAAGGAGGTTGGTGTGAGGCTTTGTTACGGGCACATGTGGGGCAAGCCAACACATACTCCCTCACGTCCTTGTGGAGAGTGGGCCACCAGAAGCGTCTGGAGATGAGGGCTACTGTTCGGCTGACTCCAGGATGAGCGGAGAATTTGGCGGCATGCATCCACTGGATAAGACGGGACCTGACAGAAGATGGAACATAAGATCGATTTGACGGGCCGTTACCTGGATCGGGTTCAGTGGCCAGGGCTGAGTTGATGAGGTCAGTTATTTCCCAGTTGACCACTCCAACTGTACATGAAGCCGGAAGGATAGGTTCAGGTGTCTCGGGATTATCGACGGAGTAGAGACGAGAGAGAGAATCGGGCTTCACGTTCTTGGATCCGGGTCTGTAGGAGATGATTAAGTTAAACCGAGAAAAGAAGATTGACCACCTGGATTGACGAGGGTTAGCTTGCTTTGTAGACTGGATGTAAGCCAGGTTCTTGTGGTCTGTCCATACAAGAACCGGGTGCTCAGCTCCCTCCAGCCAATGCCTCCACTCCTCCAGTGCCAATTTTATGGCCAGGAGTTCTCGGTCACCCACATCATAATTTTGCTCAGCGCTGGAAAGCCTACGGGAGAAGAAAGCACAGGGGTGTATTTTCTGATCTGAGTCTAGTCTCTGGGAAAGGACTGCTCCAACACCGGAATGTGAAGCATCCACCTCTAGAATAAATTGTTTGGAAGGATCAGGTTGCATGAGGACTGGAGCTCTGGAAAACAATGACTTTAATTTATCAAATGCTGCTTGAGCCTCGGGAGTCCACTGAAAGCTGCGTTTGATAGATGTCAAAGAAGTTAAAGGAAGGGCGGTCTGGCTGTAGTTTCTGATAAACCGACGATAGAAGTTAGCGAAACCCAAAAACCTTTGAAGTTGTTTGCGGTTTTCAGGAACAGGCCAGTCTAAAACTGCCTTGATCTTGTCCTCAGATGGTTTAACCTGGCCGCCCTCGAGCACAAACCCCAAAAAGGTGACTGAAGGTTGATGAAATTCGCACTTCTCGGCTTTCACGAACAACTTGTTCTCCAGCAGTCTCTGTAAAACAAGACGGACATGTCTTTTATGTTCGTCGAGGTCCTTGGAGTAAATGAGAATGTCATCAATGTACACAAAAACAAAAACGTTGAGAAAGTCTCTGAGAACATCGTTAACAAGGGCCTGGAAGCAGGCTGGAGCGTTGGTTAGTCCAAAAGGCATAACCAGGTATTCGAATTGGCCTAAGGGTGTCTTGAAGGCAGTTTTCCACTCGTCGCCTTCACGGATCCTAAGGAGATGATAGGCGTTTCTTAAATCCAGTTTAGAAAAAACAGTAGCACCCTGTACGGGCTCAAAAGCAGAGGCGAGAAGAGGCAGTGGGTATTTGTTTTTAATAGTGATCTGGTTCAAACCTCGATAGTCAATACAGGGTCTCAGGGAACCATCCTTCTTTCCTACGAAGAAAAACCCGGCGCCCAATGGAGAAGATGAAGGGCGAATTATTCCAGCTGCTAATGATTCGTTGATGTACTTCTCCATAGTTTCCCGTTCGGGCTTGGAGATGTTATACAGTCTACTGCTAGGTAAGGGAGCACCAGGTAACAGTTCAATGGCGCAATCGTATGGTCTATGTGGAGGTAGGGACGTCGCACTGACCTTACTGAAGACAGGGGCGAGATCATGGTACTCATGAGGAACTGAAGAAAGGTCAGGAGAGTCCATCTCCCCCCCACCTCTAGGAGAGCCCACCAAGGGAGCAGCTGAACGCAGGCATGTTTCGTGGCAAGAGATGGACCATGAATCCAGGTGGCGTTTGGCCCAGTTAATGTGCGGATTATGCCTCTCCAACCATTGGAAGCCGAGCACCAGCGGGGAACATGCAGAAGGAAAAACAAAAAATGAGATAGTTTCTCGGTGGTTACCTGACAGAAGTAGCTCGAGGGACTGAGTCTGATGGGTAACTTGATGGAGTCTTCTTCCGTCAATAGCGGAAACTCTGAGAGGCTGAGTCAGAGGAATAGTTTCAATCTGGAGTTGCTGGACGAGGTTAGAATCGATTAGGTTACATTCACAGCCTGAGTCAATGAATGCAGAGAAGGAAAGACTCTGGTTAGCACAGAAAAGTGTGGCAGGCAGCAACAGTCGAGGAGATTTCTTAGAGTTTATTTGGCCCTCCAGACTCCTCAGATCCTCTGGCGAGCCCTGGCTTTTGATTTAGCCGGGCAAGCAGCAATGAAGTGACCACTCTCACCAAAGTAGATACATAGCTTGCTTAACAAACGCCTTTGTCTCTCCTCTGGAGTGAGCCTGGTGTGTCCCACCTGCATGGGTTCAAAATCTCCTTCGCCCGAATGAGAGGCTTGAACGGGCAACGGTAGAGACTGGGGCTTAGGCCTCTGTACGGGCAGCTGCTCTGTAGAGGGAGAACAAACAGTCACGTTATGTGGGGCAGAATAAAGTGTACTCTGCTTCCTAGAACTGTTTCTGGCTCGTATTCTATTATCTAATCTGATGGAGAGGCGAATTAAATCTTCGAGGGTAGCAGGTTCGTCGAGGGTTGCGAGTTCATCTTTAATGTGCTCGTTTAATGCCATAAAAAAGGCTCCTTTCAAGGCACTTTGGTTCCATCCGGAAGCTGCCGCTTTAACCCGGAAGTTAATCGAGAATTCTGCCACTGAATAGTCTCCCTGTTTAAGAGAGAAAAGAGCTCTCGAATCAATTGTTTGGTCAGTTTCTTGGTTGAAAACCTGGGTAAATTCTGAAATGAAGTCAGAGTAGTAGCAGTTTAGACTGTCGTCAGCAGCAAATCTTGCCTGAGCCCATTCCAAGGCTCTTCCTGTTAACTGAGAGAGAATGAAAGTTATCTTCTTGAGATCCGTGGAAAAACAGCCAGGGGAGTTCTGAAAAATTAACCGACATTGAAATAAAAATCCTTTGCAATCTTTCATGTTACCAGAAAATCTTTCTGGGAGACTAGGACGGAACTCTGATGACGTCAACGCTGGTGACCTCGGAGGAGGGACTGGACCCGGAAATGGTTGCTGTACTGGCGCAGCATTAGCGCTGTTCACGTAGTTAGCATAGCTTTGAATAGCTTGATTCTGTCTTTCGATGTGGGTGTTTAACTCACGTAGAGCCAGGCCGTGTTCCTGGATTTGGGCAGCCTGTTCCTCTAGTCGACAGATGTAGTGATCTGCTGGGCCTTGAGTTTGGCCGCAGTGTTCTGTCATGATGGGTTCACTGGAAGCGACCAAAGAGTGCAGAACACCACTGACGGACACAAGGATAAAAGTTTAACAGTTTTATTGATGCACAAGCACACTGAATGTACGGGTTCCGGTTCGGGGCCTGGGTTCAGGTTCACTGGAGTCTTGAGAGTTCTTGGGGTTTGCTTTGGGAGAGTCACTGTTGGTTCTGGAGAAGAGTTCATCAGCAGAGTCCGTTAGCTGCTTCAGTGTCTCACGTCTAATTTGAACAGACCTTGGCTTTGGGATTTCCAGCTCTAGTCCAGAGCTGCTTGGAGGTTCTCTGAGAATCTTCAGGTTTGGCTCAGAGGGTCGGCTCGGCAGGTTAGCTCTTTCAGAGCTTTCACAGAGGAGGCACAGGTTTCCTGGAAAACAGACACAAGGGTTAGAATCCAAGCTGGATTCAAAAGTCATAGAATTACTCTGAGGATCTAGGCTTAAGCGCTGACCAACTGGAACAACACTGCGGCATTGAGGCAAGGTCTGAAGACAGCTTAAGTAGTGGATCCTCTGATGATCTTGATGAGCTGCCTCAGAGGATCCACGGCGGACTCTGCTGGAGAAAGGTGGAATTTCTCCAGCTCCCAACAAGAACAAGTATTATATATTATATTATTTTCCATGTGAATCCCAGATTGTTCATTCTTCTTTGCCTTTTCTAAAAAATGCTTTGAAGCAGTCCTACCTGTCTTCATCCATGCTGGGTCAGATCCTGACATTTCTTTTCAGACTTTGGCTGTGCTGCTGACTGACACAGCTCCATTCCTTTTTTAATCGTTGCAGGCTTATTCTGTTTTATACCTCAGATCATGTTGTCTTGTTTTGGTGAATATATGCAAAAGACATTGTTTTCTAACAAATTGAACCAACAAAAAGCATAAAGCGCTAAAACTGAATATAAGTCAACAGGTTGTGATCATTTAATCTCAAAGCCTTTTATTATGCAACCAGAGTGGCTAACTCTTGTAGAAATCAAGTCCTCTTACTTAACTAGGCCCCTTTAATGTTTCTGGGCTAATATTGTCAGGCTTCACTGCTATTATTCATAACAAAATAAAATCATCCCTGCTCAATATAAAATAAGTACAGACCATGTTTCACTTTATTCACACTGTTATCAGGTTGTTCTCTGAAATTAAGAATAATTCAGAGACAAGTTTTCATGCAAACACACCAGTGTTCTCCCTCCATAATTAATCCTCAGAAGTGTGATGATGAAAAAAATTAATTTCAAGACGTTGCACCATTTCTGACCTTCACATTCCCACAAGTAATTACAGTACTGCTGTTTCTAAGGAGTTCACACACACACATACACACACCCTCATTCCACAATCTGTCCACATATGCTCTTTGGATTGTTAAGAAATAACTCCATGTCACATTTCAAAGCTGCCATCTCAATCTGAAGAGTTGATTCATCATGTTAGTGTCAGAAATCAAATGATTGTGTTCTGCAGTGGTTTAATGACCTTGTTTAGTGGATTGTTGTTACGATTTAAGGATTTGGGATTTTTTTATTTTCTTTTTGGGTGCAAGGTCGGCCCTCGACTTCACTATCTATTTTTAAAGCTACAGTGTGTAACTTTTAGCGACATCATCAGACTGCAGACTGCAGCAACATGATCATCTCCCCCCCACCGCTTCCCCCCCCCAACAGTACGGCGAGCATTACGGGACAAAATGTCTTCCACGACGTCCGCATCACCTACCTTCTCAAGTGATGAGGTTTGTTTACATAGATAATTTTACAGATAGTATTTCATTAGTCTGTGTAGGGTATAGATTTCATGTAGACTTAAGATAATAAATATACCCGTTATTTTATCTACATCGTTGTGACATTTTGGCGATCTCGCAATCACTAGTTTGTTGGCTCTGCGCTGCCGTAGCGCAAAGATGTCTGCCTCCATGGCTGCGAGACCCGCTCCTATGTAATTATAAATAATGAATTCTAAGGCAACGCAAATATTAAGGTTAAGAGGCTGAGCTCGTAGATGATGATAAAATAACATAGTTATGTATAATATATTACATTTCTGACTGTATATCCCTGTAATTATTACACACTGTAGCTTTAAGTTCTACTTCTTTTTCTTTACTTTTCAAAACTCCCTGCTTGATTTGGGTTTTTCTTACTAGTTAACTCTTTAAACTTTTAGTTTATCCTTTTCCTTTGATTTGTTTTTGTTAGATCATGTTTTATGTCCATGTCCTCTTTGCTCCTTTTGCTAATAAGCTCGATTTGTCAACCTGTGTCAGTACCTCTGGCTCCATGTAAGTAAGAGTACTCATTTAAAATGTTGGTTCCCAACACTTGTAAAAATTCGTCAAATTTCTTACAAGGTAGATTCAAGGATTTCTACCTGACATTGAATGAAGGATTTTAATAATTTATTTTTCAATGATTTCCTATTAAATCCCTAAGGCTACATTTGCATTGTAGGCCTCATTGCTCCATTCTGATTTTCATGTGGAAAACCTGATTGTTTTGCCTGGTTGTTTACATTTCCAAATATAAGTGACTTGTATGTGATCTGGTGTGGGGACTGCATTAAAGCAATGTACGTCTCCTACATATGCTGTAAAGGATTTATTGATGTCACAAGTAGCAAGCCTGCTCTCTGTTTGCAGAATTAAACATGGATGGTAATGCTGGATCACATTAACAATGCAATCCTTATAGAGAAATCACCAGAGTTGTTGCTTTTCTTCCAGCTTCAGCATGGCAGGTCACAGAGTACAGGTCGCATTTTTACAGATCAGATAGGTAACTGGGGGCATTAATTATGCTTCACTCTCTGCTACACTGCTACCACTCCAACAGTTTGTCAGCTGCGGTAACAGAGAAAATAAAACTTAGAACTTGTTTTATGAAAATGTCAAGGGTCTCTAAACAAATACCTCCTCTTGGGAAAACAGATCTCAGTTGAGTTTTTCTCTGTTTAGAGTATAAGAGATTGTAAGAGAAAATCTGGTTTAAAAAGAACTGTAAGAAGATGGTCACAGGACGCTGAAGAAGCCCTTAAAGGTTGTTTTGAGGCTCTAGACTGGGATGCACTTGGTCAGCCACATGGAGAGTCAGTACTGCAATGACTGAGTGTGTGACTGACTACATGAACTTCTGTATAGATAACACCATCCCTTCCAGAACTGTGAAATGCTTTTCACCAGTGACCCGAAGGAGCTCCTAAACAAGAAGATAAGAGCCTTTATGAAGGGAGACAGGGAATTATTAAGGAGTATACAGAAGCAACTTAAGATGAAGATAAGAGAAAGCAAGATGGCATTCAGAAAGAGGCTGGAGAGCAAGCTCCTACAGACCAATATTAGAGATCTATGGTCAGGGATGATGCAGATCAGAGGCTTCAAGCAGAAAAAGAATCAGAGTGTGTGAAGAGCTGGGCAGAGCAAATGAAATGAATACATTCTTCAGAAGGATCACTTAAGAAACAAGCTCAGCATCCTGTTATCTTGCCCACAGTCACAGGGACACTCTTCTCTTATTCGATCTTAAGCTTTCCTGTCACGCCTTAAAAATGACAGGAACTTTAGCAGATCATTATCAGATAGTACAGTTAAAAATTTTAAAGACTCACTTTACTTTGTGTAACTGAGCAGTGCTGCAGAGTGGAAAAGTTTAGTTTATTCCCCTTCACTGTTTGATGATTTTGTTCATGGGGTTGTTAGTTCTCTGCATACTGACTTAGACAACGCAGCCCATTTGAAAAAGAAAAACTTAAAAAATAGAAAGTTGGATCCTTGGTTTAATAGAGAGCTGAAGCAAAATGCTAGGAAATTGGTGAGAAAATAGCGCTCTACATACCTATGGGAATCCTACCTATTATGGAAAAATATTTTTTTGCTGCATAAGAGGACACTTTGTAAAGCAAAGCAGCATATTTCTCCTCATTAATAGAGGAGAATAAGAATAATCCTAGATATTTTTTTAATATAGTTGCCAAACTCACCCAGAGCCATAGCTTAGTTGAACTGTCCATTCCACCTGCTCTTAGCAGGAATGATTTTATAGAATTCTTTATAGACAGGATTGATCTTATAAAAAATAAGATCATTAGCAATCCTCTAAGTGTGACTGGTTTATCTCTGGAAGGTGAGGCAGCATCTGAGGTAGTCATGGAATAAACTGGGTTTAGACTGCTTTGATCCCGTTGAACTTTCAGAGAAAACTATTGTCTTCATCTAAGCCTTCAGATGTGATTAATCTGTCTCTGTTACAGGGATATGTACCTAAGGCTTTTAAGGTTGCTGTAATAAACCTTTACTTAAGAAACTGTCTCTTGACACAGATGACTAGGTCAATTATAGACCTATATCAAGTCTTCCTTTCTTATCTAATATTCTTGAGAATGTAGTTGCCAAACAACTGCGTGACTACTTGCACCATAATGAACTTTTTGAAGGGTTTCAGTCTGGATTTAGAGCTCATCATAGCACTGAAACAGCTATGCTGAAAGTTGCAAATGATATTCCCAAAAGCCTAAGATAATGGACTTGTATCTGTACTTGTCCTGTTAGATCTCGGTGCTGCATTTAATACAGTTAATCATGCTATTCTTTTAGATAGACTTGAATCATTTGTAGGAATTAAAGAAGCAGCACTAGACAGATTTAAATCTTATCTATCTGACCGTTTTCAGTTTGTTCACATTAATGACAGATCTTCCTCATGCTCCAGGATTACCTGTGGAGTAACACAGGGATCAGTGCTAGGACAAATTCTTTTTAATATACAAATGCTCCCAATTGGTATAATTATTAGACAGGGATTAATGTCCACTGTTATGCTGATGATTATGCTCCTAACAGAGCACTTCGCTCTCAATCTGCAGGTTTACTAGTTACCCAGATTTTCTAAATTAGTAGAATGGGAGGCAGATATTTTAGTTATCAGGCTCTCCTGTGACTTCCTGTTATGAAGTACCTTGGTTTTCACCTGGACAAAAAACTGGAGATGCAACAGTAAAGATGTCTTGAAGAAGAGACAGAGTGTTTTGGGCAAGATGCTGCATATCTTTTATACGTCCGTTGTGGAGATTGTGATCTCTTCTGAAATCATTTGCTGGTGTAACAAAATCAGAGAAAATTAAGTTAATTAAAAAAGGCCAGCTCTTTTTCATTGTTTTGGTGTCCAAAATAGCTCTGGGAATGGATGTCCCAGAGCTAGATGATAGCCTAACAGATTTCCTCTTATAAGCAGACCATAACTGTTGCTATAAGGTTCTGCTTGGTTCTTGTATATGAAACTTTATTGAAAACTGAGAAAGAAAGAGGGGATAAGAACTAAGGGAAGATAGAGAGATAGAGACAGGCAAGAGCGCATGAAAAGAGAGAAAATAAAACAAAACAGCAAAATAGACAACACAGAAGATATACAGTAGAGATGAAAGGAAAAGAAAAAAGAGCATGACTACAGCAGAAAGAAGACAACAGACAACCTGTGGAAACATCACAGAAACCTTAAAGAGCAGCAGAAATAGATATCAGAGTGTATGGAAGACAAAACCCTATGGTGGTTACATAATATTATTCAGTGTGGTATATATATCTGTAGCTGCAGCATAGTTTTTAGTATTAGTGTGTATATTCATAAAATGAAGAGCTGTGTGGAAAGCAGTGAGCAAACTCTTCAGCAGACTGTTTAACACCAAAAGAGTGTTGTCAGTCAAAGGCTTCTCCAGATCTGGTGCAACAAAGATCCCTCCGAAGAGCCTTGTTGCCACTGGCTGTGTCTCTGCTTCTGTCTCCTTGAACCCCAGTCGGTCTCAGCAGATGGCCACTCACACTGAGCCTGGTTCTGCTGGAGGTTTCTTCCTGTTAAAAGGGAGTTTTTCCTCTCCACTGTCGCTACAAGCATGCTTAGTGTGAGGGATTGTATTTGAGTCAATGAGTCGATGCAATCAACTGGTTTTCCTTAGATAGAAAACTTTGAATCAATTTGACTGTATGATCTGGTTGAACTGTAAAGTGCCTTGAGATGACATTTGTTGTGAATTTGGCGCTATATAAATAATCTGAATTGAATTGAATTGGCTGTCCACATCTTCATTATCCCATTGGAGAATGGCTGATGAGTTACTTAGACTTAGACAGATTTGTTTTGTCATTATGTATACACAAGTGTAAACAAAAATAAATTTCATTTAGGAACAGCTCTCTTGACAATTTTGATTTTTAAAGTGCAGCCTTGAACATTTCCTTTTTCCCTGTGGAATAATTCATTATTCTTTTATTCAATTGATTTCTGGATGCTGTGCAAATATTTTCTTTCAAGAGGACAGGCCATTTATAACTTTGCTTTCTTTTGGTTGCATTATTTTTGATCTCTATTAAGAGGACTTGTTAAATGAACCCACCCACTTCGAATGTGATCAACCAATAAATGGCCGTTATTAGCGATTATCCATCCCATATCGACTTCTGTAAAAGCAATCAATGTAAATCATATTTCTGTTTTAAGGCTGTTTCTCTGTAAACCATTTATATTTTCTGTAAACAGTGAGAAGAATGATCAGATCTAAAAAATGTGATAAAATGAGGCATTTTAGTGTTGATAAAGTTCTATTGCAGATTGAGCATTGTGCTCTCAGAAGATAATTTATCTCAGACCATACTTGATATGGAGAAAATCAGGTGTAAAAAGAAACAGAAAAAGTTTGATGAGTAAGTCGGAGGAAGAGGAAGAATAACAGAGGGGTCCACTTGACTATGAATGGAAGTCCTACACATTCTTTGCTGAGGGTGTTTCCACCTCAACCTGCAACCTCTTAGCCTGCAGTTAGGAGCTCTTCTAGTGTTATTATCCAACAAGAAGCCACAGTCTCTCCTTCACTCCATCTATCACTCTATTCCCTCCTGCATGCTTATTGTTTAAAGTCTGATGTGCTCTGTTTTCTTTACGTCATCTCTATGTGATCTCATTTGATACAAAGACATCCATGATTTTACTATGGCGCTGGCTTAGTTCATTACGTATTATTTAGTAAGCGCTCCTGACATCCAGTTATTTCAGGGAGTAAATTGATAAGTGATATTATGACCAGTCAGCAGAAAAAGAACATTTAAAAAAACGCATCATGTTTTATAAGGTCAGGTTCCTCTGAAATAAAAAGCCATTATCAGTTGTCACACCAATATGTCCAGTAAATACTGGCTAGCGTGAAAGCTGACTTCTGACCTTATTGGTTTGGATTGTTTTCTTCCTTCAGTCCAGCTGCATTTAACTTTTCTAACCAAGCTACTGCTAAACATGCTGATATTGAATACAACATTGCAAAGCTAGGGAGACAAATGGGATGTAGAAAAAAGATACTATTGTGTTTAATATCAACCTTCTGAAGATTGAAAAACACGTTTTCTAATTAAACTGATTAGCACCGTAACCCAAACAGCTTCAATTCTCTTTCCTAGCGATTAACATCTTATTTTCTAATAAATCAAATTTAATTACAATTCAATGTTTCATCCCTAATCGATCAAATAAGGTTAGGAGAAGATTGGAGAGAAGAGAGAATATTGTGGTAAAATGAAATGTCCCGAAACGGAGAAAGATTGTGCCTCATGCTCTACAGCAGCCAGACAGTCTGGTGTCTCTAAGAGGAGCTCCTCTGGTTCCCAGTAAGACAACACTGCATACTCTGGTTTCATTTAACAATAGACAAAGGAGAGCAGCACACAACACCATGTCTGAACTGACTTAGAGTGCTTGTTCTTAATATGAATCACTAAACCGAGGTAGAGACTGTTCATCTTAACTTCCAGTTACAGTAATCACACCAAAGAAAATCTGTGAGGATTTCTACTGTTTAACATACATCTTAAAAGATTTCCCTATTTTTTTGTCAGACATAAAATTACTACCAGTCGTATTAGTGGGGGGACACGAGGTACATGTCCCCTACAATCTTTCAAAAGTCAGTTTTGGTCCCCTGCACATTACTGTTCAAAAACAATGTTACACCACTGTACACAGACAGAAGTCGAGGGCTAGGACCAAGCGGAACACCGCAGATCAAGCTGAAGCCTGAATCCCTGATTTTAGACTGCCCACAAGCTCCTGATTGGAGCTCTGTCTTTTGTTGTGTGATTTGCTGTTAACGCTATCACTACTGGGAAGCTCACTTTACAAAAATTTTTAGTGCCTGTCACTACCCGATCTGTACAGGAAACACAACCATATTACCATTGACTCATTTTCACATGTGCAAGCAGATGTTTATCCAGGTCCCCAAAAAAATTTGATATTGTACTAAAATCACACATTTTTATAATTAAATAACTACAGAATGCTAATACAAATCTTTAAAACATTTTTATGAATTTTCTGAAACAATTTCCTGCTTTTTACATTTTCTCCGTTAAACTGCGTTAGACAAGCTCAGAGTAGTCCGGCAAAATACTATTAAACCCGTATTTATCTTTTTCTTTAGTTATTTCTTTCTTTAGATTACTTATTATATACCATAATTTTAGCATGAAATGAAAAAATAAAACTCAAAAAGACCAGATTTGTGTTTAAATCCAAAGTTGAAAAAGTTAGCTCCCGGAAGTAGCGTAGGATCCCATATCCCACTCTGATATTACACCAGGCCACCTTTATTATTTTTTTGTAATTTTGTCTTTGCTTTAGATCAGCTATCAAGGTATTTATATGTGTCCAGGTTTTAGCTGCAGCACCAGCCTTGGTTTCATCCATTCTAGCTTCCTTCTTTATCAACAGCAGCAGCCTTTCAGAATGAGCTCTGCTTCCTGATTCATTTTCAAGGTCACTATAAACGTCTTAACACCCCACCACACATACACACACCTGTGTAAGAGCTTGTGTGTGATGAAGCAGTGCTAAATGGATTCCACGCAGCCCACAGCAGTGAGAATTGATTGGGAGAGGAGGTCGGAGAGGCTGTAGGAGGAAATGATGAGTTCACAAACAGAAACGTATGAAGGGACATAAGCACCTGGAAACCCTTTTGGATAATTGGCTCATCAATGTATTCCATTAGAACAAACTTGGGCCACATAGTTGATATGAGATGGAATAAGAGTGGCGAGTGCTTTGGATCAGCTATGTACCAGAGCGCATTCAGGAGAAGCACACAGGCAGATGTTCTTCTTGGATAACCAGCAAAAGGAAATGTTGACAGGACCAAAATGTTGACATTTTGGAAAAAGAAGACAGGTGATTCGAAAGGGGTGTGAAGGAAGCTATTCGTGTTAAGAGAGAAAAAACAACCTTAAACATAGGGGGTGGACTCAGGTTTTAGCTCTCAAAAATTTACAACGCAGGGATAGAGTTGATTCCTTCCCGCTATCATAATCCTCATCGCCGTGCAGGGGAACAAGACTTCTCATCTGGTCAGCCAAGCAAAAAACTGACCCTAACGACGCCCCTTTTCATAGGCATAGGCCAGTATCGGGTATTGCAGGCTAACAAATACCTCAACTACTCCCCATTACTAAGGGGCGGACCTGTTCTCCCGTTCCATTTGCATGGTCTCTAAGCCAAAACAATCCTTTGTTGGGCTACTCTATAAAGCTTGGGGCTCTACACTAATTCAGATATTTTAAATAGAAAAAGCTTCCCGAATGGGAAGCAAAACATCTTCAAACGTGAAAAACAAACTCCAGTGGTTTGGTTTTTTTACTTTTTCGGAAAAGCAAAAGGAACGTTCCTTAGCAGCTTAAAAGAATTCTTAGAAAAGATTTGATTTCCATCTTTGACCCAGAGTTTATCAACAGCTAAAACTGTTTATCAATTTGTGCATAAAACAAGATTACCTCAAATTGTTCACCTACGTCCCAGAGGGAAACAGGAACACCTAGATCACTAATCTTTTTATCAACCTTTTGGAGAAAAGGTCTACACATCAGTTTAAGTATAATTAGACTTTATAACTCAAAAATTTTTTTACCAAAGAATTGTGCTGTTTTTAGCTGCTCCACGATAACCTGGAGTGGATTATATAGTAGTTGTGTTGCCAGACTCTCCAGCATTACTCCCCACAAAGTTCTAACAGATCTCTTAGTTTAAATCGATTCTTCAGGTTCTGCATAAATACAGTCACTGTTTTGATCATGTTACTAGGGGTAGCGATGTCAGCTGTCTTCACAGCTGTGGTTGTGAAGCCCTTCTAGATATTCCGTGGTCATGTTTCAGTAAAACCCATATGTCATAATCTGGATTTATAACACTGTCCCCTGTGAACATCTGAGTTAGATGACATCCCATTATCTGTTTGTTGTTATCTTGAATGGATCCGCACCATTAATGCGTCTTTAACTAGTCAGCTTCAGGCAGATTAAGATGGGTTTTTTTTTAAGTCGTAGGAAAATGGCTGTTTCAACCGTTGCATTTCCGAATTCTCCCGAGTGGTGCCTGACTTTACACGAGTGCATAAAGTGAATGTGATTGGTCGTTTATCAAAGGAGCAGGGTTGTTGTGGCGGAAGGATTGCAAGCAAGTTTGATTGTGGCCGTTTTGTCGGAATAGTGTTAGTAGGTTAGCAATGGGAAATTACTTTGGGACTAAATGGCACTAAATTGGTGACTTAGAAACGACACTGTCAAGGAACGCTATGGACAGTGGAAACATGAAAGAGGAGGAGAGTTTAGTGTCGGAGGTCGTGGATGAGTCTCCTCCGTCATCCATTTTTTATTTAGAGGAGGAAAGCGGGGACGAAGATGTTGTGAAAGAGGACAACAAGCTTTGCCATAAGCTTTGTTTAGTGTAGAAGGCCTTGCTTCGCAACGCTGCCAGTTCTGTTAGCTCTACGCTTGCCGAAGACACAGACGTCCATCCCCTTGAACACTGGGACCGAACTCAATGGTAAAGTAAATAATTCTTATTTCAACGGTTGCATATATTAGCTGCGACATATGAATCCAGATGCTATGACCAAAAAAATAGATGACCATTGATATGTCGTTTGCCGGATTTAGGTGTTCAGGCTGACGTATAACTAACTGGCCTGCATAAGGTAACGGAGAAAAAAACACAGATTTTAAGACAGGATTTTTTTAAATAGAAATTTTCAAATTTTTGCAAAAATACCTTTTGATAAAGAGTACATTTATAGACATGTTTAAGCCAGAATGATTTGACATTTAAATATGACTTCCCTATGACTTTAACATTTAAACATGTTCAATCAAAAGATCAGGTTAACCCACTATTTACATTATCTAGGGATGAAATCATCTATTGATGCATGAAGGAAGCTTGGTTTCATTTTAACTCACAGAGTACAATCCTTCAATCTAACTTTGAAACAGCAAAATGTTTCATAATGGATGTCCTGCAGGTGGATTACCTGCATGAAGAGCCTGACATAAAGCTTCAGAGAGAAGAAGTTGCAGAGCGTTATGCAGTTATTTTCGTTGCAGCTGCAGCAACTGCCAGATTGCAAGTAGTTCTGCTGTGGATGGGTTGTTATGCAGAGCAGAGGAGAGGATCTGGAGAGAAGCTCAAGTAAAATTGTTTTTTTTTTCAGCATCTGATCAACTTCAAGTGTTGAATATTGTTCAGTAGGAAGAGCATCTTCTTTTGGTGCTCAAGTCTATTTAAGGGTAGAACATTATTTGGGTTCATTTGGGTATAATATAGAGCTGAAATTCTCCTGCTGAGAGCAGATCAGACGGCTTAGGTCAGCTTAGGTTCAGACTCTCACATCGTGACTATAAGGATCATTATTATCATTTCTTTGTTGGTCTTGGCAGCTGAATCAAAAACTCCTGAGGAGAACCACCTGAGTCCAAACAGGTTGTTAAGCTCTGCTGGGAGTGGGCTGCCTGTCTGCTGAAAAGGCAGAGGTCAGAGAATTTACTTGCAGGATTTACTTGATCGTGACACGGATGACTGAGAATCTTAACAGATATATTTACTTGCAGAAAATGTAGGAAAGATTGTTTTGAAGAAGTAGAAGATTAATAGGTGTGAGATACCCCTGATCAGCTCACAGCTGTGTTTCAGAATTGTTGTACATGTTTCCTGATGCTGACACAGATCCATCTCTGGAAATAAATCCGCCTTCATGTTTCTCAATATCTTGATACATTTGATATAATTTGATCCTAAGATCACAGGAATGGGTTATAGATGAAATATTAACAGAAAGCAACTAAAATTAGAAGCTAAGATCATAAAAGGTTTACTCAGGCAAAAACAATCATAAATCTATTCTAACTGGATAAAATATGTTTCTGCTTCCTTGTCCCACATCTGTGAATCATGACACTACAAATGAGGCATCATGTTTTATGGTCTTTTATCTCAGTTGTTACTCTGTCTGGCTTTTTATTTTGACCTTTTCCTCTAATACTCAAGCATCTCAGAAGGTTTCTGCTGCTGCTCATAGCTTCAAGAAATCTCTAGGAGACATTCCCTCTGCATGCAGCCTTTCACCTTCAGGGTAAAGGGAAAGCTAAGCAGGACTTGATGCTTCCAGTCAGATGCTGTTGACTGAGGAGTTGTAAACCTGCAGCTCCACCTCCTTAAACAAATAAACCCTTGCCTTCCTCAGGATGATTAGCCCTTTAATGGCTCCAGCTTTGGGAATAAAATTAGTTTGCCTTGTGAGTAATGGAGCTCTGCTTCTAACAGCTATATGATTTACTTTGAGTAATTGGAGATTTGCTGGTTTCTGTTGGAGAATTTCAAATATCATTAGGTATTTAATTTATACATCCAAACATGCTAAAGACTTGTATCCATGTCAAGACTAGGTTTGCTTTTTTTTGCTTTTTAAGCAAAGGAGGGCAGTACAGACTATGGTTCCTTACATGTTTTGGATCAGCGTTTTCAAGATGATTTTGGGCTGCTTGGAAGTTTGTAGGGTTGTTGACTTTAAAAGTTTTCCAGATAAAAGGCTGAACAATGAACGAAATGATGGTAAATAAAAAGGTTTGAGGGTGTATTTTCAGTATTCTGATGATTATAAAATGCAGGTTCTGTTCTTTGTGGATTCCTGTTATTCTCTCATTGTCATGATGGGTATCAGAGCTAGCCCAAAATGCAGAACACACACGGAGGAGACAGGGAAAAAGTTCAAAGGTTTATTTAAAGTTCTGAACACCAGAGAATAAAACAAGTTCTGAAACTGGTTTGGACTGGTTCACAGAAGTCTTGACTGGGACTGGAGACTGTTGGTTAGCAGAGTTCATGGGAAGCTAAGCGTCTAGCTTCAGGCTTAGCATGGCAGACCTTGATCTGAGCTTCCAGCTCACTGCAGAGAAACAACAGGGAATATCCACATAGGATTGCTCAGGCCGAGCTTCCAGCTCATTGCAGAGAACAACAGGGAAAATCCACATAGGATTCTACAGGGTGATTCCACATAGGAACCTTCAGGTTGGCTCACCAGGGCAGATTAGCAGGTTAAGCTCTCCTAGAGCTTCAGGTTTAAGACTGGTTTCCTGTGATGCAGCTCTCCCAGAGCTTCAGACCAGAGACAGGGTTCCAGTGAGGCAGCTCTTCCTGAGCTTCAGACCAGAGACAGGTTTCCAGTGAGGCAGCTCTTCCTGAGCTTCAGACCAGAGACAGGTTTCCTGTGAGACACAGACAAAGGAGGGATTAAAATCTGATCTCACACTAGAGACAACCAAGATTCAATCTGTAACAGAGACTCTGGAAGCTAACCAACTAAGATCAACACTGCGGCGTGGAAGCAAGGTCTGGCAGGAGCTTATAAAGTGGAGGTCTCCTGATGAGTACATGGAAATCAGGTGTGCTGGAAGGTTCCAGCTCCAGAAGACCCACGGCGCACTCTGCTGGAGGCAGAGGGTAATCTCCAGATCCCAACAGTAACTCCAGCCCTAAGGAAAAATAACAAAGAGCAGAAGAGGATCCTTGGCGCCCTCTGGTGGGCAAGCCTGAGGATCCCAACAGAGCCCCCCCCTCAAGGGCGGATTCCAGACGCCCCCTGAAAAAGTCCACAAAAAAAAATAAACAACAACAACCCACCCAGGGTGGGCGGAGGGGGCATTAAGGCAAGGAGGGCCAGGAACAAAAAACAAAGTCCAGAAAACAAAAAACAACCCACCCAGGGCGGGCGGAGGGGGCACTAGGGCGAGGAGGGCCAGGAACAACAAAAAACAGAGTCCAGAAAACAAAAAACAACCCACCCAGAGTGGGCGAAGGGGAAAACAGGCCAGGAGGGCAAAAACAAAAGCAGAGTCCAGAACAGAAAACGATCCACTTACGGTGGATGAAAACAACAGAAAACCCCGAAAATTTCTTGGGCAACGTCTCAGGTGGCCGGTCGTGGGACCGCAGCGGGACTGAGTCTCAGGTGGCCAGCCGAGGGACCGGCAGCGGGACAGAGTCTCAGGTGGTCGGCCGAGGGACCGGCAGCGGGACAGAGTCTCAGGTGGCCGGCCGAGGGACTGGCAGCGGGACAGAGTCTCAGGTGGTCGGCCGAGGGACCGGCAGCGGGACAGAGTCTCAGGTGGCCGGCCGAGGGACCGGCAGCGGGGCCGGAGGCGAAGCAAATGCCCAGGAGGTCGAACGTTGGGACGGAGGCGAGACCGATTCTCAGGGGGCCTACCGCTGGGCCGGAGGCGAGACAGATGCTCAGGAGGCCGACCGCAGGGCTGGAGACGAAGCAGCGTCTTAGGGGGACCACCGCCGGGCCGGAGGCATGGCAGAGGTTCTGGAGGACGGCCGAGGATCCGGTAACGGAGCAGAGTCTTAGGTGGCCGGCTGCGGGGACGGAGGCGAAGCTGACGCTCAGGGGGTCTGCCACGGGGTCGGCGGCGAAACCGACGCTTTGGGGGCCGGCCGCGGGGCCGGAGGCGAAGCAGCTTCTCAGGAGGATGACGCCCAACCCTCTTCGGCGGCTCAGGAACAGGCTCTGTGGCGACCGCCGACTGCGGCTCTGGAGCAGGCTCTGAGGAGACCGCCGACTGCGGCTCTGGAGCAGGCTCTGAGGAGACCGCCGACTGCGGCTCTGGAGCAGGCTCTGAGGAGACCGCCGACAGCGGCTCCGGGTCTGGAACAGGGGAGCCCGCCGACAGCGGCTCCGGGTCTGGAACAGGGGAGCCCGCCGATTGCGGCTCCGGGTCTGGAACAGGGGAGCCCGCCGATTGCTCTGAGTTGGCTTGAAGCGTCTGTAGAGGGCTCTTGGCGGTTTGTGGCCCCTGCTGAGAGGCTCTTGGAGGCATATTTTCACCAACTCCAAATTCTGAAGCCCTCATAAGTTTAAGCTCAGGGGTCTCTGGACGGCACAGGGCAGGCTCATGGGGTCTCTGGACGGCACAGAGCACACTCAGGGGTCTCTAGACGGCACAGATCCCAACACTCATAGGCCCAATTCGCTGCTTTTGGTACTGATTACAAAACTTTCCTCATTCTCCTGACATCCCGAGGCCGTTTTATAAAGCAAGTTTAACAAACTCAAATCCTTAATTCTGAATTTATCTAACCTAAAGTTGGAAACTGAGTTTTCGGTTCGTGGATGCTCTAAATTAGTTTAATCAACTCTAAGTAGGTCCACTCAGAGTTAAGCATGTGGGTAACAACTATAAAAAGCCATTATCAGTGTAGCCATGATTTGACGAGTCACAATGACAACAAGCAACATCCCTATTTCACACCAATTAAACTAGAGTTTGTAAAATGTGTTTAAAAGACTGAGCTACTCTGCTACAGCTGCAAACGAGAGGAAAGTGGGGTAAGAGAAGATTGCTGCTAAAAAAAAACTGTAAGTTTATACAGTATGAAGTCTCAATGGCAGGCCCTTTTGACATTTATCAAAAGCCCTCTCCTCTCTGTTGTTTGATTTTTAGATCACTAAAATTGGATGCTACCTGGTCAAATTCACATTCATAGTCTGAACTTTCATGATAGATTTTCTAAATTACATTATTGCCAGCAGACACTGAGTTTCAGAAAGTCCGAAAACAAAAACTGTACTAGTAAAAATAAATTTTTATATACCCAGAAATGTTTACACATTTTAAATGGCCGTTTTGAAATTCATCAGCTTGACTGAATATGTATGATACAGTGGTAGCCATTCATAATTTGCCCATTTTTCTTGATGGTCCTTGGCTGGTCCTCTAAAATTCCTTTTTAAACATCAATCTTTGTACTAAATATTCTTTCTGTGATGATTTGTGGACATTAAGATCTTAAGAGAAGGTTAAATTTCTGGTCAGACCCTGTAATTCAGTGAAAGTGTGGAGTAAGAGTGAAAAGATATGCACGACCAGGACATGGTATTTGACTGGGAAGGGCCATTCTGAATGGCTACTACTTCCGTTAAATTTAAAAAACAATCCACTGGACTCGGTTTCCAAGATTTGAAGACGTTTAGCTACCTCTCCAGGAAGCTTTCTCAATTCACATTCGAATTGAGAAAGTTTACAAATCTTGGAAACCAAGTCCAGTGAATTGTTTTTTAAACTTTCAGGGAATGACTATGACCTGGATGACTGAGAATCTTCATTAGCAAATGGCTACTACTGTATATCAAATAACAACTTTTTGAACAAAATATTAGAAAATTATTAGTAAGTAAGTATCAATATAAATGTTGAAATCTTAAATTAATTTGTTAATATCCAGAATGTATATATAAGATATATAGAATTTCATTTGTTTAAAATGCTAATTTGAATATATTACAGATGGGACCTCTGTATCATCTCATTGGGTTCCTTCTCATGATGACTTTGTCTTACATTACACAATAAATACTAAGTGGCCGTTTGATGTGCAGTTGTTTTCTATTATGCTGTTATCACACATAAATGTTCTCTAACCAATATAAAGTACAGTTAAATATCTGTTAAAGAAGTCTGTAACGCTGCAAATGTGAGGACGGATGAGTTTGTGGATGGGTATGTCATTGTGAAGTGAAACTGTAGTGCTCATAATAAATTTCTGAAAAGAAATGACATCTGTACACTGTCTAAGATCCCTCTCCTTATAAATATTTAATTCTTGGCCAGCTAAGGCTGTTCTTTCTCTCATGTTTTCTGGAGATAACATGAGTCCAACAGATATGAATCCCTCTGCAAGGCAAAGTTAATTTCCTGGCCCACTTCAACCATCTTAAATAACCACAACATCCTTGTGAAAAAGCGGGACAGTGACTTAGGCAGTGTGGATCTCAGGATGGGCGGATTTCAAGGAGGATTGAAGGAGGCATAATTTGCTGCTGACAGTCCCCAAGCAGAAAACCTTCTTAGAAACGCTAACAATTTCCTACAGTCACCTATTTAGCCTCCTCACTTCAGTTTCAAAACATTGTTTTCTAACTGTGGCAGCTGACTTTAGGAAGTGGGCCAAAGTCATCACATGTAGGTCTCTGGAGGAAAAGGGTGGTGAGGTTTTCTTTGAGGACAAAGATGTTGACAACCTAAAGGTGAGAAACGAAATGAACAAAAGAGAAAAAAAACACTGATTAGCTGTGAAGCAAAGATGTAGGCTGATCGGTTGAAGATCCAGGAACAAAAAAAAATTTAAACTTGTTTCATTTCATTCCAGCATTTTCTCTCGATTTAATTGATGGGTCTGTCCTTCTTTTATCCTTTCTGTCAATATAAATGGAGTTTAAGTAATTTGTCATCTAGGATGTTCTGGTGAAACACAGAAACATCATAGAAATGTGTTAATTATCTCCTAAAAACCTTTTACGTCTCTCAAATTGTGTCTTTGTGTCTCTTTCTGCAGGGAACAAACAGACTTATTCGGACAGCTGACTAATGAGATGGATGACTCTGAAGATTTTTAGTCCAGCATTTGCTGGCTCTTGCACTCAAAAGAAGGTTGTGTTCTCCTTGGACATCCAAGTAAACCACATGGTCATCCGTAAGATAGGAGAGAGACTAAAGGTAAGCAGCTTTACAATCAGTGCTGAGCTCTGGATAAAATATTTGATGGACGAGCTACAGAGCTGATCTCTGTGGCATGATCTGGACAAATGCTGTTAACCCAGAACTGGATGTTTTAGAACTGCAGTTATTTGGTGCAGATACATATTGTTTTGGTTGCTTTAAGGTTTGGGGCTCAGTATTTCAGGATGTTTCTTTTGTTGGTCATTGGTGTGTTTCCCTTTCCTTTGGATTCATCAAACCATAGAACCCAGATGATGTCAGGCGGAAGACATGATGTCTGAGTCATTTATTAAACAATTAAAACTGAACCAAAAAGAAATCCTTAAAGAATTAGATTAATGTTCACAGATAATTATTAATGGCATTACACGAGAGATTCAAGATGAGAATGATGTGTAGTATTTATGTCTGTTCAGTGTTTTCGTTTTAGATTTGCCTGTCGCAAAATCTTGCCCTGTACTGCCTCCTTTTACTGTTGGTTATTTGGTGTTAGTTTCTACCAACTTGAAACATCCACAGACTGAAAAAGTTGGGATCACTCTGACACATGATCTGTATTCAGACTGGTTGTCCTTTTGGAATGTGAACATCCATGAGATTCAGATCAGATTTATTTTGTTGAATGACCAACAGTTCTCCTGTGGATAGGTTGTGCCACAGGGGCTGTGGTTCTCTGCAGCTCCTCCAGAGTCACCATGGTCCACAGTGTCTTAGTAGACCACCTTGTGTTCCTTTGTTGCTACATGTTTAAAGTTTGGGAGATTACCTATACCATTAAATTGAACTAGAACTTCCTCCCTGACATTCTAGGTTCCTTTGTCTGCATGCTCACTGCTTCCCAAGAAGATGGCTTAAAATGCAGAGGAAAGCTGTGGGAAAATAAAAAGTTAGCTATATTACTATTAATTATATAGCAGGAGTCTGGTTATTGATGAGGATACTTCAGAGGGTATTAGAGATGGGAATCGAAAACCGGTTCCTGTTAAGAACCGGTTCCGTATTTTCCGATTCCATGGCATCGTTTGGCGGCTCGCTGAACGATTCTTTTTTCGATTCCCGCTGCACCAGATCCTAGAGCGCCGGCTCTGGGGAGCACGACTTACGTCACGTTTTTTTACGTAAGTTACGCAAGTTACGTAAGTTACGCAAGTTACGCAAGTTGGAAGAACTATTCGAGGAGGAAGACAACAAGCTGCGGTCACTTTGTGAATCAAAGCCCCGTCTTTCCTTAGCCCAGAGGGTAGATCAGGAAATCCAGCTCTGTAAAAGCTTGCCCTCCATCCCCTGCAGGGATAGCGCCACACTGTGGTGGTGGAACAAGCAAGATACGCTGCCCTTGCTATCTGGACTGGCTGAAAACTACCTCTGTGTGCAGGCTTCCTCCACCCCATCTGAGAGGGTGTTCTCCACGGCTGGAAACACCTTAAGCGCTGAAAGATCCCGTATCCTTCCAGAAAAGCAGATATGCTCATCTTTCTGCAAAAGAAGTGTTAATTTTCCCTACTACTGTTTTATAATTAGTATTTTTTGTTATTTAAAATAGGTTATTATCCCATAATTTGTTATTAGACATTGTTGGTTATTAAGTTTGTTCTTGTATTCATTTTTCATTTAAACACAGATGTTACTCCAGTTTCACATTCCCTGTGGACATCTTGATCTTGTTGAGTTTGTAAGATTGTGTAATAGTTAAGTAAACAAAGTTGATTCTGATAATCAAACTGTTCTCCTTTTTCCCCCAAATTGGAATCGAAAAAAGAATCGATAAAGAATCATTTGTTTCATAGAATCGAAAAGGGAATCGGAATCGTGAAAATCTTTTCAATTCCCAACCCTAGAGGGTATAGTTGCACTCAGTGGAATTAAACCTTTCGTTGTCCTTTCGAGGAGTCGAAGCAAAGGGGTGTTTCATTTTGTGGTTCAGATTCATGCTCACTTTGTATTGATTGTTTTAATAAAATAAAGTAAATACACAAAAGTTTACACTACTGATGTTTCTATGGCCTCAAAGCAGACTCTGCTGACCTGAGGAGGTCATGATTTTAGGAAGAAATTTGACCCACATACATACTCAAGAGCCAAAAGCAGTTTTAAAACGGTTTATTTAGAAGTACTCAGGAGATTCATCTGAGACAGTGATCTGAAAGAATTGTGGCCAAGAGGGAAGGATCCTTTGAGGAGAAGCTGAGATGATGGTTAGCTGACTCCAGAATGCAAGCTTCTGGAGGTTCTTGTCCAGGGGATGTTTAGTGGCTCCTAGTGATGTTACGAGACCGCCATAATGTCTGACCGCTTCAGATCACAAACTTTGACAGGCATCACAACCCTTTAGTATTCAATCAAGATGTGGGAGTTTGTAGGAGGGTTGCGGTCAGTTGGATAGAGTTTGGATATACTATATAATAGACTGGTTGTTTGTTCAGCCAACCTAGTTGGTCAAAACAATGCAGCTAGATAAAAGGATATAATGATCAATACTGAATAGTAATAGAAAGTCAGTAGTATTACTTTCTGGAATGTTACTGGTGATAGTGGGGTCTGCTTTCAAACGTTGTTATACTACTTAACAAGTATTTTAGTCAAAGTGACCTATTTGGAATGGTTTACCCTTTTTCCAATATAGATTGAGTAAAAACATGAACCAAAAGATTGGTTTGAAACATAACCTTTAACCAAAAACAAAAAAATTGTGGAAAACCGTTTTTAATAAAAATGACTAATACATTTCATTTTGTTCATCATTTGACAACTTGCACAAGCAGTTTCACTGTTTGCTTGAGCTTATGTCTCTAAAATGACAGAAAACAAAAAGTTTTACATTAAAAGATCATTCTATTCCAAGGAATTTCACACACACGAAACCTTACAGATTATTAAATCATAGACACTTATCATGAACAATTTTAAAATGAACTTAAAAGAAAAAAAACACACAAACAAGAAAAACAATTGCAAACATCGCAGATTATAGCTACAGTTATGCACTCCGCCAGTAGGTGGTGACGTGCTCACATGAAGCCTCATGAAAGGTGTGGTTTGTTGAGGCAATTTGCCCAAATGGTTTAATGCCTCCTGAGGCTTTATCTCACCATCACTAGTGACTCAGAGTTTCTGAAGCAGGATGAAACTTATGACAAACGCAGTGGAAGGTGAGCAGGGTTTAGTCTGAACTTGCCGTCTCAAGGAGGAAGCTGCTAGCAAGAAGCCTTAGAGGGGAACAAAGGCTCTAGGAACTTGGTACGAAGAAGTAACCCATGGAATAGCTCAGGAGAGGAGCAATTTAACGATCTAGGGAGCCAGGATGGAGACACAGATGGCACCTTACAAGAACCTGAGGAGACTAGAGGCTGGCTGGAGTCCTAACACAGGGGTAACACTCTGGGTGTTAAATGCTGGCAGTGAGCTACTTAGAAGCCTCTCCCTTTATAAGATTTAGATGGAAAAGACCTGCGTTCCTCCACCAACCTGCTCCCAAGATCAGAAAAATCAGAAATAAATAATTAAATCACTCAATCCTTGTTAAGCCTGTCAGTGCACACACAGACAAAAAAACAAACAAAAAAAACACACACATTAGAAGATTTTACTGCTATCTTGCTGTCAAAGCTCAGCCAGCCCAGATCCAGCTTTAGTCCTGCATACAGAGGACTAAATGAAAAGGAACTATTTTAAGAGACAAACTATGCAGTTGTTTTGGTCTGTAGGCTTTAGAGGAGAAAACCAGGAGCATGAACATGATTTAAAACAGAGCCGAAACAGTGAGTCTGAGAGAAGTGTCTACAATCTGAAAACAACCCCATCTAAGGCTCCTGAATAAACTCTCAACATCTAAACTAGTCTGCAATTAGTGTGTGTATATGTCAGATACAGACTGAAACTAATGCAGCTTTAATGGCCACATTAGTTTGTTGCTGCAGCTGAACTGTTGGAAGAAACGCTGATAAGCAAATAAGCTCATTAGACAGCTATAAATCTCATAGCACACATACACACAGGCATAGACCAAACTCTACCTGCATGCTTTCTCTCTTCTCTTCCTGCATCAGGAAACACACCTCACTCTCCAGCAGGTTTGGCTCATCTCATCAATTTTACATACTCTACCTCTGCATGCAATGAAACCAGCTGTATATTTTTCATCGCTCTGTGTCATTCAAGGCTTTTCTGTTCCGACTAATATAGTACTGCTGCGGTCGAGGCAGCAGCCTAATGAGACCCAGTGCTCCCACGGATAGTGATAGTAAAAAGATGAGTGGCCTTAATGGTCACAAGCAGTGTAATAGGAAATACAGAGCGCCAATAATGTGAGCGAAGGTGGAGGTTTAAATTACAGCAGGAGTGGCTGCTGCTGCTGCTGCAGGATGGAGGTTACTCTAAAGAATGAAAACAAAGAAGGTTTTTCAGGTTTAGTTCTCAGCTCCAATTAGTGTTTAAGTCTGATTGGTTAAAAATAAAAATAAACTGTTTTTATAAAAACTACCTTGTGATTTAGCCGTGCACTTAGCCTTTCCATCAAAGTGGCCCCGCCTGATACTGCAGATTGGTACTCATTAACCTGCTTCATCATCTGCAGCTTTATTTGTAAAGTGCTTCAACAGCAAATATCAAGGATAAATATGATGAGAGAAAACATCCAATAAAAGGACAAAGCTAAGCACACAATAATTGTCAATTTAATGCATAATGAAACCCAGAAATAAAACAGATCAAATGAATATGATAAAAAGCTTAGTAAATCTTTTTTTTTTCGTTTTGGTTTAGGCTGGTTATTAAACTGGAAAGTGATAAAAAGCCGGTTCACTAAAGTTGGGCCCCTAAAAAAGATCCCTTTCCAGGTGGTTAATTGGAAGCAATGATTTTTAAATCCAGAAAAAGGAGCTGAGGGGTTAAAGAACTTTGAATACCTTTAATTTGTGTTTATATTTATCCTGCTGCAGAAAAACTTTCATCTAAACCTATTCTTTTACTGCTTAGCACCATCCATCCTGCTGTTCTGGTTCTGTTTTAGTCCACTAGGGGGCGCACGATTCAAGCAAAGGACTTGAGTAATTAAATTAGCAGCAACCGTAGTTGTCAGCAAGCATATGGCAACAGTGGAATGAATCATCTGCCTTTCAAAATGTTTCAGTATAGCTGGCTAAAGCCTCTGAATCTGCATCATGGCTGTTCATGGCTGTGGACTTAATGTGGACACAGTGGGCTGAGTGTGGATAAGTAAGGAAACATGCATCGGTGGTGGACTGACCAGCAGCATGAGGACATGCCTGGCCCTTTCTGCAATGCCCTCCAAGACTATTCATCAGAGCAATGGACCATACAGGCCATGAGAGGACACCTTGTTGGGCAATGTATTTCTTTCATGGTCATTCAACAGCAGAGACACCGAGGGGGGGCTAGGGCTCCAGCTTATCTGGTGTTTCCTAACAGAGAACCTAAAGCTGAAAATCTGCAGCAAAGATTCACTTTTATTGAGAGATTCAGAAGAAAATACAATTATTTAAAGCTGAACCTACATTTTTGAAATGCATTTGATCAACAACTTTCAATAAATTATTAATAGTTATTCATCAAAATTAAATCAAAGGGAAAAAAACAGTATAGAAGCCGAAATGTTTGTAAATTTTGTGGATAGATGCGGACACCCTGGCCAGACTGTTTTTGCATTCTTCTATTAATGCTATGAACGAATGCATCCTAATTAATAATCTGTTGAAATTAGAGCCTTGATTAGGAATCAGACAACAGAATGGCTAGGTGTACGATAATGTGCCAAGGTTTTACACTGCACTGTTATTTTATTGATTTTTTTTTCTTTTGTTTTGTTTATTTGTTTGGCTTCCAATGAGCTAAACAGCATGCAGAGAATGCAGAAAACTTGAATTATGTTCAATTACAAATATTAAGATTAACCTTAGGATACAGGAAACCTCCTAAATCTACCAGAAAACCATTTTATAGGTGATGGTGGAGAAGCTTGTAATGAGGTCCATTGGCCCTGAAAGGTTCAAATTAAATATTATTCATCTCAAAGTTCATCTCAAAGAATCACAATTTATATCACTTACACCCATAGAGGATAATTTTGGACTGCTTTCGAATCAGATGAAATCTGTCCAGAAACTACAGTGGATTAACCTTCAAGTCTAAGCGAGGTGTGTATCAGAAACACATTAATTTCATCCGAGCTTGGAAGTCACACTATTTCAAGTCTCTAAACGTATCACCTAGGAATCTGTACTTTAATGCTTTTTTGTTGAGCAACATAAAGCACAGGCTTTTTTATGGATTTGTTCAGTGCAAGAACCAGCGAGTCAGACCTAAAAAAAAACAACAAAAGAACAGAAATCCATATCAGCTAGAAAATGCCTGATCGTTGCAACTCTGGTAAGAATATCCACACCAACTCAGCAAAAACCCGGCTACTCTCACAGCTGGATGCTGCATCCAGTATTTCAACCTAAAACAGTGTAACACAGAAAGGAATACATCAAGATGAGGTCTATGGCCACCAGCTAATTCTACATGGACAGAATTACAATGGACATATGTTCTTTGGATGAATACATTTTCAATTTTTTTTATTAATTCAGGTTTCTGCCTGCTTTCCGACTTCATGATCCTTTTCAAGCTGCAGTTTTACTCTACTCTGCTGACTTTGTAATGTTATGAAAATCATGTCAATATCCTATGTTGTTAAGTAAAGCTACAGTTTGTCTATTTCAATAGTGCTTCTTCAGCAATAACATTAAATGATGGAGCTGCAAACACCAAGAAAGCTTTGTGACTGATAATTGCATAAAGTTCTGCATTTCAAAATAGCCTTCGTTCTGGAGAGGACGGCAGGTTGCAGGTAAAAGATTACGGTTTGCAGTGCCTGCAGAGGAGGACAGACTGTGGTTTGTGGTGAAGAGGATAGTTTTGGTTTTAACATATCCATCATATCATATAGATGAGGTTAGGAGTTCTAACAGGAGTTGGGGACTAATAAGCAATATTATCAAATGGATGTTTAAAGTTGTGAACATTTGGAAGCCATTGGGATCAGTAGCTTACGTCCTCAACTATTCCAGCTGAGGACGTAAACATGGCTGCAGGGATTGATACCTCTTGTTTTCCCAATGTTCCTGATTCATCGGTCCTGTCTGACTGTGATTAATGAGAGTATAGCCTGTAATTATCAGCATCTCAGCCCCCAGTCTTGGCTCCTAGCAGTTTTCTTGTTCTGAATCTGTGTTTCTGTGTTGTACAAACTTTGCTCACAGATAGCTGGTAATATGTGAGACTGTATGAGGTGCTTTGTTGTGCTGGAGGCGGTGTGACGATCAGATCTGGTTTGTGCAGCTCTTTGGGTGTTCTTATTCTATCCCAGGATGGATTAACGCTCCCTGTTGAAAGCACTAAGTCTCCCCAGCACCACATTCCAGTTGTTATCGTCTCATAGGTAGCCGAAAACACAGCACTCTGATAATTTTCTCTGACTGAGGCACCACTTTTTCCTCTCTTTCATGCTTGGTTTTATATGCCCAGAATGCCAAAAATGTTTGTAAACCATCTTGCTTCATCTGTCCAACTTGTGCAGTATTGGCCTGCTGCAGAATCATTTCCTAAAGCAACTTCTCTAATTAGATCTTCGCTCTTGCCAAAATGGTCGAGTAGCTAAAAGCAGCAGATTTAGCAACTGCTTGGTGCCAAGGCCATTAGATTTTGGGTTTTTATGACAAACTTCACCTTTTATTAAAATAATATACTTTTTAAGGTCTAAATCAGCAGCAGCCTCAGAGGTTTCTGAGTATTAATAATCTATGTCACATTGTTTCAGTAATAGGACAAAAAGCAGTCCTGTTGGACCCTTATACCTGAATTGGCACTAGAGCAATTTAAAATGTCTAAGTGATTGTTAGAAATCAAAATGATTTAATGAAAACTTTTTTATAGATGTTCTTCCTCTGTTGTTACTGAACATTATATGAATACCAGTTTATTTATTTGCTGGACAAATTCCAAACAATGTACTAGTGCTGATTGCAACGCCAAAGCTGTCAGTTTATTTTAGAGAACAGACATGAAGAGGAAATTAATGTTTTGGACCAGAAACACGGGAGAAGCAATGTATAAAGTCATCCTAACTGATGTGACCACCTAATAAAGAAAACCAACAGTCTGTTTGATAGTTTCTAAAACATATCAACAGCTGATGATCTTGTGTACTTTTCTTGATATTAGAACACGATGAATAAAAAAATCCTGACAAATTTCCACAACAATAAAATTGTGGGATCATTTGTGAGGCATGTTCTATGCAAGGTAGCTCTATGGTCCTAATCCGTTGAATTACTTTGATTTCTTTTCTGGAGCTTCTTAACTTATCTCTAAGGAGGAAGTGTTGACCCGTTTAAATAAATAGTTCCAGTGTTTTAAAGCATTAGTGAAGTCAGCATTACTGTTTTTAATTAACATGACCATCAACAGTAACTTGACTATTAACCAATCTGCTCATTTAATTAATTGTTGCAGATAATCAGGTGGAAACAGGTGAAAACAGCTGAATGCAGCTAATCTCTGGACTTAATCAGCACAAGCACATTTTTTAAAAATGTTGATGCCAAACTACAAGTACAAGATAAGTTCAAGAACAGGTGCCTCCTTTTCTGCTACTAGCTAGCTAGTACCTAATGCTAATGCTATGCTAACTCAGCGTTTAGCAGGCTTTTTGCATGCTTGCTCTAGGATTCTGCTACTTCTAACTAGTTACCAGATATATTAGATAGAAGCTTTGTATAGTTTTCTGCCAGGACAGCAGAAATAGAACCAGAGCCTCAATGTAGCAAACTATTTATCGACAATTTCAAGGGTCCTAAAACTGTGTTATGGCCCACATCTCCATTCAGTAAAACAATCTAAAAAAAAAACTCTGGGAGTCAGTCAATGTGTTTTCATGAAGTTTAGTGAGAATCTTTTGTGAAAGTTGCTTTAGCAGGATGATGAAAAGAATGGCCAAAAATTAAGTGCTAACAGTACAATCTGTTAAACCAGCTTTAGCAGGTGACAAAATGCCAGATACTCTTCCTGTCTCCCAGCATGCACTGCTTTCAGGTTGCTGCAGACTACTAAGCTTATTTGTAAGCTTTGTGGACTTCCAACTGTTTCCAGTTTCCTCTCTGGTCATGGAAACAGCCTGAATGTTTGAGGCTTTGTGTGTAAGATTATTTCTTCCCCACCGAAAATAGAAAAGAGAGTAAATCCTATTTTTGATAACATGTTAACATTTCTACAATCATGAAAGCATTGGGTTACATTTGACTCTACTGCTCCTCTTCTGCCTATTCCTCTTAGCACCGGCCCCTCATGGTTCCCCTGTGGTTGATGGGCCCTCCGAGGCCTTGTTTTACTCCTTTGATCTTTGGCTGGGTTCTGTGAGTAGAAATCTGACTATCAGGCACTCACCGACAAACCCAATCCCCATGACTCCATGGTGAAGTCCCTGCTTCGCCCTGCCAGGCGCAATTCCTTGGTTTTATAGTCTTCATAAGGGCTTATTTAACCGCTCTTTGTCTAAATTGTCCCCCAGTGCGTGTCTGCCTTAGGAGAACCTACCTGGGGCATTTAAGCATGCGACACCAAACGCTAGGTCTTAGCGTCGACCCTAACCCCTAAATCCCTCTATAGAGCAGGGGCTATATAGTGGACTTTATAGTGAACTGTAAACTTTGAACCGACCACTCAGACAGATGATCATTACTTTATCACTACAATTTACCGCAACTACTACAAATCCCATGATGCTTTCTGAGGAGAGCTGACGCAAAGCAATCTGTCCATCTAGTGATCATTGAGACTCACTACCTTTCATGGTGCATTGTGGGACATTTTGAGTCTTCATTTTTTTTAATCAAGTAGATGTTCGTACACTCATTTAAAATGGTGCCACCACTATATTTTACCCTATGTAGGGATTAGAGTGGATGTACATACACAGCCATTGTCTCTGAGATATCCTGGCACTGAAACCACACTACCAAATTAAGGTGGCGATTCAAGAGAGCTATCAAGCCTGGTGGGCTTGTGGGGCTCTTTAACCAAGCTGACATGCATTCTGTGGAGGAAGAAGGAAAGAGGTATTCGGGGCATTTGTCCATTATTCAGTCTGAAGGCCAGATGTGCTTTGTGGATCTGGAGATGGCATTTGACTTGTGTCCCTCATGGTGGAGGGCACTTGAGGAGTATGGAGACAGGGGCCTTTTCTATGGTCCATTCTTTGTATAATCAGATTAGGAGTTTGGTCCTCTTTAGTGGGGTTAAAGGGGAACAACAGTTTTCTTTTTTACATTGGCCCCTTGATTTTACATTATTACATGAAGATCTACTCACACATATGAGTTTTGAGTCATTTGGAGCTGTTCCGAAGATTTTCGGTTTTGTTATATCCAAGTAACGTCTTTGTTTGGGCAGTGAGTTGAAGGCACAAACTAAACTGTTCATAATTTATTCGTTATGGTACGCCAGCACTCATAACATGTAGGCGAATCACTGTCCCTCAGACATCCGCGGTTATATTTATATGTTTTTAAAACAAAGTGGAGTGTGTATGATGTCATCTGCGCGCCGGACTGCTGTTGTGACAGGCAGCCCGGGCCACAAGCGGCTGCGCTATACCCCTTCTATTCATTCGGCTAGCTAATCTGAATCGTTCAATTCCATTTCAAGAGCGAAATCATTTGTGGTAGCAGCACTAGACATCTTCCAGGCATGTAAGTAAAACTATCAGCAGTTCAGCGGACAGGATGAATGAATGGTAGCCGGCGCGCGATGACGTCATACGCTCTCCGCTTTGTTTTAAAAAAATATAAATATCAAATATATAACCGCGGAAACGCAATTAATTATGGATTTTGAGGGAACTGTTCCTTATTACTTTGTCCATTCACATGGATGACACCTATTCTCTCACTTAGCAAGTCAGTAGTTCCTTTTGTAAACTGTCTCTTTGAACAGCTGATTGGCAACAGTTAGTGTGGTCGCTATTGAAATAAACAAACAGAAGCAGTTTTTAGGTATTACTGGTCCCACAGGCATCCTGCATGTATATGAAATACAGATGAGGCAAACATCGTCTTTCAGTAATTTTTTTAAACATTTATTTAAATTTTAAAAATTTGATGTCATTTGACATCATTGTTCATATTTCAGCTTAAATATGAAAATAAGAATTAAAGACCTCAAAAACCAATTGGATAAACTGATAAACTCTTATAATTGCATTAAAGACTATTTTGTGTAGATCATTAGATATACAGTATATACATACATATATCATATGATGATGGGAATTCATCATTCATATTATTCAATAAAACAATATGTAAAATAACAATATTTAACTTTAAAAAATGCATTAACAAAACACCAAGAGTGATATATTCTCCGTACTCAGTACTGTTCAGCCCTGGCATGTTATTAATAGAATTAACAAGAAATGGCCCACACCCACCTAGCATAGCTGATGTCTTCATCCAATGTTGTACCAACATCTTTGGCTGAGCGTGAAGAGGGGATGGGGGGCAGAACGGTCATCGACGTAAGGCTTAACTGTAACGTAATATCGCTTACATTAGCTGAACTGCTGGCTAATGTTAATTCACAAGGACGTTTGTAATTAGCAAATACAAGTGTTTTTTGACTAGCTCAATTCATATTACTGATTCTTTGCAAACTTTAAGGCAAGAGTAGCGCAGGTGATGCCTTCACCTGCAAATTGGGTTCGGAGATTCTACTTAATTATCTTTGTATACTTGCGTATACCCTGGAATACACCACTGATGAGATAGATGTGTAGGAAACCCCTCAAACATGTGGAAGGAGAAATTCTGGCCAAAATTAAAATAATAAATAAATAAATGAAAAGCAAAACAGAAGGAGAAAAAAATTAAGTGAACTTCCAGCAGGACAATCACTATGAACATCCAGCTAAAGATACAATGGATGGTTTAGTTTAGACCTTTTTTGTGCACTAGAATCGCCTAGTCAAAGTCTGGCCATGAATCTATCTGAAACTCTGTGGAAGGGCTTGAAACACGGATGTTCTCAGATGTTCTCTGCCTACAATGACTGAGCTTGAGATGTGTTAGAAAAATTTTCAGTTTGCAGACATTTAAAACCAGTGGAGATAAACTTCAGAAGATTTAGAGCCAGCAGAGTTCTTTACACGTATTCTATATGCAGTGAGCAAAAACAATTAGTTGAAACCACAAACAATTTACTTCAACTCATCAATTATAGAGGTTTCTTATATTTTTTCTAAATAGAATCCCAGTAATCTAACACATTTCTGTAAAACACCTAAGCCTTTTCTGCTCGATTCAACTGAAATCTATCAAAGTTGGAACCTGTCTTGTTCTTTCAGTCTGCAGCTCCCTTAGAATGTAAGCAGTGCTACTGTGCATGAAGGTTTCAACTCATTTTCTCCATAATTGGGACTCTAAAACTACCATTTATGAGTTCATCCTTTTCCTCTGCTGTCCTTTAAGGGGTATATATTTACAGCCTGCAGAGCCAAAGGATCCTGGTGCTGCACATGCATCTTCTGACAACCTGAGCTATACCAGACCTTGAGATTTGCTTCACCTATCATTTTGATACTTAGCTTAAAACATATAGGGAAGTGAAAGTGAGAAGGGGAGGAAAGAGAAGGATTTTAGCTGGCATTCCAAGATCATGCAGAAAGTTGAAGTCTAAGAAGACGAAGGCAACTATTAGAAATGACAACGTTTACTCTCTATTCCTTATAGCAAATAGAATACAATACAATACAATAGAAAACCCCTTTAATGTCCAGCAATGGAGAAAATTCTGGTGTTCAAAGCAGCAAAAAGATTAAAGAAAAAATTGTCACACAAAAATGGACCTTAGAAAAATAGCTTGGGTGAAGTATTGGGGTTGGGTGATGGTTTGGAGCTGGGAAGTGTGAAGTAGTCAGTCGTATAAGAAGGTGAAGGTAATATTAGGGGGTTCTGGGCAGTAGAATATGATAGCAATGGTTGAATTATAAAAAGTTGAACCCTGTCAGACTTACCATAGTTTTTAACTTCTCTCAATATGGAAACTGTAAATCTTTATGCTGTTGCAATTAAATTATAGGGTATTTATATATTATTATGTTTTTTAACTTAGCAGAACTTTGTGGTGCTATGAGTCCATTTTAACAGACCACCATTGCTGGGTTTCAGAATTTTTTTTTTTTTTTTTTTCTGATTTTAATAAGTGAAGTGAAGGAGTCTTTTTCCACATGGACCCCTGCTCTTTTCCCTCATGTCCGTCCGTTGTCTGACAAACTTGCCCCACTTCCTCATTGCCTCGGCTGTATCTCGACCCACAGCTAGTCTGTGATTGTCCCTCTTGTGTTGTGCCATGGAATAACGTAGCGCAGACCAATTCAATATTTGGGCATAAATAAAAAATACCTGCAACAAACTCACTGTGACAAACTGCTGCAGGGAGTATAAGTAGCCCTTTAGGCCACAGTGAAATACATGGACACAATGAAGGTGACTGAGAGAATGAAGCATAGAGGAGAAAGAATGAAAGAAGCAACGATCACAACAAATTTACCTATGTTAAAAAGAGACTACATGGCCTGATTTTCAGACAAATCAGAACAACAACTGGTGAAAAGAAACCCTTTCATAGCATAATAAAATAAGGATGATTGAAGCTTTTAGCTGCTCTTTTATTTTGCGTTGCAGCAGTAAGGCACTACAATTTACTGACAGACTCATTGGAGATCTTATGTTGGATGTTTTCCAGCAGTGATTACACTGTTTTCCAGTGTAGTCCTGCTTCTCTGACTGTGACTGGCTGGAAGTGCTCTCTTCATCCTCGTCTCGTCTGCCTTGCTGTGTGTTTCCTGGGTGTGGCCACCTTTTACAGTTGCTATTTGTATCTCTGCTTCTGTCTTCTTAAACCCCAGGCGGCCTCAGCAGATGGCCGCTCACACTAAGCATGGTTCTGTTGGAGGTTTCTTCCAGTTAAAAGGGAGTTTTTCCTCTCCACTGTCGCTACAAGTATTCTTAATGTGAGGGATTGCATTCGAGTCAATGAGTCGATGTAATCAACTTTTTTTCCTTAGATAGAAAACTTTGAATCAATTTGACTGTATGATCTGGTTGAACTGTAAAGTGCCTTGAGTTGACATGTGTTGGGAATTGGCGCTATAGAAATAAACTGAATAAAATTGAATGTCTGTCCTACCACAAGGACTCCAACCCAAGTCCCCGGTAAAAAAAAGTCAAAGGCTTAGAGCACTGTACCACAGAGAAACATTTGCGATGCATAGATACAAATATTATACAGTAATTCAAACATTCAAATAATTTTTACATGAATGAAAGACAAATGACATGTTGCCATTGAAACCAAAATTTTAACCCTGAATGCGAAAACAACTACAGTCTGCTGGTGCATTTTGATATCGCTGTTTAAAACTAATCTGTTTTTAGTGCTTTACCATCTTACTAGTTATCATGAGGAATCGGCCCCTAAAGGTTAGGGACAGAGCTTCTTGGTTTAGTCTGGCTTATCTGGATATGTCCTGAACCTGTACTTAACTTTTTTTTTTTTTTTGGCTCTTACCTCAAACAGTAGGTTTGTCTTCAGTTGTTACCTCTCACTAACTTTAACACTCCATATTGAAGTGTACCCAAATATGAAGATCTTCATGTTAAGAACAGAAAGCAAAACTTTCCAACACAGTACACTGAGGTATAATAACATCTTATAACAAAACAATATTGTTCTGTCATTGTCATTGACCTAAGTATGAAGACTGGGTATGTTTGAGGATCTAATTTTTAAGAGATAAAGTAATTAGTGATTGATTCTGTCGTGGTATTGACAGAGTCAACAAACAAAGATTGTTTCAAGCCGCCGATAAAGTTGGGGTACACAAAAAACTGGAGAATCTTCCTTTTTTTGGTTTGCTTTTAATCTAGAATGGTTTAGATATTTGACAAGAAAAATAATAGTAACAGACAGACAAGACCAAAGGGATGTAAGATTCGATTGTCTTCAATTTAAGACGTGAAATATTTCATCTAAATAATGCTGAAATTGATTATTTAACATTGAACAGACAATTCAAAACATGATTGGAGACTCATGGTGGCTTTGTTCTGACAGGATTAAACCTGCAATATATGCACCAATGAAAGCTCAAATGAAGAATTTCATAATGTTTCCTGATTTATTAAAATCATTACTGTATAAATAAAAACAAATGCTATTAAATCACAGCATGATGTTATCAACTGGTCTCTTGAGCTGTAGATTATTGGTACACCTAGCAATTCAAATCAGCTTAGTTAATTAATATACTTAGAGATTTTACACAATACATTATAATTATCTCAGGAGAAGAAACACGAAAATACTTTCAGCAAGCGATTGGGTGAAAAGGAGGAACCCACACCCATCCCTACATCAGTAGTCATTCCATATGTGAAAGGATTTTCAAAGGAGCTGATGTGTTTTCCAATAATGATGCCCTACTGACTTTCAAACCCCAATATATAACAGCAGAGGCCATCTCCCTCTCAGCAAAAGCTGACTGAACGTGTACTGTATACTCTGATGAGTGCCAGGACGACTGTCGCCAGTTACTGTATGCATCAGGGAAACAAAGCAGCCACTGTCCAAAAGCCCAGCAGTGAAGAGTAACATCATCAGACAAAGATTTAACAGGTTATACTAAATTGCAGACCAGTGGTCCCTCTTTTAAGGACTAGGATGTTTATTTCCTCATGGATAACAAAGCTGGTTGAAAAGAGAGCCATTTATGTCAGAAGAAACCTTCCGTTCTTCGGGGGAGATGTAGGCAAATCGTAGTCCAAATCAAAATGCTGTTACTGCCAGTATGACTCAGCCCTTTGGGAACAAGAAGCGCACAAACTGTCAGTTGTTATGATGTTGGTCCTCATTTGCATGAGAGCAACCAGTACAAAACATTTCCTTTCAGAAGCAACCTGAAGGATTTATGCAACATTTATTTCTAAGTAATGATATCAGAGTATTCATCAAGTTAGTCAGAAGGTTCAAAAGTTAATTTTTAGACATTGGTGGATGTTATATGGTGTGTTTTTTGTTTCACTAAAGCATGGTAAACATGAACCGTTTAAAGGAAACTGTGGATAAGAGTGAATTTAAAAAAATGTTTCCCTTCTGGAGATTACTTTAACTCAGACCCGTAGAGTTAAAGGTGAGCAGTTTAAATGTACTGGTTCTGTTGAGTAATGCAGAGTCAGCATTTACGAGGCCCTTTAAGAGAGCAGCTTACAGGTTTTTCATCCCTCACAGTGCGAGCCGGTGTGTGGCGGAGCCTGTCTGAGCAACAGTTTTGGCAAAGAGGCAGACATTGATATTTGGTGCTGCAGCAGCGCAGACAGACGTCCGGATTTCACACTGCGTTGGCTGGGAAGAGGCTTACTGGCTTACTGCTGCAAACCTGGGTCAGTCAACACAAAGGGAAGTTTCCTTTGAGCTTGTTCTCTTTGTGCTAACAGCCCATGGACTTCAATGTATTCTGAGCTCATTAAAGCTCCCAGGCCGGTTCCTCTGTGTGTTTCTGCAGCTGTAGGACAGACAGAGTGAAGAGAGTATATACTCAGCATCACCAGATCAGATGACTTCTGTCCTGGAAAGCAGCAAAAACACCATCATTTGGCTTGTAGCTAATCTGAACCTAATGCTGTATTTAATGATCAGAATTGAATCTGACCTATTTACAAAACCTTTATGAATCATGATAGAGCACATTATACACCACAAAGATAACAATAGTATTAGATCTACATTCTGCATGTTCAACGTTGGATAATAAAGAATGAAAATATTCTTTGCACAGAAAAATCCAACCAAGCAGTAACCTTTTGACCTCAAAAATAGTTTTATATTATCTGTTTTGCATCAATGTCTATAACAAATACAAGAGAGAGTACAGGCTAAGACTCAGATAATCCACACAGAGTTTTAAAAATAATATAAAAATTCCTGGAAGATCTTGATTTTGAATTTATTTTTAAATCAGCTAATTATTTCACCATAATAGTATGAGTAGTTGACAGTAAATTATCAACTCTATTACATCAAGTATCAAATTAGTTTATACGATCTTATATTTGTTATTTGAAAAAAACATTAACAACAGAAAAAGTTGAATTTCAATTAAAGCCGCAAGTAGCATTGGGCGGGCATGCTTTGGCGACCGCTGCCCCCATGCCTAGGCAGCTTTGACCCGAATCCGACTTTCCTAAATTCTAGCCAATTCCTATTTCTCTGGGGGCGCAGTGAAACCTGAGACTTCCTGTTCCAAGGAGATGGAATAGGAAGTTATAACACCATGATGTTGTATGGCGAGAGGTCAGATTTTTATGCTTGGCCACGTCTACATTCTTTAATGCAGAAGAATTATTTTGAACATTCCTAATCTCACATGCCTTTAGCCTATGTACAATTAAATTGAAGTAACTCAAAAGGTCAAGGAGGAATTCTCTCAGATAAGACATGAGGGTAAAAAAGCCAAGTGATGGCTTTGATTTAAAATGTGGGGTTTGGAGAATGGCTCCAAAACACTTTTTTTTATAGGTTTTGATTGGCTATAGATGTGTGCCAAATTTTATAATTAATGGTCAAAGCATGGTCTAGGGATTACCTTGTAGGGCGAAAAATCTGAATTTCATACATGGCCATGCCCAATGATCTGATTAAGAAAATGTTTTTTTCTTAAGTTTTAATCCCTGATGCCTCTACATAAGAGAAAATGGCATGTTTGTTCCAAAATGGCAGACTTCCTCTGGGTTTGGATCATAGCTCCAGGAGACTTTTTTCTATGTGTACCAAATTTCATAATAGTCAGTGAAAGCATGAATATTTTAGTGTTTCTTTGTGGCACTGTACAGAAATTAAGCCCTAGATTCCTGTCTAGGAATATGGACTAAGCCAGACATATTTCTATTTTTTGATGCCGCCATTCACCATGACCACTTCCTCTTCCACTTCCTAAATTATCTACCACCTACTTGTACAAGGTTGTGTCTGGTTACTATGAATTGGAACAAATTGGGATTACATGTTGTCAGTTAAAATTAGTTTTTCACCTGACGTCAAACTTTGAGGCTGGTTCATTGCCTTCAGCATTGATGAAAACTCAGAATTTTGAAAACTTTTGATCTCCCATGCCTCATCTGCATACTGACCAAGTTTTAAAGGCGACATCCCAAAAGCCCTCAGAGGAGTTCTATTAAATATGGTGGCTATAAATGGCAAAATCAGTGTCAAATTTGAAATTTAATCCAAGATGGTCAAATTCCTCAATGTTTTTACCTATATCAAATTTTGTGTCTCTATGAAATTGAGGCTGGAGTGACAGTGTAGTCCGATAACGGAGTTTGCCCTACGCACGGCTTTGAGTGTTGTTGTGTCCCTGGCAAGATTCTTCACCTACATTGCCTACTGATGATGATCGGAGGGACTGGTGGCACCTGTGTATCGCATCCTCACTTCTGTCAGTGAGCCCCAGGGCAGCTGTGGCTACAATGTAGCTTGCCACCATCAGTTTGTTAGTGTGAGCGTGATTGGGTGAATGACTGAATGTAGTGTAAACAGCTTTGGTGAAGTCCTCTGACCTGGAAAAAACGCTTTTATTTAAAGCAAGTGCAATGGGGAGGGTGTTTTGAAAGATTCCATTGGGCATCGTAGATCCATTTTTCATGCAACTATTACAAAACGCTTGAAATACATAGTTTTCCCCAGTGCATGCAAAATTCGGGAGGCGGGGGTTTTGTTGTTAGGGCCTCCAAAAAGTGGCAGAGAAAAATAATAATAAAAACTGCACAACCAATAGGCCTTGGCAGTGCTTTGGCTGCTCATGTTACTAAATCTAACTTTCCTCTGTATATGTGAGGGTGGAAGGCATACACTAACTGGTTTCCAGTTCATCACCAAATAACACAGAGCCGCAAAGAGCCCATCTACCCTCCAGTACCAATCAGTTGGACTATACAAAGAAACAGGAAGAGTAAATATAATACAGAAAAGTAAACTCAGAAAAAAGTAAAAATATAAAGAGCACCTTGTCAGTTATTAGATAATCATCAGTAGAGGTTGCTGATGAACCATTGGATGCAGATTTCATTTTCAGAAAAACTGCATTAGACTTAGAAACAAAGAAAATTAAATCATATTTTTAGACCTAAACTTACCAAAGATGAGTTTGCTTTTAAATTAGTTTTACTCCACTAAGAAATTGAATCTCATTTTAAAAAACGAGTGATATTTTTTGTTTATTTCAGAGAAAAAGAGCAAGGACAACTTTCAAGCTTTAGCAGAGGTTTTTTGCCCTTGCAACAAAATACAAACTATTTGTTTTGGCCATGCTAAAAATGTTTAATGCAGTAAAGCATTTGGAATTTGCAATTCAATTTAATTAAACTTTATTAATTTAGCTCCTATTCACAACACATATCTCAAGGCAATTTACAGAGAAATTTCAATCAAATCATACAGAAAAAATTAAAAGTTCTCTATTTGAAGAAACCCAGCTAATTGTACTGAGTTATTGACTTTACGGGATTGCTATTTGTGTGTGTCTGAATTCAAGGCATCCTCCAAAGTACACAGGCCATGTAGAACGGGGCCTTCTCAGATTTCAGAAACAACAAAGGCTAGAAGTGATCAGATAAAAACGTGGTTGCGCTGCAGCCGTGATGGTATGAGGCATAGATAGATAGATCATTGTAGATAAATCAGTGGAGCCTAAACCTCTATACTTTTTTATAATTTCCATTCCCGACATAGATAGATAGATGATAGATAGATAGATGGATAGATAGATAGATAGATAGATAGATAGATAGATAGATAGATAGATAGATAGATAGATAGATAGATAGATAGATAGATAGATAGATAGATAGATAGATAGATAGATAGATAGATAGATAGATAGATAGATAGATAGATAAACTTAGACTTAGATCCAGCTTTATTTATCCTTTATTAGGATTAGATAGACAGATAGAGATATTACATTATATAAAGCAAACACAAATCTTTATTTCATGTGACAGAAATTAAAAAGCTGGTGTAACATACATCATGTAACAGATATTAAAGTAGAACTTATGAATGAACATTTAATATTTAGATGAAGAGTTCTTAATTTATTAGCACATCCTTTGTCTTTTTTATAACTTCTATATATTTGCATGAATAAAGAACATGAGATGACAAAAGAGTAGTCTAAATCTTCCCCTATTATTTTACTTATCTCAGTTGACACCTCCCAAAATAACACATTTTCTTACAGGCCCAAAACACATGAAGTGTTTAGCCGTAGGGGTTCCACATTGCCTCAAACAGAAGCCTCTGTGTGCCTGTTTGTAGTGCTATTAATTTACGACTTCTCGCTACATTCTTCCAGCCAAACTCTCTTAAGTCAAATATGCAGTTGTTGCTTGTCTCCAATGTTCCCTCTAATTTTTCTTATGTATTGCCTTACTGTACACACAAGCCCCCTGAGTACACTGACGACCAATGTGGGTAACATCAGATGTGCAGTCTGTGGCATACACCAATTTTAAACTTGGTACACCTAGGATCATGGCAAGTTAAATAGCTTATTAAAAGGTTAAGAGATTACAGCAGCAATTTCCATTAGTTTGCTTCTAATAAATGTGATTTGGCACAAAAAGAAAAAAAAACTTTTTTGTGAATCAGATGTGCAGTATGCTATATGGAAGAGTCCAGCTTTGGACAAGGTGAGGCTTCTGCTCTGGAAATAAGACAACACCTTTCAGACTTAACTTTTTGTTCACAATAAAACATTCACATTTTGCACAACGACAATTCTGCTGTTGCCTGTGATACATTATAAATTCCTGTAACTCATCTGTAAAAATTTCACCATTTTTTTTAGCATTTCTGTAAATAATGTAATAAATGTCCCAATTTTTGGATGTTGTTTTGATATAATTCATTGAACTAAATCGTCTTTGACAATCAGCACTGGGTGCTTGAAATGCAGACCAAATATCCAAGGTGTAAGATCTTCTTTAGCTCCTCACATCTAAATGCTGCAGCCACCATATCTGAGAATGTGCTGATTGACCCTGTTTACAGTTTGCGTCATTATGTACTTGAATAAAAAAAGTGTCACACAGTGTAACATGCTTCTCTGTGAACAGGTACAACCTAAACTGTGTGCATGTTAGATAGCTGGGCTGTCGTAAGGCAGTGAGAGTTTAATTGTTCTAGAATAATAGACAGGGCCTCCACATCTCCTTCTTCCTATTTGATTTTTTTATGTTTCTTCAATGAGGCTTTTGTGTCATATGCCATGATCATGGTTTTTGGACATTTGGAACCAGTGTCCATATTTCATCTTGACATGCTGGCCAGAGAAGAGGATGCAGCTTTGGTGAATAACAGCTGGGGGACCTCTGTGGCCCCCCCTTTTCAGCACCCCAAAACTCGGGGCTGTGACCCCCAAACTCTCCTAGTTCAGGGGTCACAGCCCCCAGTGCTCCATTTACCACTAGCACCACTGCTGCTCTTACTTTTCACATCTTTTCCAGCTCCTCTTTCAGCCCTTGGTATTTCTTAAGCTTCTCGTGTTCCTTCTTCTTGATGTTGCTGTCGCTTGGGATTGCCACATCTGTCACTACTGCCTTCTTCTGCTGTTTGTCTGGTTGGTTAGCCATCACCAGTTTGTCAGTCTGGATCTTGAAGTCCCATAGGATCTTAGCTCCGTCATTCTCAACTACCTTAGGAGGTGTCCTCCATTTTGATCTTAGTTGTTTCATCCTGGACAGTGGTCTTGACACTCACTAGCCCTTGGCCTCCCTCGCTACGCTTGGTATACAGTCTCAGGGTGCTGGTGTAGTCCTGTTTCTTTGACCATAACTGGCTGGATGTGTTCTTCATCCTCTGTCATGGGAGCCGGCTCGGTGCTCATCTGCCTTGCTGTGTGTTTCCTGGATGGGTCGCCTTCTACAGCTGCTTTTTGTGTCTCTGCTTCTGTCTCCTTGAACCCCAGTCGGCCTCGGCAGATGGCTGCTGACACTGAGCCTGGTTCTGCTGGAGGTTTCTTTTTGTTTAAAGGGAGTTTTTCCTCTCCACTGTTGCTACAATCATGCTTAGTATGAGGAATTGTATTTGAGTCATTGAGTCAATGCAATCAACTGGTTTTCCTTAGATAGAAAACTTTGAATCAATTTGACTGTATGTTCTGGTTGAACTTTAAAGTGCCTTGAGATGACTTGTGTTGTGAGTTGGCGCTATATAAATAAACTGAATTGAATTGGATTTGGGCTGAAACCCTCCATGCATTGTGAGGAGCTTTCTCGTCTTCATGTCAGTAGCCTCTATCTCCTTCCTTTGGCCAGTTTATTATACCAGCGGGGTATCTGATGACTGGCAGGGCATATGTGTTAATGGCTTGGATCTTGTTTTTCCTATTCAGCTGACTTTTCAGGATTTACTCTTTGTAGATTTTTGGCTGTGGCGGTCTTTCTTGCTGTCTCCTCGTGGTTTCCGTTAGCCTGTGGCACCCCAAGGTTTTTGTAGCTGTCCTGAAAATCTGTAATGTGGCCTTCTGGTAGTTCAACCCCCTCGGTTCTGATCAACTTCCCTTTCTTTGAGACCATGTGACCGCACTTGTCCAGTCCGAATGACATTCCAATGTCGTTGCTGTAGATCCTGGTAGTGTGGATCAGTGAGTCGATATCTCGCTCACTCCTGGCATACAGCTTGATGTCATCCATGTAGAGGAGGTGACTGATGATTGTTGCGCTTCGGAATTGGTATCCATAGCCAGTCTTTGTGATGATCTGGCTGAGGGGGTTCAGGCCTATGCAGAACAGCAGTGGGGATAGTGCATCGCCTAGGTATATGCCGCACTTGATAGTGACTTGTGCAATTGGCTTTGCGTTGGCTTCCAGACTTGTTTTCCACAGCTTCATTGAGTTCTTGATAAAGGCTATTAGTGTCCTGTTGATCTTGTACATTTCCAAGCATTCCAGTATCCATGTATGTGGCATTGAGTCATAAGCTTTCTTATAGTCAATCTAGGCAGTTCACAGATTTTTCTGCCTGGTCTTACGGTCTCGATTGACTGCTCTATCCACCAGTAGCTGGTGCTTGGCTCCTCTGGTGTTACTGCCTATTCCCTTCTGGGAAGAGTGCATTTGCCTACTCATCTTAGCCGCTATGATGCCTGACAGGAGCATCATAGCGGCTAGGTGTGGATTATGTCAGGGCCTGGTGCTGTCCAGCTCTTCATACCTGCTGCTCTTTCTTGGACGTCTGCCGTCATAACAGTTACTGGTTCTTGTGCTGGGAGATTGCTGTGATCTATACTTAGATCCACTAGCCACTGAGCATTGGTGTTGTGGGATCTCCCATATGTTCCTCGAGTACTGTTAAGTCTTAGCCCTAGGTAGATCTGATCTTGTATTATTACCCTGCCACTGTGAGTACACTTTGGATGGGTTGGTGGGGTAATGCTCTTTGTGGCCTGTGGTGTTTACCTTATAGTCAAAGCATCTCTAGGATCACTGTAGCTGTGGCATAGATCAGCTCATTGGTCTCAGTTATGCATTTAGTAGGGATAGTATGCAGTGCTGCATTTACATCTTCTAGAAGACTTTCAGAGGGTACTCTATCACTATCAGCCTTGTCAGTCTTGGTCATTGTACAAGGGGGTCCAGCTTGGTTATGATCTGCAGTTGTAGGTCAGCCGCCCTTACGTTTAGTGGGCTTGTTGTTGTTATTTACCCTATACAATGTTATTACCCAATCTCTGAGTGTTGGGATGATGATGAAATCTCCCTGTTTACCTGTCTCCCCCTTGCTGCAGAATGTCAGTTGTACCTCATCAATTTCTAGTTGTGATAGGAGCTGTCGTTTGCGGATGTTAGAACACTGAGCTAGGAGTTGTTTCTTTGTCAGTGTCGATGATGGATTTTGAAGCATCCATATATCCCATAATCTCTGCATGTAACCTCTGTCTCTCACTGGGGTTGCTTGTATAGTAGCATTTCATCATCAAGTTGTCCTGGTTCCCTAGCAACTGACGCGGACCTTGTTAAGCCGGTATGGCTCACACTCATGCCCGAGGTATGCCACTAAGCACTAAGGACCTTGCCTAAGGGTCCACCTGGATGTCCATGCCCTGACCGGGAGTCGAACTCACGATCACCTGTACCAAAATCATTGGTGTTACCAACTATATATATATATATATATATATATATATATATATATATATATATATATATATATATATATATATATATATATATATATTGCACTGGGTGTTAAATATAAAAAACTGCTTATTGCACTGGGTAATAAATATTCATTGCACATTTGATATTGCAATTTATTGCAATTGTAGTGTTGCATTGTAGAGTGGGGGTCTTCTCCTGAAGTTGATCACCATCTCCTTGGTCTTACTGGTGTTAAGACACAGGTGGTTCTTCTCACACCAGTCCACAAAGTTCATGATGACTCCTCCCCATTATCATTATTTCCAAAATGTGTTTCACATTCCTGTTGAATCTATTTCCTGCACAGTTTTGTTTTTCACTTAAGATGCTCATATTAATTGTCCAAAGTGTGTCTTTGCTTAGCTAACTGATGGGTTTGATACAGTCCTGAATTATCAAATACATCCCTCACCCCAATTTTACAATCCGTGATTTTAGTCCTCTCTTACAACCGTAACGTCTTGCCAAAAAAGTACCAGCAGCTTTTCTTGTGTGATTATACCTTTAATTTGACTCATTTTGATCGGATTATGCAACCCATTGACATTTAGTGTGACTATCTTATATTCCTGGTGATGCATATTATTTTTCCAACCTGGTTATACCTGTGTAACAATACCCGTGTTGTCTCAAAAAAATACAGTAAAGAAAGAAAATGAAAAATAAAAACCAAAGACTTCCAAGTCCGAAGACCAGAAAAGGGCCTTGATGAGAGGAAATATTTGTGATCATCAAGGGTATCTCATCAGAATCAGAGGGAAACTGAGCACTAGTGACATTCTTTTCAAAAACTTCTCTCCAAAACCGGTATAAATTTCCATCTTAGCTTTCAATGGCTCTTAAGGCCCAAACAAGATGAATTGATGCAGCTGCATCAATGAAGGCAAACTCTGGAATGATTATATGGAGAAGAGTGAGACCTGCACAATGTTCGAGAAAGCCAGAATGAAGCAGGTCAGAAGTGAACTAAAAACTGATATGAATTCTACCAGAATTATAGCTGCCTTATAGCTGACAGTATTTTTATTAAAGCATTTGTCCCTTTTTCCTACTTTTTAACGTTTCCTATGATGGAAGTCATTTCTGGAACTAAGGTTGAAATAAAAAACACCAGGGGAGAGGGTTAATTATTCAATTGGATGACTGTGTTTGCATTCTTCAAAGCCAGGTCTTAAAGAGAAAACTCATATTATCATATTTATGTGATATGGGAGGTTTGAATTCTGTGGAAACCCCTTAAAGAATGTTAAGAGAAAATTTATTTTGCTTTTTAATCTCTCTTTGTGCTCTATCTTCTTCCTTGTGGAACCACACCGAAGCAGATGAGTTGGAGCAGAGGACATATTATAGACCTCTAAATCACCACAGATTTCATCAGCCTTGTTCCCCCGATGCTAGTGGAGGATCTTAGCTTCACATGAGGAGAAACAAGTGAAGCTTTAAGCTTTCCCATCAGAACCAGAGATTTTATTAGGTTATGTTATCTCAGAAGGAATCATGAATATAAAACATTCTCTGAACATTAACTTCAGCTTTTTCCACATACACCTGTGTTTACTCCAGTTTAGTTAATAGCCTGCTGCTATTGGTTAACCTTGGAAATGCTTAGTCCTCAGGGTCCAATCAGAGCTCAATACTGCCTGCAAAGTGCTGGAAAATATGCTTTGCTGTACATAGTAAGATGTTGGTGGACATGCATACTGTGGGAGCAGGTGTGTCATATATCTAGGAGATGCAGACAGATGTTCCTGCTGCAGCAGCAGCTTTCATTCATTATAGCAGTAGATGTAAAGCAAAAGCATGGCTAAAAGCTAAAAAAAATAACTACTTGGGTGGAGGAAGAAAAGGAATCTGTAATGAAGTTTCGTATCAGGCATGGTGAGAAGCTCTATTTAGAAAAAGACCTACATTAAAAATATGAAAATGACCAAAACATTAAATGTGTACAAAGGCTCCAAATTCTTGAGCCATTGGTCACATTCATTTTGATGTTTACTATGTTGACATAACATGAACACCATAAAGAAAATGCAACATTCAATCAGGATGTTGAGAATTGATGTATGGGAGTAGTATCAGCAAGGAAAGGCAGGGTTATTTATATAGAGCAATTCAGTACAAAGACAATTTAATGTGCTTTACACGAGTTAAACAATAGAACAGAAGGAACATAAGAGCTTAATAAAAGCAAGTCAAATTAAAAATTTGAATATAGGAATACGGTACAAAGCTTAAGTTAAACGTTTCTTATTTTCAACATCATCATATGACATTATTCACCACAGTTCACTTCATTACCTCATTGCTAATCAACAGAAAAATTGTTCAATCCAACTACAAGGTACTGGGAGATCTGGATTTTACCATGCTATGTGCTGCTCCTCATCGGGAAATCTGTCTTCCTTGAAGGAAACCAATATAACTTTTTTCCACTAAGGGGAGCCAATATTGACAAAAAACCAAGACTTCATTAGAAAAGGTTAAAACTGACTAGAGGATCGGATCCAAACAGAACCATACTGAATGTTGCTGAGGAGGAAAGGTTGATGAAGAGGGACAGGTTAAAGTGTTAAGTAAAACCTTCCCCTCATGGCCTGGTTCCCAGATGAAAGAGAGCACATACAGTTAGTCACATTAAGAGAAACAGGATTACACTGAGAAAAATAGGCCAAGTCCCAACATCTATGGACAATGATGTTAATGGCAGCAGCACTGTTGATATTTATCTCCAGGTTAGAGTCACAGTCAAACAGCAACAGACCAGATGAAGCCATTATGATGAGAAAAAGCATAAAGAGCATAAAGTTAGAGGAGAATGATGATAGAATAAAGCAGAATGATGAAAAGCTCATTCAGTAGTCTACGCTTATGACATAACTAAAAGGATAGCTCAGGATAACCTGAGCTGTGATGTGAAAACCTACCACTAACCCATTTCTTACCCTAAGCCTAACCCCTAAACCAATATAAACACTACTATGTGGTTCCTAAGATTTCTAAGAGTAGAATGGGAGGCATATATTTTAGTTATTAGGATCCTGTGGAAACAACTTAACATTTTAGTCTGTGAGGCAGACACCCTTTGTAATTTTAAGGCAAGGCTTAAAACTTTCCATTTATGATAAAGCTTATAGTCATCCGCGCGTGCCGGACTGGAGTTGTGACAGGCAGCCCGGGCCACAGGCGGCTACGGTCTACCCATTCTATTCATTCGACTAGCTAAGCTGAATTGTTCAATTCCATTTGGAGAGCGAGATCATCTGTGGTAGCAGCACTAGACATCTTCCAGGCATGTGAGTAAAACTAGCTGCAGTTCAGCGGACAGGAAGAATGAACGGTAGCCGACACGCACGATGACGTCATACACGCGCCGCTTTGTTTAAAAAAAATATAAATATAAAAAATATAACCGCGGATGTCTGGGGGACAGTGATTCGCTTACATGTTATGAATGCTGGCGTACCATAAAGAATACATTATGAACAGTTTAGTTTGTGCCTTCAAGTCGAATATCTTCAGAACAGCTCAAAATGAACCAAAACTCATCTGGGTGAGTAGAACATGATGTAATAATGTAAAATCAAGAGCCCTTTAACATTCAGACCACTCACCACACAAATGACGATAGCCATCCAGGCTGGGATCATTCCCACCGCCCCTCCCTCCCCTTCCCCCACTAGCAGAGTGCAACCCCCTGAAGCTTTATCTAAGCATCTGCCATAAGATGTTAATGTCCATGCCCCCCCCCACCAGCTCAACAGGCTCCGAGTCCCCCCAGCACACCAGAGGCCCTGGCAGGGCTGGACAGCTGGGCATACACCAGCCCAAACCCCAAGCAGCATACCCAACAGAACCCAGATACCAGGCCAGTAACCCACGTCCCCCACCACGGAACCCCACAAGAGCATCGCAAGAGGCACCAGACCCCACTCCGAGCATCCCCCAGAGCCCCCAGGACCCAGGGACCACTGAACCAGCCCCCACAGGACGCGTCCCACAGCCCCCCACTACACTAAGTGATGGAGCTGATCAAGGGAGCCCAGAGAGATCGGTCTTATGGGGATGCAGATGCTATCTCAAGATTAATATGATCCAACAACAGATCTCTATACTGATTGATGCTGAGTTTTTCCTTACTTTTCCAATTCATGAGGATAGTTTTCTTTGCGATACATAATGCAGTGAAAGCCATGCAAACAAATTTTTTCCAAGAGAGCTTCCCTTAAAGTCACCCAGCAAGCAAATTGATAAGAAAGGTGAAATTTTACTACCCAGGCAATGTGATAAGTCCTTACAGACCTGTACCCGGAACCTCTGAACCGGCGCGCATAACCATAATGCATGAATATAACTATCAAGTTGATTGCTTGTGCACTGTGGACAGGTATTAGATTGTGCAAAACCCATCTTGAATAATCTTTTACCTGTATAGTATACTCTGTGGAGGATTTTGTATTGTATTAGTTGTAAATTGGGGTTTCTAGTCATGTTAAAAGTTCTTATACATATCTGAACCCAGATGTTTCATTAAAAGCTGGCTGATAAATCCTCCTCCCATTTCATAACAGGAAGAGATATTGTATCATCCAGTTTAGTCAGTGTCCTGTATAATTTAGATAGTAGTGGGGTAGTGGGGGGCTTTAACGCTAGGAACTCTAATATATTAGTTGGAATTTGTAAACCTTCTTTAATATGCTTAGATTTTTTTCTTATTATAGATTTAATTTGTTCATATTCTAAGAATTACTTTTTGTTAATGCCATATTGGATATTTAATCTAGCAAATGTGATAAACTATGTTCCTTCAAATAAATGATCCAGATATGTGATACCTTTATTCTCCCAGTACGGAAAATTTATCATATTGTTGTTTTGTAGAATGTCACGATTATTCCAGATGGGTGTACGACTGCACAGGATAAGTGATGACTTTGTCATTTTAAGAAATTACCACCATGCTGTCAGGGAAGAAATGATGTTAATATTTTTAAAACATGAATGCTGCTTGATATTAGAGCTAATAAACGGCAAATCTGAATTTATGATATTACTGCATAATTCCTGTTCTGTGTCTATCCAGGGCTCATCTAAGGGGTTATGTTTTATCCATTCAGAGATGTATTGTTGTGATGTATTGCTAAGTAGTAGTTTTTGAAGTTAGGTGAATCTAGTCCCCCTCTGCCTTTGACTTTAAGCTGATACGAGTAGGGCTGGGTATTGTTCAAAAATTTTCGGTTACGGTACCAATACCGATACCTTCACTTCGATACCGGTTCCTGAACAATACTTTTTTCGATACCAGTTTTATAATTTCAATTCGAAGAAAAAGAAAATTACACAACATAAAAAAGTACAAATCTTGAGTTTTATTTTAAGCTCTGATTTTTCCATTTCCAATTTTCCTCTTACATAAAAAAAAATCAGTGTCTAATATTCACTGTTACATTTTGAGGACCTTTTTACTTAGCAGTTTTCCTTTAGAAAAATTACCATGTCTGACAAACAAGCCCGTTGAATTGGAATCCTATTGACAACGCACCGCTGGTATGTGGGGGTCTGAGCGGCTACGACAGAAATATTGGAAGGCAGGATGAACTGACTGCACTGATTAAGTTTTCAGGTGGATTTTCCCACTTAAAAACATAATAAAACTACTTTATTCCCACTGATCACAGCAAATATAGCTGCAAGGCAAATAAAGGATAGAGTAGCTCCGCCCAACGCGCGTCAGAGCCACTTTTCGACTGCGCAGCCAGAGCAGCAAAGCTGCTTCAGCCGCGCGTCAGAAGCTGGTACAAGCAGCAAAAAATGAAGCAGCAGACTTGATTTTGCTGCTCTTGCTGCGTCCAGTTTGAAAGCAGCATGATTTACTCCGCTCTTGCTTTGCTCCGCCCACGGGCTGCTGAGAGGAGGATGGTGGCGCCGGCTGCGGTCCGTTCTTCTTGCAGTCAAACACCGAGCAACTTTCTGCTCTTAAATTGTTTCCGTGCACGATGTATTGCATTGCGCACTATTGGCATCAGTCTTAATAAAGTGAAGCCACACTTTTGACCTGAGGGGCATTTTAAAGGGGTTCCATGACGCTCGCAACCAGTTCACAACAGATACACATGAACCCTGGCTTTAGGCGTGATCACCTAAGTATTTTTCCTGGATGACGCAATCAAGTGTTACAGCCAATCAAAGAAACTTGGTACCGAAAGACGAGGCATGTTTCGATACTCTGTAGAACCGAAGCATTTCGGTCGGTACCATAAAAGAACCGAAGTTCGGTACCCAGCCCTAGATACGAGGGGGTTTATCCTTTCAAATAAATTTAGAGGTGGAAGAATTTAGAGATTTAAACCAGTCGGGTAATTGAAAATAGGTAGTTAATTCTAGTCAAGACCATCATTTTATTTAAGGCTACCCTACCCATAAGGGAGATCAGAAGCGATTTCCATCTTTGTAGGTCCTCTTCCATCTTTTTTAAAAGCAGGATGTGGTTAAGTTTTGGTAAATCAGGTAATTTAGAGGACACAGTAATTCCCAAATATTTGATATTTCCTGATTGCAGTTGTAAACCTAGGGGACTCTGTAGAGAGCAATTAATTGGTAGTACTATAGATTTAGACCAATCAATTTATAGAGTAATCTGAGGTCTTTGAGAAAGATTCTAGTAATCTAATTACTTGTGAGAGGTGAGTGTTTGAGTGCTGGAGATAAAGTATTACATCATCTGTGTAAAGACTAATTTTATGCTCTATTTTCATGCCTTTTATACCTTTAACCACATTAGTTTGTGTGATTGAAGCAGTTAGAGGCTCAATAAAAATGGCAAAAATTGAGGGGGAGAGCGGTCATCCCTGCCTAGTGCCCCTCTGGAGACAAAAACTGGAAGATGTTTGGTCATTTGCCCTGACACATGGTGTTGGGAAGCTGTGTAAGGTTTTTTTTTTACCAATTTATAAAGAAATTGCCAAAACCAAATTTATGTAGAGTAGCGAATAAAAATTTCCAGTTCACTCTATCAAATGCTTTTTCTGCATCTAAAGACAATACGTAGGATTTTATATTTTTACTGTAGGAATAATCTATTAAATTTGGCAGTCTACATGTGTTAGTGGCTGACTGCCTTCCTTTAATGAAACCAGTTTGATCTGGGTGGATTATGAGAGGGGTGGCTTTATCTAATTGTTTTGCTAAAGCTTTACAGATTATTTTAATATCCACATTAATTAAGGATATGGGACAATAGCTGGTAGGAAACATAGGATCTTTCCCTGGCTTAAGCAGGAGATTAATGGTTAAGCCTAAAACAGCATTTTTACCTATGGGGACCAGCCAGTGGTCTCCACTAGAGCACTCGGTCCTCTCAATGTGCTAAGATTTATGGAAAATTGTCCCAACCATGTAATAACACACACATTTCTATCTATCTATCTATCTATCTATCTATCTATCTATCTATCTATCTATCTATCTATCTATCTATCTATCTATCTATCTATCTATCTATCTATCTATCTATCTATCTATCTATCTATCTATCTATCTATCTATCTATCTATCTATCTATCTATCTATCTATCTATCTATCTATCTATCTATCTATCTATCTATCTATCTAGCTATCTACCATCTGTTTCCACCCATCGCTGTCTTGTTTACTGCAGGTGGATCTGCAACATGAAGCCCTCCCAACCACTTCTGTCAGTCACAATTCATCACTTCATCTGTTTTTCCCAGCCTGCAGCTCACTTTCTTGGTTAATTTGTTAAGAAAACAGCAGAAATGTTAGATCTGAGAATGAGATGGAGCTTACTTCACTCTAATGTAGATTCCTGCAACTCAGCATTCATTATTCCAGCTTCTCTGCTCTCTCTATCTTCATGCAGCTCCAACAAAGATTAAGAGAGGTGTCTAGGGTTTTTCCTTCAACATATGCTGTTAAACATTCAATAAAAGGAACTTGTACAAGAACTGTACGAGAGGTACAACCAGGGTGTTACTACCCAATCTGTACCGTTAGCACTAGCCACTGATTTGGGCATGCACAACCGAAATGCTTCCTCATCACTGTCAATAGTGCTTTATAAAAAACAGCATAAATTATTATTTTTTTGCTTTCCCTAATTATAAAAGGGGTTCTATAGGTAACTGCTCACGGTGGGAACCTGTGAAGCCATAAAAATGCGCCAGAGGCAGCGTTCTGCGGCAAGCATGGCCTCAGTAGAACCATTCCCCCTCTCAGCCCCCTCACCCCACCCCACTGTATGTGATGTATTGGGATAAACGATTTGTACTAAAACTGAAATCTCAATTGCAATATAAATTGTAAATCTGTGTATGGTTTGTTCTTAGGTTTTTTCATTTCAAAACGTTTCAAAACAAAAACGATAAAACAAAACAAGCATTTGGTTTTTCTGTTTTTAAAACCTAAATAGAAAAAAATGAAAAATCGAACTAATAGAAAATCAACAGCTTGTTTTGCCATCTAAATGAAAATAAAATACGGTTGTTGTTTTAATATGTTGTGGTACTGGAAATGAAGTAAGTCGCCAATGAAAAATCATTTACAGTGAATGAAGACGGCATCAAAACAAACCATTTCTAAACAAAAGGCAATGGCTGCACTTGAACCGTTTTCTGCATTGATTATCAAACTTTTTGAGAGAGGAAAAACACACTCTGAAATCAGTGATGCTTTGAGCCCCCATGGAGCTCCACATTACTCGGTAATGAGTGTCAGAAGGTTTTGTATGGAGCACAACTTGCAAAGACACAACAATGTGTCGGACGGCGATTTGGAACTTGGAATATTAAAGAGATCTTGTTGACGGTCAGATCATTAGCTCTCAATGAAATGCGCCGATTCCCTCTAAATAACACAAACGTTTTCACTTTGGTAGTGCTAACTGAAAAAGTTCTTCCTCTTGTGGATTGTAATGGCAGTTAGCAAGAAATTGAAGGCGTACATTACCGCCACCTAATGGTATCTAAAAAAGTTATGTGTTGGGAGTTCAGGTCTTCATTTCCAGTTCTTTCATAAGGTCCGTTGAATTAACAACAAAATAAAAGTTTGTCTTTGTCTTAACCATTGCAGTTAAAAACAAAAAAAACGTACTATTTTTTCATTTTTGAAAATGCCATTTTTCTAATTTCCTTTTAAAAACGGAAAAACAAAAAAACCACATGCTTGTTTTGTTTTTTCGTTTTTGTTTTAAAACAAAAAAAACAAAGAACGAACCATACATGGATTATTATGTTTGACACTAAAGTTGATTGATTGATTTATTGACAAGTTTCAATATTCATTATTAACAGAGCCCCAAATTTAAGACTCACCATGAAAACATGCCTTAACTCTGTTGGGGGAGTGGAGTCATTCCTCTTATTAGCCCAGTGGAAATCAGAGGTTCTAAAAACTGATCTTAGAACAGCAGTAAGGATTTTTAAATACTGATCATTTCCAGCCACTTATATGCTAAAAATTATTCCCATATGATTGATGTGCATATAGGTGAGGAAGATTTACAGTAGAAGCAATTCAAAAAGATTAGAGTCAATAGCTGAGCTTGTAGGAGGTAATAAATACCAACTAATTCAGGATGTAGAGTCCGATCTGCCTGCTACTTCTGAGAGAAAATATGGTTTGGTGTTTTCTCCCTTTAGGCGTATGTCGGTGTCTTTATACAAAAAATACAAACATGCATGTGCTCTCACATGGTACACATATTCACAGACATACAGTCATCTGGGGCCATCTGTTGATCCCTGAGCTTCAGACATACTGGAGCGGCAGCCAGAGTCTCTTGGCCATGTTGGGGGAGGTGTCAAAGAGTTTGACTCCACCTGCCAAGAGTCCCTCTGGCTCCATCTCATAATCTTCATCCATGGCTCATGATCCTCGCTGGATTCTGTTTTTCAACATTTGTCTGTTTTACCTTGTGTCCAATCAGCCCACCTCAGATAAACATAGCAAAATGATTCATCACCGTTTCTCTGGATGACTTTATATAAATTGAAGCACCTTAATATTTATGGATCTACCCTCATCAGATGAAGCAACAGTTAAAATCATGAAACAATTCTAGATTTGATGAAAATGATTGGTTTGGTATGTTGGTGTTGTGAGATCCTATCACAGTTTTTTTCCAAAACATTGACAGTAACTCTGCCCTGCTTCGTGCTCTCCTTAATCGTCGAAACCTTAATGTTCAGTCCGGCCTAATCAGGAGCCCACTATGATGTGGTGTGTCCTCGCGTTTTGGCTGTTATGTTTAGGTTCTGCCTTCTTCTGAACGTTTTTTTTTGTCAGAAATCTGCTGAGATGAAGTTGGAATAGACACCACAGGGGCAGACTGTAGAGTGGATGTTTTTATTGTCATGTTCAGCCAGCCATGTAATGTATGTGACCCTGCTGATAGCCCATATGCCAACAAGTGTTTACATCTATGCTGTTTTGCAGTTTTATTTATGCTATGTATTTTTTCCTATTTCCCCCTTACTATACAGTCATCTAATGTTTATTTTTGTTCTTAAATGTTTTAGGTTAAATTTGCCTTTGTTCTTTGCGGCTGAAATACAGACATTCCCCCTCTCCTGCTTGCTCTGAAGATTCAGCAGAAGAAAAAAAAAACAATAAAAGGTCCAATAATCATTGTCAAAATTATTTAGAGATGGACACATTCATGATAAATCAAGAACCTTTACTGTCATCACCATAATTTTCTGTGCAGACTCCAGGCCTAATGCACAAATAACAAAGAGAAATAGATTTAGAAACCTTTAAAACACCCTCAGCAAATAACAACAAAGAATATTGAAAATACTCTTTGAATGATTGTATTCTAGTGTCCTAATAATTCCAACTTACTAAACGATTAATATTTAATCATTTAATGATAATTTCAGTTTTACTTATACTAAAAGTAAAAAAGTAAAAATTAGCTATTTTAATATGAAGGACTTTTTCAAACAGCTTTAAACAGCAGACATTTGGAGCAGAAAAGTATAAACCAGACAGACTGAGAAACAGAACCCTCTCTGAATCCATCTCCCTGGACCTCCAGCCCATGCATGTGTGTTTGTGATGTTGTTTGCATGTGTAAGACAGAAAATGTGGGTGTGAGAGAAGGCCATCTGTTAAAATACTGAGTGGAGAAGACCACAATCCCTCCCCTGCTGTCCGCTCTGTTTTTGCCATATCTGACTCATTGGTTATCATCCATTTTTCCATTTCTCATCTATCCATCCTGATATAAATCCTCCCAGTTAGCTAACTGATAAGTCCCCCTCCCTTTTGACCTGCACTCCACTGAATAAGCAGAGATTTAAAAAAAATGTTATTATTAGAACATCATACAAAAAATGCATTTTGATTCTTTTTTTTCATCAACTGCATTTTACTAGCAACATGAAAATGACCTGATGCATCTCAATAATGCAGATAGAAAAATGTAAATAAATACAAAAATTTAAGTCAGTTATTTGAATGATTTAGTCTTTGCTTAAATGATTCATCTGTTCTCCAAGAGACTTCATGAAAATAAGAATGCCTTATTTTATTTTGGCTCTGGTTCCATCTGTTGATTGATTTCTCTCTTGTTGAAGAAAAAAAAAGTTAATGAAGAACAGATATGAACAGATGGCCTCAGTCTAATGTTTGGAATAAATCAAGATGGTCCTCAGTAGATCCCTGACACTGGGATAACAATCAGGTAGGAGTAAATGTGACAAATTCTTTCAAGATTTAACAACAGATGGCACAAGAAAGGGGTCAGCAACCCTTGGCTGTGGAGTCGCATGCGGTTGTAACATCTTAGGCAAGTATGAGTATGAAAATGTATTTTTTTTGTTTGTTTATTTTAATATGGTGTGCAGGATGTCAAACAAACATTTATTATGTTTACCAATGTTCCAAACTTTGTATAATACATAAATTTAAATAAAAAATGTGAACATTTCTTTCAATTAAACTTTGCGTCATAGCCTTGGAGATCAGTGCGCTAAATGCTAAATATGCAGCCGATCACAAAGTTGGTAGTGAGAGAAAAAGTGTGATGTCATTTCCTGCTTTGTTCCTCATGACTCGATCAACTCCTCCCAACAGAAACACGTCCACCATAGAAAGATTCCTTTATCGTGTTTCTATAATTTCATCAGTGCAACAAAACCTAAACCACGCAGTGAAGGGCGGTGAAGCGACACGCGGTGAGAGAGCTCACTGCTCCTCCTTTATCTCATGCTACTATGTTTTTCTCCAGGTTAAAAATTTTATCATTAATGCTTATTATATATTTAAGCCCATGTAGTCCTTCTTTTATAGTGGGCTAATACACTTAGAGCCTGTGTTGCCATACGAGGTGTTGTGATTTTAAATTCAATGCCCATCCAGGTGGGATGTCACATTTATGTTGGAATTTTATATTCTATTCTATTCCCAACCAGCTGGGAATTTATATTTCTGATAATTTAAGATGTTTATTGCCCTCCCCGGTAGGGGTGGTAAAATATCTTTTTTAATCAGATATTATTTCGGCTGTTATATATTGTTTAAGAACACACACTCCACTAGCTGTGTGTTAGAACAATAAATGAAAGAGTGATTCAAGCTCTAATCATGGTCAAACTGTTAATTCTACACATATATGGAATAAATTCACCACAACTTCTGTTCAAAATATAAGAGTTTATTAACAAAAATCATTCAGCTCCAAGTCAAAGATATTTCAGTTTAACACTCTTAACTAAAACTAGCGAAACTCAACTAAACTAAACTACTATGTACAAAGAGGAAGGGAAGCATGGTTAAAAAACAGTTTAAGGTGGTTTTTTGTGTTTGTAAACCAAAGTTTATCTGGAAGAATTTGGGATGTGATCAAATTAGCTTTTCACTAGTTTAGAGAAATAGGAATGTTTTCAGACCAATTCACAATGCAAATCAGGAGGTGAATAAAACATTATTTGGCCAAATAATATTTTATTAAATGATTCGAGGTCCATTCAGTTAGCATTGTCTTTACTCATCAGTAAACACATGTTGTTTGTTCTTTCCCAAATAATCCATGTCAATTTGGAAAGGTTGAGTTTCATCCAGCTGCAGCTCAGCAGTCACTCTCTGTCTTAGTGGCACACAACAGGGGTCCTCTTTGTCTCCATGGTGCACACCCAGGGTGGGCCTCTCATCCAATCTGGCTCTACAAGTTCTGAAACTCAAGAGAAATGTGTTGCAAAAGGTCTGTTTTGCAGCAATTTGGTTCTGAAAGGTCCATGATAACTTATCTTTGAGGACTCCGGGTGTTCTGGGGCCAGGGTCGCCATCCTGCCGGAGATGGACCCCAGCTTCATTGGCAACAGAGAGGAGGCAAAGAGAAAGAATCTGGTTTTCTCTGTGGTTTTGTCTGTTCTCACAGAGAGGGGGGCTGGCAAGTCACGCCTCTTTGTGAGGTCCTGTGGGGGGCTTGGCTGAAAACGAGGGGCAGCAGGGGTCCCTCAGCTGTTATTCACCAAAGTTGCGTGTTCTCCTCTGGTAATCATGTCAAGATTAAATATGGAGACTGGTTCCCAATGTCCAAAAACCATGATCATGGCATATGGGTTGCCGACCCCTGGTATAAGGAGATAAAGAGTTGTTATTGAGGGACATGAAAGAAATCAAATCACACGCAGAATCAACTTAATTAAATAATGGTTGTGTAGAGTACTAATAATTCACTTTGGCTATTGCGCTCACATTGAACAGACATTAGACAGTGTCATGATTTTCTGACCCACAGAGATCTGACCCACATGCAGTAAACCACTCAGAGAACCAGGGTAAAAGTTTGAACAGGTTTACTGATGAAACCAGCGGGGTTGGATTCAGGAAACACAGTGAACTGGTGAACCGGAACTTGAAGAGGGAAGAGAAGTTTCAGTGGTTAGTTCAGGATCCGTGGGAACTTTGAACGATGACTTGGAGAGACAGAGAAAACGGGACTCACGTTAGTGGAGAAAACTTTCTTCCCGGAATCTAGTCGGCGTGGGTTTTTCCAGAGGTTGAGACTAGTTGGAGGGGGGACAGGTATAGACTTGGTTAGACCCTAAGGAGCTCACTGGAAAAATCCAAATCTAGATAAGTCATTTTTTCTTAAAATAAATGCATTTGTTCTTTGATTGAGGAGGTAAAAGAGACATTTTGCCAATGGAACAAGACAATTTACACTAAAATTAGAAAACACAATTGCATTGTCTTATTTCAAGTAGATATTATCTAATTATCTTATTTTAAGAGTAAAAATACTCATTCCATTGGCAAACTATCTCAATTACCTACTCAAATCAAGGTTAAATACACTTAATTTAAGAAATTTTTACTTATTTCTAAAATGTTTTTCCAGTGCTATTGAGCACTTGGGAATCCAGGAGGACTTGAATGGAACTTGTCGAGGTTTCTCCCCTGCTCAGTGTGAGACTCAAACAATTCTTCCAGGGGGAGAAGGCCAAACATCCGGCTTGCAGGAACGCTTTCTGCCAAAAAGACAAAAAACTAGGTTAGGCTCAGCGAAAAACAAAAACTAAGTTAGAGTCAGCAAAACTCAGCTTGGCTAGAGTACCCAAAACTGGCAAACACTCTGGCGCCGAGGTAGTGACAGTCCATGGCTCAAATAGTCCTCAGTGATGAGTCAACCAGCCGCAGGTGTGTGAGAGGACCAACAAGGACAGAGCACCACCTGGTGGTGGAGGGAGAGAAAGACACAAAAACAAAACCCACACAAACTGGATTCCTAACAGACAGACAGTAATTATGTGGTTGTCAGGTATAAAAAATTGGTGATTTAAATTGTGAACTCTGATATGCTTACTTTCCTAACTATCCAGGCTGTGAATTGTTTATTGTGTCACTGTACATGTGGTGGGTGGAGGAAAGGTCAGGTCTAATGATCCTCTCTATTTTATTCTTTATTGTAATTTGGCTCATTGCTTGACTTGGGGCTTGACCTTGGACACTTGGAATGTGGGATGAGTGAGCCTGGACTGAAGCAGTTGAAAGGCAGAAAGCCACCTGGTTTACCACCTTAAAGAAGAGTTAAAGATTTGGTTAAGTTTATTTAGCACAAAAGAAAACATTGAATACACAGTGAAAATAAGTTAAAAGTGAATTACAGTGCGGGAAGAGGCAAAAAGCCAGCATGGATTATGTAAAGTTAAAAGTTAAAATCAGGAAAAGGCAGATAAAAGAAGGTGCCAACAACACCAAGTGTAAGACATAGCTAGACCTATTGGCTCACTTGGTAGTCAGGGTAGCCGCAGTGGTGCATCAACAAACTGCAGTCCTGTCCGGCAGCTCAGACATTCTCTGTATGGTTCTTTTCTTCAAGCATGTTGGTACCTCAGAACAACTGCATGAGCCAAAGGGACCAAGGACGTACTGTAGGTTTGATTTGAACTTTGGTAGGGACACTTTTCAATAATTATCGATATCAATCAATATGCATTTTTTTTAATCGATAAGCTTTTTTTCTATATCGCCCAGCCCTAATTTATCCTGTGTTTTCTTTTAAAGATATAGAATTGTGAAGAGGTAAACAGAGGTAAAACCCACTCTTATTTTTTTTATCTAATATGCTCTCTCTGTATCATGCAAAATAATACATTAAAGGGAAGGCAAATAAATATATTGTACTGTATTTACATTTGCACTGTAATTATAAGAGGAACTGTACATCTGGACTGTAATTATTCTGTGTCGCCCATTTCATGTATTTTATCTTAGGCTGAAACAATTAATCATATTAATCGATTATTTAAATAATCATAAACTAATTTAGTAATTGATTAATCATTAACTGGAGTATTAGGCCACTAAAATGTGCCTTTAGCTGACAGAGCGACCCACTTAGAGAGGGAATTATACCAAGATTGTAAAAAATATGTAAACATTTTGCATTTCGAATCAATATTCTTCATCCAGAACTCCTCATGAGGAAACATTTCCGTTTAACCTGGTTTAATTTTGTAAAAAAAAAATCTTCTTTAAGGAACCTTTGGCTATCTGATTATTAATCGATTCATCTAAAAAAATAATCAACATATTAATCAATTTGCAAAATAATCATTAGTTGCAGCTGTTATTTTAGGGTAACATGTCAAAGACATTTCTTCCATAATACAGCACTGAAGGGCAGCTGATTCACCCTGAGGCTGCCCTGCATCATTATATCTGGGTTTCCTACAATCATATAATGTTTCTATTATACAAGTGGGTTTTTAATAGTAAAGGATTTTGTGTAACACAACCTTTTATTATTATCCTATATTGCTTACTGGCTGACTGTTTAAATAGCTCCTTATGTCTATTTTCTTTGTTAGCAGCATCATCTACAAAGTACAACACTAAGAATGAGCCTAAGTTTATTCAAATATGAAATCACTTTTAAAACTTATGAAAGACAAATTGTATCAGGGACAAATGCATAGCATAAATAAAATCTGTAATGTAATAGTATCCAAAATAAACAGCCAGATTCAAACATTATTTACCAGACATTAATGTTTGTACTAATTTATTTATGGACCGTGTTGAAATCTAGAAAAATAGAATCAGTGTAAATAGTGTTCCTCTGTTTGTCTTTATCCTATTTCAAGAAGTAGAAGTCAATTAAATAGATTTTTTTAATGTGGAAAACAAAAAATAGCAGATGTTTAGCCTCCTTCTCTTGTTATGTCCTATAAAATAAATAAAACCTGTTATTTATACCTGAACTGCCGTCAAAAATGAAAACAGTAAGAACAAAATATTGGTGAAAGGGAATCAGAAATATTGTCTTTGTTCATTTTAACAGCAGTTTTCAGAACTCCTTTCTGACTCAGAATATTTAGTTTTAGAAAAATCCCAACGTTGGTTACTTACATTTCTTAAGTTCATTAAATCCAAACCCTCTCCTGCTTCTTTACAGAACTGCAATCAGAAACTTTCGCCTGTGTTGTCATAAATAATATTAAGTTTTTTAAATGGGACTAGTTTTGTTGCCTAATATTAATTTTGGTAACCGCCGTATTCTAGCATCATTTTATTTTATTTTTTTTGCGCTCCAAGCACACGTGCACACATACTGACTAGAAAACAAGCAATCAGAAAGAGAGAAGGCGGAACTTAAGGCAGAAAAATCAGAGAGTTAAACAAGGCAGCACAGTTCCATGCGCTGCTACGTGAAAGGAAAGACCAGGCAGCTGCAGCTACCAAGCAGAGGAGCTGCGAGAGGAAAAGAAGCCATTGCTGCAACAATGCTGTATGGTAAATTATAAACATGTTGTTCACATCCAATTATTGGATGGTCCAAAAATTTGGTTGGTGAACACTGGTGGTTTATATCCATAAAGAGTAGAAAAGTGATTAGCCAGTTGTGCTAGAGGGAAGTAATGTCATCCACACAATGTACTTTGGGTGGAACATGTTCAGGTAGCTTGTTCTCAGCATCCTAATTTCCCTCTCTGTCTGTCAAGATGAGAGACTTAAGATGATTCCCAGGAGGGAGCAGAATTCTCTCCAGAGCTGTGAGCTCAACTGTGGACCTCTGTCAATCAGACAATGTCAGAAGGGAAACCATGCGGGGGAAATCCTCAAGAAAGAAAGTCTGGTTGAATCTGATCTTGGTTGAATGTAGCTTTTTGATTGGAACATGAGGAACCCTTTTGGAGAACATGTCAAAAACTGTGAGTATGACGGTGAAGCCATTGGATTTATAGGAAAACCTATAAAAAAGTCCATGGAGAGGTGAGAGGGGATAGGAAGGACTGAGGACAGTGCAAACCAACTTTAACCTTGTCATTAGAGGCATACGGACGATCACAGACTACAACACACCCTCCCACGATTGGGGGGGAGGGAGCTAACTAAAATATTGACACATTCAAAGGAAACAGAAAATGACGATACAATTTAATGACAATACAAGGAACATTTACTTCATATTTCTATGGGTAGAAACAAGATCATCTCTTTATCCAAAAATAAACATTATGCAATGAAATATTTTCTTTGGATATAATTTAGGATTTCCTTTTGGTAGAGTCGTGGTCCTTCATTATTTAAACAAATAATAAAGAACACATCATTTACACTATGTATTTAAACTATGTTGTTGCAATATAATACTAACTTGTATAAACTTACAATCTGATGCCATATTTAGCTAAAAAAAGGCTCTGTATATCTAATGAATGAATTTTTCTCTGGCACCTTTTTTTTTTTTAACCAACCCATTTCCTAAATTTTAATACATATATCAAAGTAGCTGCCGGTTAAAATTCACTGAGTGCTACTACTGAGTATGTCTCTCGTCCAACTTCGTAGCTAGTACATAGGCAGTGAATAGCGACCCCAATTATATTATGTCTCAAAGCGACAGATGTGATGACATTACACCAATAGGCAGGAGTCTGGAGCAGCGCGAGAGGGGGAAAAAACACTGACTCAAAAAGCTCTGAACACAGATAGGTGCACCTAACTGCAGTTGCTGTTGGCTAAAGTAAATGAACAGAAAGGGGGAAAAGCGAAAATTATTAGTGGGGACATGTCCACACCAGTCCTTCAGAAAGTTAGGCCTGTGCCTGTAGGGTATTTCCACCTATGCTTATTTCCTTTGTGTTAAACATGAATCTCTGGAATATTTACAAAAATTAACTAAAGTACTAAGGTAAGTCTTTATGGGCAACAATCTGTAGGCAACCCTAACCCTTACCGCTTTTGTTCTTTAAGTTGTCTGTGATATATCGACTCAACCCTGGTTGTTCCTTGGAGTTTAACACATTTTTTCTGATTCGACAGTTAGGAGATAAGAGTTTAATTGTTTAATGGATATTCAGACATCTTAACCTTAAGGTCTAGAGAAACCCTCGCTGGGTGGAGGCATAAAGCAAAAATACTGAAGGGCAGCTGAGGACTTTAATCCTGTACTTACTAAAACAGAAATCTATCATCTTGTATTATAATCCTTTAATTTGTTACATTTTTTTTAAATCTATCAATAAGAACAATTATTTTTACTAAAAGGAAAGATTATCTTATCTGTCTATGGAATAACAAATTGCATGAGAAACTAACTGAATGTCTTAGTATTTCTACCTTTCAATAGAGGCTTTGCTTGCTTTCCTGATGCTGTGTTTGCAGAGAGGTTCTGACTGGACTCACAATGAGTTGGTCGCATTTTTAGATGCTAATTACATTGGAACTCCAGTTAACTAAGCTTGTTTTTATGTGGCGTATTACAAACATGTCCAACATCATTGTTGAAAGGAGAAATTGTCTGAAAGCAATTTACAACAGATATACAGGAATACAGAGTCAGTTCTGTATTTCAGAATGATTCCAGTGTGTCAAAGTTTATTGTTGAGACTGGTAAAAGGTTTTCTATCTAGTGAAACCTACACATAAATTGATTGTTGACAGTCACTTGCATTGTGTGGCTGACGCTGCAGCAATCCCTGATACTAAGCACGCATGTAGTGACAATGGAGAGGGAAACTCCTTTTTAGGAGTCTTCATTCTGGGTCTAACCTCCAGACCCAGAACCAAGGTTTCTCTGTACTGAGTTCTGTTATTACCAAATCAATAAAATCAATAGAACAGAGAAAGACAGGGTCTATTTTATTTTATCTTTAAAAGCAGACATAACATTAAAGCCCGCAATAAATGTAAGTTTTTTCATAATGGCAGAAAATGAGTAGACCGTAGTAGAATGATAAAAAGTGGAATATAGGTCCTCCAGCAGCTTAAGCGTATAGCAGCATTACTATGGAGATTCATGCAAAGGATAACCTCAGCCACTCTCACTATAAGCTTTTGTTTTTAAAGAAAAGTTTAAAGTACATTGTTAAAATTAGTCACCGGACTAAAACTGGGAGTTGGTTCCACAAAAGGGGAGCCTAATAACTAAAATATATGTCTTCCTTTAAGAAACAACTATTAAATTTGTCAGGGATGGAAGTGCTCTTTTAGAACATTAATAAACATCAATAAAAAAGAGCATATCTAATCTTCAGACTAAAAATAGCTCAGAATGATATACTTTTACTGAAAAAAATGAATTTTAACTCTAAAATGTAAATTAAAATTGTACCTGGTTAAGGTAAAATTGATTGACGAAGTTCCTCAGGCATTAACTCCTAAGGTGATGAAATGTTGGGAGCAACCAGGAGAAAATCTTATCCAGCTTAAGATTGTCTAAACTAGGGAAGGTAGATAAAGGAGAGACCTGATTGGTTGATCAACCACCTTAACAGTGCAAAAAAGATGTAAATTCTACAAAAATTATTTATTTGGAGATAAAAAAAACTTTATCATCCCCATAGGAGAGATCAATTAGTTTCAACAGGTAGGATGAAATGGAGGCTCGGTACATAATAGAAACAATATTAAAATAATAATGAATAAAAAAGGAAACACTCTAAAATCCTTTTAATGATTAAAAATCAAAGAACTGGATGAAGGTTCTGGGCTACACTGTGGCACAATTTGTAGCACTGTTTCCTTGCAGCAAGAAGGTTCTGGTTTCGATTCCCACCGTAGGGACTTTCGGCATGGAGTTTGTATGCTTTCCCAGTGCATACGTTGGTTCTCTCTGGGTACTCCGGGTATGACAGGGGTTCAAATGAGCTAGTTAAATTTTTCTTCCTTAAAATAATTAAACATGAATTGGAAGACAATTTGCAAGGATTGTGTACGTATAATACCAGGTTATGACTCCTTTAATATTAACTTCACCTGTTCTAATTGCGTAATCATTAAATTTCTCTATATTTATTGCTGGGTGTACAATGAAATCTTTCTTATAAAGACATATTACAGTTCTTAAAAGACAGCATCGCCCCTAGCCACAGGGTGAACTTTACCTCCTTACTAAGGTCGAAGTTTCTGTCCCTTATTATGTGGGAGTTCTTAGCAGCTGAGTCACCTTGAGGTTGAAAATCCTTGGCAGGAAGTTTACAGTCAAGAAAAAAGCTCTCTATGAGAATCTGAGAATCTTGGCCTTGTACTCTTCATGGAAAGGAGTCCATGAAGCAAAGCCAAAATACATAGGAGAAATATCTTTCAATTTTTATGAAGATTAGCTGCAGTGCTCCTGATGGTAAATAAATAACTTAGTTTTTCAGGATCTGTCCTGGACAAAATATTTCTGATGTTAGCAAGGCATAAGAGGTGACGATTTAGATCTGCTTCTGGAGTAAAATCATCAAGTTTGTTGGTAAACCAGATCAGTGTTTTCTGATTCAGGGCTCCATATTTAGATGCATTAAATGAGGAAAATATGTTAAAAAGGGGGAATAAATGATAGAAAAGTTCAGCAGTTTGAGCAGCTCCAGGATCGAAAAGGAGGTAGAAAAGAAAGGAGCTTCTTTTGTCTGCCCATTCTCTCTTTATCTCTTCTCTCTTTGTCACCTTGTTTCTCCTTCTGTTTCTGAAACAAAAGCCTTCAGCTTTTCTACCCCTCCTCTTCATCCTCCTCTTCCTCTCTCACACAGTGAAAACAACTATTCTTCGGCCTTGGTTCAGCTCCTTTATTATCTTTCTGTTTATCTGTCTCTTAAGCCCCTCTGGTGTGTCTTTATCTGTATTTGTTGCATTGATTCGATTTTTCTGTGTCTCATTTCCTTTTATCTCCCCCTTCTGGTCCTCAGCTCCTCGGCCATATCTTTGTGAAAATATGTTAATCCGAAGTATATGTTGTGGCCTCAACTGCTGCTGCCGTGGCACGTGTTTAAGGTCTTTGTTACCTAGAGTCTGTTAATGTCATACAACAGGACAGATGCAGCTAGTATTCAGGCAAGTAGGACAACGGGGTTCTGATCAAAACAGGAACAGACAGATCCAGGGTTCCAGGAAACCACAGAGTGTTCAGGCAGGTTCAGAGTTCTATGAGTCAAGCAGTGAGCTCAGACAGACAAGCTCAGATGGAAATAGGCGGGCTCATTGGTTGAGAGGAAAAGAGACAAGACATGGTACCCGAATAACTGCCAAACTTTAAACTGTACTCCACCTTGGAGCCAGGGTTACGGGAATCAAAACTGGAGTCCCCCACACTGCAAGCCAATCCTATGTTTTGATGTATAATATATGTAAATTGAGTAAAAAATGAGCGAGTGAGAAGAATTTGTTCAGAAAAAACAGAATGGCTCAAAAGCTAGAGCACGCAGTCTGACAGTTGAACAATTTTGACCATAGACTTGCATTGTAAAATCGAATACCTGAAAAAATGTTTGTAAAATTTAAATCGCGATTTTACAATAAACATAAAAAATATTAAAAAACTGACTTCAATTTACAAAAGCCATAAAAGATATCCAAAAGCTGACTTAAATTGAAATAGCCAAATGTTTGAAGAACATTTTAAAAGTTGAATGGTGGTAGCTGAAAGTATGCATGAAGTAGTTAAAGTTCAAAGATGCTGAAATTTTTGCTGAATTGAGCTGAAATCTTACAATTCTACATTTATTTCAATGGGGCCAAAAATCATAGAAAAAGCTGAATATCATTAAAAACTACAAAGAATGTCTGTATCAAAAGAAATGGCAGAAATCTCCTGAACAGGTTAAACGTTTTGATATATAAATTGTTAAAATCGCCTGAAGTTTGCAGAACTAGTTAATGAAAGAAAAACCTATGGAATAATAATAAAGTGGTGCTTAAGCATTCCCACTTTATTGAAGGTGAATGAAGTGAGTAATCAGATCAGCTACCGGAGCTGCGATCATGAAAGTTAATGTGTGAGTGTCTGTGGGTGGGAATTTGAGGTTTGTGGTCTTATCTTTTATTTTTTATGCATGAAGCTAAAATTAAAGGAAAGATTTCTGAGAAATATCAGTAATTTGTGACTAAGCATTGCTATTAGTCTGGTTTTCCCACATGCCCTGGATGCGAGCGCTGTGTTACTGACAACCACATCTAATCTTGCAGAGCCAGACTCTGCCCTTCACCAAGGGGATTGTGGGTATTTGATTTAGGTTTCGACTCCATCTGGCCTCATGCGGCAAAGAGAAAAGCAGAAACAGAGTATGGCCTTCATACATTCAAATTGCTTGACTTGCTGGGAAGTTGAAGATTCAAATTGTGCATGAAGAAGAAGCTGAGGTGTTGTTCAAAAGATAATAACAATACTTTAATAGCTACCAATTCTCCATGTCTTGAAGCTGAGGATAGTTGTGTAGTGATGACTATTATTATTATCTTTAGTGATCAATATAATGATAATTAATTATGATGATGACAATGGCCATCATCATTTTATTTCATATTATTGGTGAAGATGGAGAAGATGATTGATAAATGTTGATATTACCATTATCCATTATGGTGATGATTTAAACTGTGAATATTTTTAAAACCCAGAGAATTTGCTACTGCTGCTATTAAATGTTACAGGAAACAGAAAAGGTTTTTAACTGTTAGCAGCTCTGTTCAATTGATTAATATTTCAGCTTTGTTTCACACTGTACACAAACACACATACAGCATCCAAAGTTAAACCCTGAGGCTCCTCCTCAGTAACCATCAAACTGTGTTGGTCCAGTGAATTAATAAGTACACCATGTAGTATGAATATTAATGAGGGCTGCAGTACACCAGTAACCTCTCCTCTCAGGGCTAATTTATTTTTCTCATTACATTGCTGCACTCTCCCAGTGACAAACGCTGAGATTCCTTTTTCCTCTACAGACTGCTAATTTGTTTTAAGAATGCCTCTCCAGAGCTTCCTCAGCTTTCAGGACATCCATATAAGAGCCGAGGAAGTTTCTCTGCAGCTCTGAGTGTTTTCTTCAGCCTCATTTACACTACACTATGAAAATCGATCCGTGCCAAACTCGGTTCTTTACGACCGTTTACACATCATGCTAGCATGGTTTCTCGTCTCCTAGTGACGATCTACAGTACTACTGCTCTCTAGTATGAAATCTTTTATGATTATGTTTTGTTCTGCCCAACATCTCCTGGATAGTGTCCTCCGGTCAAATTGCAATAAGAGTCCTTTTCTCCCCATCCCCTGATTCCTCCCTCTGCCTGCTCCATCACTCTGCCACACCCCCTTCTTGGGGAGGGGGTCGTTACTGGAGGGTCCCACCTTTGAGCATTTGCTCAAAGTCGGCCCGCTCGAAAGATTCTCACACTACTGGAAAATCGCCCCGAAAATCGCACAGTATACGCCGGGCTTAAGAGTGTACACATAGAACTAGCAACACCATCAATAAAATTAACAACCGGAAATAAAGTAAACTTTTGCCCCCTGTAGCAGTGCTCAGTGACACAGAGGAGAGAGAAAGTAAAACAGATTCTTTAAAATTTATAACTGCACTATCTGATAATAATCTGCAAAAGTGAAACCTTCTTTTGGGAGAGGAGAACTCTATTAAAGTCATCCTGAAGGTTATTAAAAAGTGGTCGGAGAGGACAGTGTTGTGAGGAAATACTGTTATTTCTTCTCATTCAAGTCAGCACAAGTGTGAAGATTAGTATGTGTGGGACTTTGAACAAAGCCAAAAGCATCTAAGACAGCATTAAAGGCTGCACTTAAGCTATCACCTTTAAGGTCAGCATGGATGTTAAAATCCCCTAATTTGATGACCCTGTCAGTATTCAACACCAAATCAGATAAGAACTCATCTACAAATTCAGCGTAAGGACCTGGTGGACCATACAAAATAAGAAAAAGAAGAGATTAGAACACGATACATCTCACAGTAGCAGTACCATCCTCTACTGGCTGGAGGGAAGAAAATAAATTTAAGTTGAAATGAAAATAGAAATGGAATAAGGCATAACCTTTATTAGAAAATGTATTTATAATAATTTATTAATTCTGTTTTTTAAATAAACGTATATTAGAAATATGATTTGAAAATAAATTAATAAATACTAGTTACAAATCGTCTTTAATAATTCAAGTTAAAATTTTCAATTTGGATTTCATATCACCTGATTTAAATGTTAAATTTGAAAAGGCTGGTTTTCTTTTTCAGTGACTCTCTAGTTTCTTCATATGAATTAAGCCTATTCTATTCTAAAGGAGCACAGATTAAGCTTCTGATTAAGATTAATGGAAGATATATATTTATTGCTATTCTTTAATAAACATTTTGCAGTTTTTCTTATGTTACAATCTGTGAAATAAACTAAAAAGAAAGAAGAATTAACTCTCATTGACATGGTACAGAATTTCTAGTTTTTGTGTTTCTGTTACACTCAATCTTTCTTTTTCTGTTTGGAAGACAAAGAAGAATCTTTTACCAAATTGAAAAAACAACAAAAAAAAAAAAAATTCTACACAGATAACTGAAAAAAGCAACATGCAGTGGAGTTCAGAAATTATTTTTATGAATTACAATCATAATTATTTACTGTAGGGGTCTCATGTTTAAAAGACTGTAAAATATTGCAGTTGTTATCCTGACTCTATGTAGTTGGTGATGCAGAAAGGAAATGTTCCTAGAATTTAACAGGAAGTCAATTTAAAATTGTATTTTTCCCAGAGGAAGCTTTTCCAGCTGGAGGCAGTTCCCTCCCTCCCTGTGACCTGGAGCTAAAAGTTGTCTCTGCGTATGTCCTCTTTGTCTAGATCTTTGGAGTGTCCTCCACCTTTCTCACACCTGACCACTAAGAGTGGCTGCAGACTATGGATAGTTGGTTAAAAATTTTGAAGGTTAGTAGAGTCCATTGTTCCACTTCATTTCAAACCAGACTACATCATGTTATGGTGTCTTCAGAAGGAGAGTCCACCTTTTACTTAAATGATCACCTGTTGGAGCTCCGAAAGTGAGCTGGAGAATGAATCTCCTATCGTCCCTTTCTACATTCATTTCATGTCTTGCAATTTTAAGACACAGATCAATGGATTTTATTTGAATTGTCCTACTGGTACTGAGAGGTTTCAGGCCTGATGCTGAAAACAGACTCAGCACTCACTGTTTCGTCCTTGGGTTGGGTTTCGCATCAGAACATTCAGTGGATGATGATAGTGATCACTGTTGGATTTCTCCAGCTTTAATTAGGAGCTGTAGACATTTATAGGGCTCAATCCATTTTCTATTGAAGAACTTACCAACCTCTTTGTAGTCATGATCAAGATCAATACGAGACGTCCTCTTGACCAATCTACTGAGCTCCTCTCTAGAGGCTCTTAATGAAGATCTTTCCTTGTTACCGGTGATAAATGGATTTAAACAGAGACACATCCCAAATAGTCTAATGGTCTCATCATGACTGCAAAAACTACCCATTCACATCTATGATATCTCTGATGGCTTCTATGAGAGAAGCAGAAGCAACCGGCTGTGGCACAATAAAGATAAAGTGTGAGGTCCCTACAGGCCAAAACTGCTCAAATAAGTTACTTTTTTATCATCATGATTTAGAATAATGAAAGGGAATTTTATCCAAAAGCAATAATTAAAACAATAAGCAAAATATTTTAATTCAAGCACAGTTTAATTAAGTCATGGTTATGATAATAGAGATCAAATTGATGCCTTTATTTAGTGGAAACCTGAATGTTTTAGTTTTGCTCTCATGCTGCTTCTGATCATCCTTCTCTGCATTTTTTGGCTCATCTAAAAAACACAATAGGTCTATTTTGCAACAAACAGGTGGCAAAGAGGATCATGAGTGCCAAAATCAGAGGGACTAACATCTCTACCGACCTCACAGTCACACTTCCTCGTCAGAAGCTCTTTAAACTCTCACCTACAGAGTGCTAATAGCAAAAAAGAAAAGGAACAGACACAAACTCCCTGGGCAGTCTCTCTGTTGAACTCAATCAACACCTCACAGCCAGGATAGTCAGACACTCTGCTAAAAATAAGGTGTTTTGCTCTATTTCAATCAGCCTTCTTTGTTTTATTAATTAAATTTAATTAAAATAAATGCACACTTCTACATATCAGTATTATTCAGTTATGCTCCTCTCCACATATCCATTAAGCATGCTTTTTGATTAGTCCGGTTATTGTTTGAAAAGTTGATTGTGATATAAGCTAACCAAGGTCAAATTCAGTTTCGTGCTCACAAACTTGGCCTTTAGTGTTGGTTTGTGTGAGTAAACCAGCAGCTTTATAAGTTGCATATCTCATGCAATAATTTTTTGTAAGAGGGCGAATCACAGGTGCCACGATGTTCTGGGGGTGCGGTGTGGTGAGGTTCATTTCATGAATTAGACTTAATGAAAACTTTACATTTTTTAACCATGATATCAGGGGAACTGAGTTTTCCATTTCACAAAGGGAGGTTACTCAATCTCTGCACCTGTTACCATGGTAACATCCTCCTCAGAGCTAACCTGGTCAGGGTCAGGTTTTCCCCCATAAACTTGGAGAATCCTTTTTCTCTGCTCTCCTTAAAGGAGAACACCATTTTTTTTTTACAATGGCCTTTTGATTTTACATTACTACATCATATTCTTCTCACCCACATTAGCTTTGTGTCATTTGGAGCTGTTCCGAAGATATTCTGTTTTGTAATCCAAGTAACGTCTTCCTATAGGCAACGACTTGAAGGCACAAACTAAACTGTTCATAATGTGTTCTTTATGGTACAGCAGCATTTATAACATGTAGGCGAATCATTGTCCCCCAGACATCCGCGTTTATATGTTTTATATTTATATATTTTTTTTAAACAAAGCGGATTGTTTATGACGTTTTTAAAAATTTTAATTGCGTAAAATCAAAGGTAATGTAAATAAAAACTGCAATCCCCTTTAAAGCCAATCATGCTCCTTGATTTCCTGATTTATTCAATGGAGTTCTGTCATAGTTCTGTTTAATGAAAAATACTTGGTCAGTAAGTCTGTTTGAAACATTGTTAAAAATACTAATAACAAAAAAGCTCTAATGCCCTTTTGATCCGAATCCAATTGATGAAGGAGCTGCATTAACTTACAGAGTTTAATATTTATAGGGAGAGGGTTCTCAGATGCCCTTTAATATTCACAAAGTTATTATAATGAATGCTACAATTTCTCCCCACAATCCATCACATACATTTACAACCTTACCCATCCTCACATCTGCAGCATTATGCAGACTTCTTTAACAGGTATGTAACAGACCTTGATATGAGTGAGAGAACAATGATGATAACAGCGTTATAGAAAACAACTGGACAGTCAAACAGCCAATTATTATTTACTGTGTAATGTAAGTAAGAGATGATGTTTGGGCAACGTTTTTATACTTCATCGGGTACTCTTCTCCCCCTGGGGTTTTTACCTAAATAGAATATATTGATACTCTACCATTCCAGCAATAAACTTTTTTTGCCAGTTAAAGTTAACCTGGTTACTACAGGATATGACAGATTGTTTAAACATTTACTAGTTTGACTGAATGTGTATTTCAGATATTAGAAGTAGTAACCAGCATTTGTACACTCTTGTATTTTGACATTCTGATTTAGTTTCTTTAAGCAAAAATGTAGTTTAGGAAATATGTTATCACAGTTCTGACTAAGAGTGTAATTTTGACCAGGAAGAACCAAATGGAACAAAAGAAAGGATCAAGTTTTTAATAAATGTCAAACCAGCCTACCATAACACACTACTTAAACCTATAAACAGAGATCTGCAACTTGAGCAGTAATCTCAGCCCAAGTTATCTCTTGCCTTTGTAACTGTAGTGCTGTTGCTGCTTCTTTGAAGAACATTCTGCATTTTTTTTAATTCTTCATTAAAATTTCTAGTCATAGTTGTGGGAAATAGTCTTCTTCTTGCTTGTTGCCATGATGACTTGTTGTGGCTTCACTGGTGATGCCTTTTCATTGTTGTTACCTGTTGACTCAGAGTGAACCTGCTCTGAGTTGATTATGTGTTCAAGTCAAGGATTTGACTCTGTTGAAACTGCTTTGTCATACAGACCTCTGGAGGTTGGATGTTTATAATTTAAATTATTGTTATACAAAGTTATTCCACGGTATAATTCAGTGATGTTTTCTTGTATCTGTAATTATACTGCCTGGCCAAAAAAAAAGTCGCCACCTGGATTCAACTAAGCAAATAGGTACCAGCCTCCTATTGGATAATTACTGCGTGGGCGATTATCTTTCAGCTGGCAACAAGTTATTTAACCACAACTGGTGCATTGACTTGCTTCTCATTTCCTAAACAACCATGTCGGAAGACACATCCCGTGGTCGTGGAAAAGATGTTAGTCTGTTTGAAAAGGATCAAATCTTTGGTATGCATCAAGCAGAGAAAACATCTAAAGAGATTGCAGAAACTACTAAAATTGGGTTAAGAACTGTCCAACGCATTATTAAAAACTGGAAGGATAGTGGGGACCCATCATCTTCAAGGAAGAAATGTGGCCGGAAAAAAATCCTGAATGATCGTGATCGGTGATAACTTAAACATGCGGTGAGATCAAATGGAAGAAAAACAACAGTAGAACTCAGGGCTTTGTTTAATACTGAAAGTAAGAGCATTTCCACACGCACAATGCGAAGGGAACTCAAGGGATTGGGACTGAACAGCTGTGTAGCCGTAAGAAAACCACTAATCAGTGAGGCTAGCCGGAAAAAAAGGCTTCAATTTGCTAGGGAGCATAAAGATTGGACTGTGGAGCAATGGAAGAAGGTCATGTGGTCTGATGAGTCCAGATTAACCCTGTTCCAGAGTGATGGGCGAATCAGCGTAAGAAGAGAGGCAGGTGAAGTGATGCACCCACCATGCCTAGTGCCTACTGTACAAGCCTGTGGGGGTGGTGTTATGATCTGGGGTTGCGGCAGTTGGTCAGGTCTAGGTTCAGCAACAGTATGTGCTCAAAAATGAGGTCAACTGACTACCTGAATATACTGAATGACCAGGTTATTCCATCAATGGACTTTTTCTTCCCTGATGGCACAGATATATTCCAAGATGACTAATGCCAGGTTTCATCGGGCTCAAATTGTGAAAGACTGGTTCAGGGAGCATGACACATCATTTTCACACATGGATTGGCCACCACAGAGTCCAGACCTCAACCCCATTGACGATCTTTGGGATGTGTTAGAGAGGGCTTTGCGCAGCGGCCAGACTCTACCATCATCGATGCAAGATCTTGGTGAAAAATGTATGGAACACTGGATGGAAATAAATCTTTTGACATTGCAAAAGCTTATCGAAACAATGCCACAGCGAATGTGTGCCGTAATCAAAGCTAAAGGCGGGCCAACAAAGTATTAGAGTGAGTGACCTTTTTTTTTGGTGGCGACTTTTTTTTTGGCCAGGCAGTGTAGTTATTCAAACTTAAAGCCTAAAAAGTCTGCGATTTCAAACCCCAGATCTGGCTTTCAATATTGTTGTGTCCTTGGGCAATTGATGGTGATTAGAAGGCTAAGTGACCTCTGTATACGGTAGCCTCGCTTCTGTCAGCGAGCCCCAGGGCAGCTGTGGCTACAATGAAGCTTGCCACAATCAGTGTGTGATTTTATGTGTGAATGTGTGAAGGACTGAATATAGTGTAAAGCACTTTGGTCAAGATTCCGGAATTAATAAACGCAATATATAAGTAGACTACAGGCAGTTTACCATATTTAACAATGCCTTGAAATAATCTTCATCAGCACCCACATCTACCAAAGTCCTGTAGACAGAAGTTGAGGTTTAGCTTTAGATGTTCCCCTTCAGACAGTCAGAAATTGAAGGGCCTTCCTTCTTTAGAAATATTTTTGTTATGATTGCAGTAAAGCAATAGATACAGTAGAAGTACCTCAGCCTATTTGGCTGGAAAATACTAATTAAATTACTAATACTAATTAAAGCACAATTGAAAGAGCTTTGTTTAATTGAAGCACATTGCAGTTGATTTAGAGAAGCACATTTTGTCCGAATTGCCAGCCAACACATTCATACTCATCATTCTCTACTGATAACAAAACTTGGTTATCCACAACACGCCTGCAGGAAGTCAATACAACCGTGGTTATTGTGATTATTATTATTATTGTTATTATTATCATGGTGAGGGATGTTCCTTCTTTGGAAATGCAAATGTCACATTTTCATTTTAATTTGGGGTTGCTTGTCAGTCTCGGTCCTCACTGTTTATAACAACATGCTCATCTCCTGAGAGGACGCAGCCCACCATGCTCATCACAGCCTTTTCTGCTTCTCTGAGCAAAATTATAGTGTGCTCTGCAGAAGTGGCTGCACTGAGTGGAAACATTTTCATTTTGGAGAGAGCAATTTTACCTTGTTTGGTAGGAGATAGAGGTAAGCATAAAACTAAAGTTGATAAGATTGAAGGCAGTGAGAACTATCAGCAATGTAATGAGGTGTACTTCTAGGCTGCTCAGTCAGCTAGAAACCCTGCTTACCTTTTCCAGGTCTCCTTTGGCCTGCTGATGGTAGTATCTTCTCTTGGTCTTCATTACCATGTAGACAGTCTGTCCAACATTGCCTCATTTTAATTTTTCCTGAGATAATTTAGGTCGACCAGATGTGAAATATGTGATCTTCTGCTGAACATCTGAGTTTAGAGTATATACTTAACCCCAAAGAGAAGTAATTCTGTGATCTTTCATCCCAAAGAAAAGCAGTTATTTCGGTAATGAATCTTTTTTATATTATCACCTTCAGATAATTCCCCCTTCAGCCCATAACACAAACATTTTTGGTGTTCATGGTAGTTCTTCTGTTGATACTGACGGTGCTGATGAATTCTCTTCACATTTCGATTGATCTGCTGTCCTATGCAGAGGTGAGCGGCTTTTGGTACATGAGGGTGAACCAGACATCGTTGGTAAAGTCCTTTTGGTTCAGCAAAGATTCCTGTAAAATAAATTGAGTGTTTAAGAGTAGAACACTTTATCTGCTAAATTAAATCTGCAGATCTACTGTAACTTTAACAGACAGAACCAGAAACAGCCTTTCAGATATCTCTGAACCATGCCTTTAATGGAAATCTATGGTCTCTAATTTAGCTTTAGTTAAAATGAAAAAAAAATAAAAATAACTATCAATGCAAAGTTTTATCAGCCTTTCTTAATTTCATTACTCAATATAAACAATGTTAAGTTGAAAGTAAACACAGATGGATTCAAAAGAGCAAAGTTCCAAACTCTGCTACCTGTTACGTTCAATCAGCCTACATGCTGGACCTTAAAGGTGCGTCCACGGACAAAAAAAGCTTCAAATTAATGGAAACCTTTTTGTTTTCAAATACAAGTGCTGTCTAAAACCCTTAAATAGAAATCATCTCCATTTTAAGGTGTTTTAATGCTGTGCAAACTATTCAGGCATCAGCTGTAAGCTGATTATCTTTACTTAATTGAAAATAATCAAACCAAATCAGCAGTCTTACCTTATAAGCTGCTCGTTTACATTTTGAGATTTTATAAAATCAAGATAATTTCACAGCCTTGCAGGTGGAAGCCTGATGTAAGGTGTGGGGAATTGTTTTTGCACCATTCTCAGTTTCCTCGTCTTTCCATCAACGCTCTAACAAACATCTAGATTTCAGAAAATCTTCCTAATTTTTCCTGTACAAGGGTCCATGTTACTGCCTGTCTGCAACAACTGAAGCTATCCGCCTGATCTTCATTAGTAATGATGGCTTAATTCATGTTTTCATCACTCTCAGTGATGTTACTTTAATTCAAGAAAAAAATCATCACAAACATTTGGGATAAATGGGCTTAAACTAAAGCGTTTCTACTTATACTAACTACTTATAAACCCAGAAGCATTCAGAGAACCAGAACGTAGCATGTTGGGGTTGTAATGATTTTTTTTTCTGTCACTCAAAATAAATCAGCTAGGTTGTAATAGATTAACATGTAGTATTTAAATGTCCTTTCGGTTAGATAAACTGCCCATTGCTGCATTTTTTATCAGGCTGATCCATCTCTAGAACCGTCCTCCTCCTGTCCGGTCAGAATTATTTATAGCCACTTATTTCTTAGAGATTCATGGCCGCCTCTTCTCTGCCCTGCTTCTGACTGTTTACCCCCGACCTGTGGAGGTGCGCCATGTCAAGCTCAAATTTATAGTTGAGTCTTTTTTTCCCCTTTGAGGTCAGTAGGAAGAGGACATCTTCACAATGTCCTGGGCCCCAAAACATTTAGTTGTAGTTGTGTCTTTATCCAACTGAAGGCTGACTGCTCCAGCTGTACTTTGATGGATAACTGGATTATTATTACAGCCATGTTTTTCAAATCCAGTACATGGGGAAAAAGGGGGCCTTTTACAAACAGTTTGACATGAATTGTTGTCGAGCAGACGATGAAGATGTTATGTCAGCCTGAAGTAGAGACAACTTCACTGAAAAATCTAATTTTCAGCTCAACTTAGCAGGAAAATTGCTCATCTCACTTCACTGTACACAGTTTCTTATTTTATTTTCTTTTTGCTGATGGGTCTTCACAGCATTATGAATCCATGACAGGGAGAGACCCCAACCCTTCTACACTCCACTAAGCTCATTAGCGTTTACCTTCACTCTGGAACAGGGCTGAATGACACCAAATCACAATGACAAATATAAGGAAATAAAGTGAGAAACAGCTCAATGAAGGTTACAGTTTAAGCAAATTAAAGAAGAAATGAAGGCAATAAATTGACAAACATGAAGGACAGTGAGGCTGGAATTAGCTGAACAACTGCATACAAAACAAGGAATAGCAGAAACATGATTTTAATGACAAAAAGCCTCTTTGATATGCAGCCTGGAAACTGGAGATGGTTTTATCCATCAGCTCAGGGACCCCGGGATCTGCAGCAAATCATCTGTTATTCAAGCAGTAAATTACATTCAAACCACATGTCCCCAGATCCACGATTTAACCCGTCGCACTGGTCAAATCGTCAAACCAGGGTCCAGTTGGATACAAGGGGTGTAAAGCATGAAGGGGTTCCTGACCAGGATCAACAACTCATCTACGATGTCCTAGTCGAATCCAGAACATCTAATGCTCTGCAGGCCTCACTACCATAATTAAGGTCAAAAGTCAAGAGGTACAAGGGTGAGAAAACTAAAGAATTGCATAGCCAGAAGCTCAGCTGACCTGAAACAAAACAAAGGACATCTTACATTTATCAAAGAAAATTATAATAATTGGTAAGATATTCACAAAACATTCTGCGGAATAATATGCAAAATGGATATTTTAGGAAGGTGTGGGTTTCACCACCTTTGGAATAAAAGTCACAACATTTTAGGACCTGAGCATTGGACCTTGCCATGCATGATGATGGGTTTGGATAGGCTGGATTGCTTTGATTGTTTTGGATTTGGAAAACATGCTATCACTAATGGAGCCATTCAAGAACCACCAGTAAGGGACCTAAATGTCAAGAACACCTTGGATCTACTGCAGGTGGTATTATCCAAAGCACATCACCCGGTCATCCTGGCAATTGATCAGAAAACAAATAAAACATTTTGGAGCATGTCTGAACTGAATCATTAGCAGCTAACCTGCTCTTGACTGAACCTGTTTGGACTTTAAAATTTTATCTCTAACTTTTTATGAAGTTCAACTAGTTTTCCGTATACTGCCGTCTTTTTCTGTCTTTTGGTCCAAATCCTTCTCTTAAAATCTTAACTGCAGTTGGATTCAGAGCTAATAAAGTTGACATATCTGATTAACCACTATATTAGTTGTGATGAAATTGGTAAAGTGTTTAGATGTGTTTAACAGAAAATGCTCAGGGATAATGCATGAACATGAAATATGTTTTTGGACCTCAGCCTCATTCTCTGCTGGAAATTGTTTTGACTTGTTTGAACTACTTCCTTTATTAGGTTTTATAAAGCCCCAAAAGTTGAATCATGTTTTGAAAATTCAATTTAAACATTTGATAGTTGATTGTGGAAATAACTTCTGATTGGACATGACTGGGTCTGCACATCTTGTTCTGAGAACTGAGTCCATTTAGAACCATACCAGATAGCTGCAACGGCACTGAATAAATGATCTGGAAATAAGTAAAAATTTCTCAAATTTGTCATGATTTTATCAAGAGCTCGAACCCACATGCAGAGAAACAAATTCAGAGAGACCAGGGAAAAGGTTTATTGAGGAGATTATGAAGAATCCAGTGTTGCTCTGAACACTGCTCAACCGGAACTGGAAAGTGAGGGAAAGACACTGCAGTTAGTTCAGGCTCAGTGGGAAATTTGATGCTTGAACTTGAAGAGAAGAAATAGATTGCTGACTCGCGTTTCCAGAAAAGTGGTTGACTCTTTGACTCCAGGAGGTGTGTGGTTGTTCCAGTGTTTGTCTCATTTGGTGGAGGGCTGACAAGGTTTACCCAGAATGCGGTTGTTTGTAGATGAAAGGAGAAACTGACTGCCACTTGGATTTCCTGCGGTACTTGAACGGGTTCATGTGGAGATGAATCCCCAGCTCAGTGTGAAGCTCAAACGATTCCTTGGAAGAAAGCTGATCCAAACCTCCAGTTTGAATCCCCAGCTCAGTTTGAAGCTCAGATGATCCTACCAGGGAGAGAAGGTCCAAAAACATCCAGTTTGCAGGATGACTTCCAAAGACAAAAGAGGCAAAGACAAAATAACACGGTTAGGACTCAGGTTGACAAAACTCAGTTTGACGCAGCAAAACTCAGCTTGGCTAGAGTACCCAAAACTGGCAAACACTCTGGCGTCGAGGTAGTGGCAGTCAACAGCTTAAGAGTTCTCCGTTAACGAGGTAACCCTCCGCAGGTATGTGAGGAGGCGGACCAAAACCAGGCGCCTCTTGGTGGAGGAAGGGAGACAAACACAAAAACACAAACCACACAGACAGGAATCCTAATTTAAGTAAGCAAATAAGATGATTTGCCATTGGAATGAGTATATTTATTCTTAAAATAAGATAATTAGATAATATGCACTTGAAATGAGACAATGCAATTGTTTTTTCTTATAGGTATAGAGGATGATGTAATATTTCCGGGTTGATCATCTAAATAAGTGATGCTTCTAATTGTCAACCACATTGGCGATATGTTTATTTGAGACCGTTATATGTGCTCGTAACGTTAGCTTTCTTTTTCTGTACATGCAGACTTTCAGGCATACATCTATGCTAATGCTATGCTAAAGTAATTTCCCTCTGGGATTATTAAAGTATTTCTGATTCTGATGCTGAGATACATTTTCAGACAATTGAAGCTAACCTTTTTCACTGCGGTTCTTTGAAAATGGCTGAGGGAGAAAAAGTGTCTACAAAGTGTATGAGAAAAAAAAGAAAGGCCTTAGAAGAGGCAGATATATCCCAGAATGCTTTGCGCGGAGAGCTCTCGTCTTAAAGTGTTATGGGATTTCCGGTCACAGCGGTCCGCTGTTGTCATAGGCTGTTGCTACCCGACAGCGGCGACTAATAACAAAGGCACCACGCAGTGGAGGGGGAGTTATACAAAAAGCATCGATCATCTGTCCAAAACGGTCAGTTAACTGAGTTTGCTTTAAAGTCAGCTATATAGTCCCTGCTCTATATAGTGATTAAGGGATTTAGGGGTTAGGGACGGACGTTTGGTCACAGTAAACTTGTATGAGCTAACATTTAAACAGAGCATGCACAAGAAGAAATGGGCTTGTGATAGTGGTTTTAAAAAAATACGTGAAAAGCCTCCACAATACCTTTAATTTAAATCTAAATTGTCTTGTTCTACTGGCAAAGTGCCTCACTTACCACCTAAATTCAAGAGAAAATGCACTTAAGAAAAAAATATTAATTTAGATTTCAATTTTTAGCAGTGTGCTATGTGTCAAATATTTTTAAAATAATGTGCATGGGCCACTGTCAGTTCTGTTGACACTGACACAGGTGTTGTAGATTTAACTTCCAACTAAAAATGATGAAGCAAGATGGTTCCTTTCAATTAGTCGAAGTTTATTAAAAAACAGAAAAAAAAGGAAAAAGTAGAGTATGTGCCTTTTTGGCTAGGCATGGAGGGTTTCAGCCCAAATCCAATTCAATTCAATTCAATTCAGTTTATTTCTATAGCGCCAATTCACAACACAAGTCATCTCAAGGCACTTTACAGTTCACCAGATCTACAGTCAAATTGATTCAAAGTTTTCTATCTAGGTAAAACCAGTTCATTGCATCGACTCATTGACTCGAATCCCTCACACTAAGCATGCTTGTGGCGACAGTGGAGAGCAAAAAGTCCCTTTTAACAGGAAGAAACCTCCAGCAGAACATGACACAGTGTGATTGGCCATCTACTGAGGCCGACTGGGGTTCAAGGAGACAGAAGCAGAGATACAAAAAGCAGCTGTAACAGGCGGCCCCTGTCCAGGAAACACACAGCCAGGCAGACGAGCTCTGAGCCAGCTCCCATGTCAGAGGATGAAGAGGGCACATCCAGCCAGTCACAGTCAGAGAAACAGGACTACACTGGAAAACAGGCCGATCTCCAGCATCTTAAAACAAAGGTGTTGATGGCAGCAGCAAAGCTGATATTTCTCTCCAAGATGGCGTCACAGCCAAACAGGAACAGACGAGGCAAAGCTACTATGAGAAAAAGCAGAGAGAGCAGAAGGTTAGAGATTAAACTAAGAGATTCTACAAAGTGGGAGAATAAAGATAGAATTAAGCAGAATGATGAAATGAGGGTCCCTATGTCCTCTAGAAGTCTAAGCCTATAGCAGCATAACTATAGAGATAGCTCAGGATAAGCTGAGCCACCCTAACTATAAGCTTTATCAAAAAGGAAAGTTTTAAGCCTAGCCTTAAAAGTAGACAGGGTTTCTGCCTCACAGACTAAAACTGGTAGTTGGTTCCACAGGAGAGGAGCCTGATAACTAAAAGATCTGCCTCCCATTCTACTTTTAGAAATTCTAGGAACCACTAGTAAACATGCAGATTGAGAGCGAAGTCCTCTGTTAGGAACATAAGGAACAATCAGATCTCTGATATCAGATGGAGCTTGGCAATTTAAGGCTTTATATGTGAGAAGAAGGATTTTAAATTCTATTCTGGATTTAACTGGAAGCCAATGAAGAGAAGCCAGGATAGGAGAGATATGATCTCTCTTTTTAATTTTCATCAGAACTCTGGCTGCAGCATTTTGGATCAGCTGAAGGCTTTTAACTACAGTTTGTGGACTTCCTGATAGTAAAGAATTACAATAGTTCAGCCTTGAAGTAACAAATGCATGGACTAGTTTCTCAGCATCACCCCTGGACAGGATATTTCGTATTTGCAATATTCCGCAGATGAAAGAAGGAAATTCTAGAAACCTCTTTGATATGGGATTTAAATGACAGGTCCTGATCAAAAACAACAAGATTTTTTACTTTATTATCTGAAATCAGTTTAATCCCATTCAAATGAACTGACTGACTAATCAACTTCTTTTTCAAAGACTCTGGTCCAAAGACTACATTCAGAGCAGAAAGTTAAGAGTCATCCAGGTTTTTATGTCTTCAGACATGCCTGTAATCTATGTAATGGATTAGCTTCATCTGGACTTATAGACAGATATAGCTGGGTATCATCAGCATAACAGTGAAAATGAATCCCATGCTGTCTAATAACTCTACCGATTGGGAACATATATTGTAAAGAGAATTGGTCCTAGCACTGATCCTTGTGGTACTCCACAGGTAACCTTTGACCATGAGGAAGATTTGTCATGAACAAACTGAAATCGATCAGATAGATAAGATTTAAACCAGTCTAGTGCTGTATCTTTAATTCCAACAAAATATTCAAGTCTTTCTAAAAGAATATTATGGTCAACTGTGAGGTGTCTGAGCCTGTTTGAGTGCAGTTTAGGTTGTGCTCTCTCTCCCTCTCTCTGATAGGTGTGGCTTGGGAGGAGCTGGATGCACAGAGCTGAGACTGATCTGGAGCAGTATTTAAAGCCTGGCTTCCTGTGTGCTCACTGCCTGATGGTCACTGTTAGTTGGATCCAGCTCCAAATCAGTCTCCAGCTACCAAGCCACACCACCCACCTCCCTCTAATTTGCTAATTTATTAGATTTTGGTCATGGGCAAGACACTGTCTGGATGGAGTAAAGGGTGGATAACAGTAGAGAAGCTGCAGAGACGTGTACATCAGTCTCTCATAAAGATACGTTTTGGGTAATGAAGTCCACCTCAATGCAGCCCCAAATAAAATAAAATGAAGTCTTACCTTTAACAAGACACATTTTTAACATTGAGAGAAAATTCCTCAATAGAGAGCAAACATTTTGGTTTTAAGAGAGATAAGAAAAAAGTTGAGAGAGAAATCTACATTTGAAAGGAAATTGGTGCAAAAAAACCAAAAAACCCAACAACATCTGAGATTAAAAATATATTTTTCGCAAGAGCTTTCTCCCCTGGAAATCATTTTTTTCAAATGTTAATATGTTTTATTTATGCTATGACAAAACTTTTTCTCTGAAAACCTTTTTTCAGTCTCAAATTACATTAGTTTTTACAATACCATGTGATTTTTTTTGTTTTTTTCCAATATATTTATTTTACTTTCAGAATTTTTTCCTCTTTAAGATCACTTTTTTTTACCTTGAGTTTGATATAAACACAAAAAAATATACAGCTCTTCTTTCGGCAGTCGTATACATCCCCCCTAGTATTTCTAGTATTTCCTAAAATTCATTGCTGCAAGAAAACAGGGCACTTAGTGAGTTATGGATTAAGAAAGCAACAGATATTACTCCTCTATAAACACCAAATCAGTCTGGTTTTGGTAAAACCGTGTTATTGAAGCAGCTGCACATCACCCACTGAATAAGCTGAACGTCTCTCACTATTGAGTCCAGCAGTGATGATAAAGCATGGAGGTCTGCGCCTGCTCCCTAATCTGCCAGCAATCAAAGGAGGCAAATTCTATTTGAAACCGAAACTTGTGGATATTAGAAACTGCTGGCGACTGTCAGAGCTCTGAGGCATTTCCACTGTTTAAAAGGCAGCATTGGCCTCCAGCCTATGTACAGAGCAAATGGAGAAATGGGAAAATACCAGCAAAGTTTCAGTGTTATACCCAAATTCACAGCAAGAGTTGAGCTGCAGGAGGCAATGGAGGTCCAAACCCAGAAGGTAGATGTTTTGCTCGGCTTTATGCTGGCAGAAAGCCCAAAGAGGTGGAGCTGGAGAGATAGGGATGAAAATGAGGAGGAGCAGGAGATGAAGGAGCAACGGGGGAGAGAGCTGTAGCTCCAACCATCTGCCAGCCTTCAGAAGCTGCCAAAAAAAAAGGTCTCCAACTGTTTATCACTTCTTCTTAGGCCAGCCTCACTCTGACTATGTTTCATGTCCTCTTCATATTTCGTCCCAAATTATGTCAGCTATTCACACTGCTGCCTTTTGCTACATCATCCATCAGAGATAAACTCAAAATTTATTTCTGAAGGAAGATGGAAGCACCACCTCAAGGCCAGTGGGAATTATAAGAATCGTCTAGAATGGAATTCATCATGACATTTTGATGTTATTCTGAGGAATGACAATCTACAACAAAATTAATAAAAATAGATGTTCCTGAACAATCCCTGAAGACAAACTACGATGTGTTAGCAAGATAAATTTATACTTTAATGGCCAAATTGGGACAATGACACATCCATCCATCCATCCATCCACTGGTTGTTTTGAGTTGTGAGATTTGAGAAGTCTCTGACACCCTGCATACATCCAGTGCTCTTTCCTGGTCATGTTGAGGGTGGTCCTGGCATTTTGGCTTCATTGGTCATTTATGAAATGCCAGGGTAGCTCTAAGTTGTGCTCAAGGCAGCACTATTTGGTGGAAGAGACTTAAGCCACCTGTCACAGGAATGAAAACAACTAGTATCTCAACCATTCCAAAACTCTGGCTTTGATTGAACCAGATACTACTGATGGTGGTCAGAGGGCCCGGTGGCGCCAGTGTACGGCAGCCTCGCTTCTGTCAGTGAGCCCCAGGGCAGCTGTGGCTACAATGTGGCTTGCCACTATCAGTGTGTGAGTGTGTGTGTGAATGGGTGAATGAATGTAGTGTAAAGCGCCTTGGTCAAGTCTCCTAACTTGAATAAAGGCACTATATAAGTACATGCCATTTACCATTTAGATATCCTGCTGAGCAACCTGCATCTAAGAGTCCATTTTGGATTACTTAAACTCAGCATCCTGCTGGAGGAAACAAGTTCACTCAGTAAAAAAAAAAAATGTAAATTTTGTACATGTGTTTACTGTCTGCTTGATTGGCTTTAATCAGCCAGCAAACACCACATATGATGTTGTCCCAGATGCCTTTGCTGCTGTGTTAATCAGTTCACTGGAGAACATGGAGCAGTAGTGACCTAATCAAGTTGATTGAAGATGGTTATTAATTAGGATGAGCTGATTTCTCCAACAGGAGGATGTTATTCCACATGACCGACTTTCTAAACATATAGAATGAACCAAAAGGTATTTGTTTACTCATCAATCACACCCACCCGTTGATTCATTCCTAAAGCTCTTCAAGGCATTAGGCCATTTCTCATTTCATTCATCATCTGTGTGTCTCCAGCCTTCTAATTCCTCCTCCATCTGATCATTAATCAGAGTGTCTGTCTGTCTATAGAGGCAATTACCCATTAATCCATCACTCCCCATTCAGATTCTATACATCTGTCTATCGTCCATCCTTCCATTCATCTATTTGCACCCTAGCTTTATCTGCTGGTCTATCCATCCATCCATCTACTTCCATGCTTCACTATTCAGGCTCTACCTTCAATATTTATCTTTATCCTGTTCTCGTATGTTATATCACCGTCAGCTGAATTTCTTATCCATACATCATTTATTCACCGATTCATCACACTGACTGTATGTACACTACTCAAAAGAAATAAAGGAACACTTTGTAATCAGAGTACAGCATCAAGTTGATTAAACTTGCGGGATATTGATTTGGTCAGGTATGTAGCAGAGGGGGTTGTTAATCAGTTTCAGCTGCTTTGGAAATTAACAACAGCTTCACTAGAGGGGCAACAACGAGACGATCATCAAAACAGGAATGGTTTTACAGGTGGAGGCCCCCCTCCTCATCTTTTCACTACAGTTAGCATGAGGTGCTACTTGGACCCTACAGAAGTTGCACAGGCAGTCCAACTCCTCCAGGATGGCTCATCAACACGTGCCATTGCCAGAAGGTTGCTGTGTCTCCCAGCAAAATCTAAACAGCATGGAGTAGATTCCAGGAGACAGGCAGTTACTCCAGGAGAGCTGGACAGGGCCGTAGACGGTCTACAACCCATCAGGAAGGTTTTTTTGCTAACCACATTGAGGTTTTTTTGCTAACCACATTGCTATGTTGATTTGCAAAGTCCCAGGGCCTTTCAAAGTAATAAAAGAGGAACATGTTTAATTAGTCTGGATTCATATTATCCCCATAATACAAAGCCTGAGGCTTTAAAGCCAGAGGCTTTTGGTGGAAAAGGGGCTATAGCTTTTGGAGGAAGTGCTGGTATTCTGTATACTGTTCCTCCTGATCTGGAACTACCTTAGCAGAAGAATGGAGGAGCAGAGCCGAACTCCTCCTTGGCAGTTCTTCAAGCTGAGCAGATGAGTGGTGAAGGAGACATGGATGCTCCTCAATGCACCTCCAGCTGTTTTGTTTGGCGCGGCTCTGTTCTGGTCCAAGTGGCTATGGATGGGGGCAGAGGTTTGACCCAGATATCACAAAAGCAGGGTTATGGGTCTGGATCAGTGTCTATAATGATTATTTCAGCATCCATCTTCCTGCTGACTCAGCTGTTTTCTCCACTAACCCAAGGAAATTGGCTCAGGACCAGAAATTCTAAATATATCATTAAACACAAGTTATTTCCTCTTCAGTGCAAACTTGGCTGGAACACATGACCACCTGCAGGGGAACATCGTGTCATTGTGTCATGTGTCTAATACAACCTCAGAGAATGAAACTGGATTTGTCCAAAACCAAAGTGATGCCTCTGAACCTTCATATCTTAAACTGGGTCATTGAATCCAAATAAGTAGGATAGTTATGGCAGATGTTTTTTACTGGATTCTAAGCTTTGAAACAATGAAAGTGAAAAGATTTAATAGCCTTTCCACCACAAACTCATGGTAACGTCCATGATCGACTGACTGAGAGATGTGGGGTTGATGCTGTAAACCACCTAGGCTTTCTTTAGTGGTCTGATCCAATTAGTTGTCTGACCCAATCATTGGAAACATAATCTTGACATCAGTTTGTTTGTTCTACACTGATCTTTGTCTGAGTCATGGATTTAGCTGAAGGAAAAGACCAACACAGTTTGAACTATATGTCACAATTTCCCCTACATTCTGCAGCTTTTCCTAAAGGAGCTCATCCTCTCCTCATTCTTCCTGAACTGAATCTACAAAGCACTTCCCTACGGCCTACTGATGTCCCTCTGACCATCAGTAGGCAATGCAGCGGCAGTATTTTGCCTAAAGACGCAACAACCGAGACAGACACAGAAATGGTTTGAAACCATGAACCTCTGGTTGCAGGAGGTGTCATGTTTTTGTATACCGTAATGTATCCATATGTTCTAGTATTTGATCTGAATAGTTTGGATCTATCCTTCATGGTTTGGCCTTTTAGATCTGTGATTAATTAGATTTTTTTCTGTCCTCTGATTCCATCTGTTAACAAATATCAGCTGGGGGTTTATAAAATTAATGTGCTCTGAGTCTTATTAATATAAATATTTCTAATGCACTATTATAACATTGATGAAAATCGCTCCGTTTCTGGTTTTGAACAATATACCATGAACCCTCTTATTGGTCCAATGTTTCATTTACAATAAACACTCAAATGAATTAAGATACATATACTCATATAGAACCACCCAAAAGAAAAAAAAAAAAAAAAAAGACATAAGTCTACCCCCTCAAAAACTGAAAATAAGCAATTCATTATTTTTATATGACATAAGACACATAAAACATCTCTACCTACCCAAATAGAAATAAACTCATTAAAGTCTGAAATATCCTACAAAAGGCAAACTCTGTCCCAAGACCTGCAGCCACCAGGTTCTGAATATCAGTTCATCATCTACAGAACCTGCCTCCTTGATTTGATTTCTCCTGGCAAGATAAATGCTCATCTTTGCCCGACCGAAAAAAAAAGAAAAAATTAACCAGACAAATATTCCTCCGTAGTGCTGATGTATATCTAGGAACAAAAATAAACAGATCATTATTAAAACTGTGTCCTAAACCAGCCGCCCTCTTTTTTAACAAGGAGAAGAGAGGAGCTTGTCTGGGACATCCAGAGATGCTGTAGCGTTTCCTCAGCCTGACAAAAGGCACACTGTGATGAATACATGCCACATATCTGCTCGTGGCCACGGCCCCATGCACCACCCTCCACTGGGGAGCAGCACATGCCAACAATATAAAGGGAGGACAAACTCCCTGTAATAATCTTTTAATAATGGATAATAATAATAGATTGTCTTGGTATTTAGTAAACATTTTGCTGGTTCTAAAATCTACTGGTTTCACCTTTTATTGTAAGATGGTCCCTAAGGAGAACCTTTCTCTCTCTGCAGGTTAAATTCCATCATTTCTAACAGTCACTCCCGATTGGTTCCTATTGAGGCAGAAAGACAGATCACAGACTGCAGGTACAATTACCTTCTTTATATATATATAGAATATGCTAATCTTACCCACAAGTATTCCAACTCAGAGGATATGCTACAGGTTGTCTGACTTTTCAGCTTTACGATTAATAACAGTGAAATGGAATGTTACTGTTTTCAGTAGCTGGTTCCTTTTGGTTCCAACTGTTAAGTCACACTGAATGGTTTGGAACAGAGCTCTCAAGTTTTGATCTGAGCTTGAAGCAAGATTTGAGCACTGAGTGTACAATTATACTTTAAATGAAAAATAGACTAAAAAAGACCATTTTAATTTCTTTGTTAAAATCCTTTCATAAGAAAAAGAAGAGATAATGTCTGCCAAATTATACACCTTAACGATTAAGGTTGGTGTGTTTTTCTCATTTTTGGTGTGTATGTATCTTTTTTACGTTACAGATGGTGTTATATGTGCTTCAAGCTGATTTTGTTTTATTATTCATAAATGTAGGGAGCTGCTTTTTGAGCGTAAGTCCATCAATTTTGACAGTCATCATTAATGATAAGATAACATCCACTGCTAAGCTGTTCCTGATCTTTGTCTTTTTATGCCAACCATGGACACAAAACAGAAAACACTGCATTGGCAAGGGAGTGAGGAAAGGCAAGAACCTGTCCTTTCAACCAGTCACCTTTGAGTAAAGCAGACCAATGTCTTTATCTAAATCAATTAGAATTTATTTAGGTTTAATAACCTAATGTGGAGTTCATGTTTTCCCAGACACTACTTACCCTATTCTTGAGTCAATGGTTTTCAACCTTTGAGACATTAGCTGACCCATAAAGTATGATATAGGGTACTTGGGTTAAATATAATTGTTATTGCTTTTATTATTAATGTCAAATACAATAGTCCTTGTTATGAATAATTATATGATGATTATTAATGTGAGTATTATTACTGTTGTTATTATTATTTTTGTTTCCTTGCATATTATCCAAATATTCATAAAAGCACATCACTCACTGACAGATCAATGCCACTTTAAACTACGCAGGAGCCAATCAAAAAGGCTAGTAAGTTCTATTCAAACTTTATTATCAGTAAAACAGCCAGTTGGAAACAGCTTGCAATTAAACATTCACAACAACAACTTATCAGAATAATGAAATAATCATTTAAAATTGTTTCAAAGAAACCAAGCTGGATTTTTAAAATTGGTAGAGCAAAAGAGTAGTTTCTCTACTATAGGCTGCAGTGAGGTTAGTTTCAGCCATAGTGCGCCTAGCCCCACCAAATCCAAGTGACTATGTGGAGAACCTGACTGAAACACTGCTCAACAAAATCAGTGGTCATTTAAGCAAGAAGAGGCACCCTGGTCTTCTCCCTGTAGACTATTGTTTATAATTCCTGTCATTTTTGGGGAATATGATGCCTTTTTAAAATTCATCCTCCACCTTCCTGCTTCATCTCCAGCTCTATCATTCCCTCCTCAGGATTCAGTCTCTATTCACCCGTCTCCTCCTTTTCACTCCTAACACTTTATCATGTCCCTCTGAATCAAATCCATTATCGCAATGGACTCAAACCTTCTCAGCCACTCAGAATAATAATGATAAAGATCATAGATTTCAGTGACAGTTAGAACACAAATACAGTATAAAAAAATACATAAAAAAACGGAGAAGGATAATGATTAAATAAATAATTTTTAAACCAGTTATTAATGTAGGAATAAAACAAAAAACAGGGTGTATATTTGTATTTGTATTATAATTGTCATGATGTTACAAAGTTCTGACCCAAAAATAGAGGAAACCGAACAGAGAGACCAGGGGAAAGGTTTAACGGATTTTATTGAAGAAGTAAAATAAGGGGAGAAGTGTTGCTCTGAACACAGCTCAACCGGAACTGCAAAGTGAGGGGAAGACACAGTGGTTAGTTCAGGCTCAGTAGGGTCTTGACTTCTGTCTGTGTGCCGTGGTTCCAGTGTGGTCTGATTCAGTGGAGGGCGGAACAGGTTTTACCCAGAATGCGGTTGATTGTTGCAGAACGGAGAAAACTGAGATTTCCTGCGGTACTTGAACGGGTCGTAGCGGGGAATAATCCCTTTCTCAGTGGAAAGCTCAAAAGATCTCTTGGGGAAAGTGGATCCAAACCTCCTGTTTGAATCCCAGCTCAGTTTGAAGCTCAGTTTATCCTTACAGGATGTAAAGGTCCGAGAGATCCAGTTAGCAGGACAACTTCCTGCCAAGAGCCAAAGACAAAACAAAGTTAAACTCAGGTTGACAAAAACTCAGCTTGGCTCCGCAAACTCAGCTTGGCTAGAGTACCATAAACTGGCAAACACTCTGGTGTCGAAGTAGTGGCAGTCAGCAGCTTAAGAACACTCCGTTTAACGAGGAAACCATCCTCAGGTGTGTGAGGAGGCGGACCAGAACCAGGCGCCTCCTGGTGGATGAAGGGAGACAAACACAGAAACACAGACACAAAACAGGAGTCTTGACAGAAATGGCCTCATTATCTTTTTTAACTTTGAAAACATCCTCTCTAAAGAAGTGCTTACTTTTGCAATAAACATCTGATTTTGTGTGGTTAGTCAATGTGAATTTTGCCTTAATTTTAAATGATAAAGTAGGCCGATTACCTATGGAGGTGAGGTGTATCATTGTGGCCAGTCTGCCTTTAATATTCTGTGCCAAGTCTGGGATGTCATGATGGGGTGATCTAAGGAGTATTACAAATCTGCTGTAAACTTCTTGTTTCCTGTCCAGTGTTGTACCTGTGCTGCCTGAGTCTAGTAACACTGAACTTGACACCTCAAAGAAGGTTGGTTTGGTTTACACACTTTCTGCATCCTACACAAACTTTATATGACCAATCTCTTTCCCTCATTCCTGTTTCCCTAATGAGGTAGCATTAGCTTAACTTAAGGCATGCTCTAGCTTCCATGTGATACCACATTGCTTACCTCTCTCTGTACATATGTCAAGGCTCAAAACAGAGGACCTAGTAATCAAGGCAGACAGACAGTTAGATTTCTCAAATAGGCGTTTATTAAACGAAAAGTCCAGTCATATTCACAATTTAAACTTCTGAAAGTACTTTAAATATAAAATGATTACATACTGTTCACTAAATTATAAGTATTTTTAATTAGGAGTAATGTTTGAATGTGTTTTACTGGAGGCATTCATGTTATTCAAAGAACAATACTGCCACCCACTAGTTTGTGACATCAAGATGGGTCAACCTGGTCTTAAAGTTCAGTCCATGCCCAGAGGAAGAAGTAGATTCCAGCTGCCAACACTATGTGGTGAACGCTGCCCAGAGAGTTCCAGACACTGAAACCTTGAAGACTGTAGAACTTGATGCCGAGTCCAAGGCAGAGGATCACAGATCAGAAGAGGTACTGAGGGGAAATATAGCTCGGTATCAGGAAGCACATCCACATTCGGTCAACAGGCAGAATTCAGCAGGAGTTTGAAGACAGGTCAGGAAAACAGATCAGAACAGGAACAGCTAGGCTCAGAGGTCCAAAGGCAGAACGAGTCAGGATCAGGTGATCAAGACACAATCAGGTACGCTAGAGAACTCTCACCAAAGGCTCGAATAATCTTGCACAGATGACTGGGAATAGGTAGGTTAAATAGAGACTGGAGCAAGTGACAGAGATGAACAGTGATGAGAAACTGGGCAGAGCTAGACAGGTGAATGGAATGAACAATCAAGCAAATCATCATCGGCAAGATCATGAGGATCATGAAGATCATCAATATATCCAGGATACTTTTTAACAAAAGGTATTTTCTCTGGAACTCCTCCTTTACTCTGAAACAGATACCAGCCATAATATGCTGCTGTGTTGCTTCTTTGTTGCGTTGGTGTCTCTGCAGCTTACACCACTATAGGCCACTTTGCAAATAAAGACCTTGCTCCCATTGATATGCTATTCTATTGTAATGGACTGAATCAAACCATGTTGATATGACTCAACCTCTTATGCCCTATACAGATTAGGCATTAATGGAAAGGAGGCATTTGTTGAGTTTAATTCAGTTATCTATATAGTGCCAACACATGCCATCTCAATGCACTTTACAGGGACAATTCAACCACATTAGTTTTCTATCTAAGGAAAACCAGCTGATTGTGTCAACTCTTGACTAAACAGAGTTGATGCAACTCCACGGCGGAACTACGCTCAGTTTTTTTTGGACCTTTTGCAGAGGCAGACTAGATGTTAAATGAGATAGAAAAAGACACACAATAGGAGCATGATCTATAAATACTTTCTTTGTCAGAAAAGATTATGTAATTCCACACTAATTCCACAGACAGCTGTCTGGGAAAGAACCAGTTGAGAGGACAAGCTCTGAGTCTGTTTTCATATAAAACATTTAAAAGAGAGGACATGTAGTTAGTCACAGTAAAAGTTGAGTGCATAGCTAGTTAGAGGGATACCCAGGCATTCTCTGGAAATAAGGTGTAAGAATGGCATTAACTTGAAATGAACATATTTTGCCATTAATCAGCATTTGTTGGGCACTGAACTCATCAAAGTTTCTTGATGAATGCTGGTCCCTCTACCTGCGTGTAAGAACCACTCCGGTAAGCTCTCTTCCAGCCTAATCCATGCAGATCAATTGAGAAGAAAAATAACAAAGCAGTCTGCTGGCTTTATATTGGCTATATTGCTGTTTCATCTGAACTGATTATAGGTTCTATGTACAGTGTGCTCAAAATTAGATTTTTCCTAATGCTGAAGTACTTGTTTTGGTCAGTTTTTCAACAGTAAACACTACCTATTATTCAGAGCTAAGGAGATAATCTTAAACATCGTTTCTATATGAATCTGGGGCTGAAGCAACATTCGTCGATGTACCAAAGTGACATCAGCTGGTCGTGTTAGACTAAAGGTCTTTTTTCTTGAGGTTTCTGGTTGACAATGTGAGAAATAAAGGTGTTACTGTTCATCCTGTTAGAGGTTGCTCTGATATTGCAGAACCATAACTGAAACAGATGTCCATCTGACACATATAGTCCAAAAGTTTGACATCAACACATCTGCATCTATTTAAAACATTTATGCTGCCACCCACAAAGAATGTTTTTAAAAAGCTTTATTGCTTCGGTCTTGAAAGGGTTTAAAGGGACAGTTTATGGGGAAGTTCTGAGATTGGAAAAACCTGAAATGCCTCCATTAATGGTAAATCGTAAATGGCCTGTACTTATATAGCACATTTTTTCAAGTCAGGAGACTTGACCAAAGCGCTTTACACTACATTCATTCACCTATTCACACACGCACTCTCACACTACAGCTGTGGCTACCATCAACCAGTCCGCATGCAGACTGGAGTCGTAACAGGCAGCCCGGGCCACAGACGGCTACGCTCTACCCCTTCTATTCTTTCGGCTAGCCAATCTAAATCGTTCAATTCCATTTCGAGAGCGAGATCATCTGTGGTAGCAGCACTAGACATCTTCCAGGCATGTGAGTAAAACTAGCAGCAGTTCAGCGGACAGGAAGAATAAACGGTAGCCGGCGCACGCGGATGACGTCATACATGTGCCACTTCTTTTGTAAAAGATAAAAATCTAAAAAATCTAACCGCGGATGTCTGGGGGACAGTGATTCGCCTACATGTTATGAATGCTGGCGTAACAAAAAGAATAAATTATGAACAGTTTAGTTTGTGCCTTCAAGTCGATCGCCCATAGGTTGACGTTATTTGGATATAACCTGAATATCTTCAGAACGGCTCAAACTGACACAAGACTTATATGGGTGAGTAGAACTTGATGGAATAACATATAATCAAGGGCCCAATTAAAAAAAAAACAGCGTTCCCCTTTAAGTAGACATTTGCAGGGAAATAAAAACTCACAAAACAAATATTTTCAGGCATTAAAAGTGTAAAGCTCTGATCATTCTGTTCAAGACTCGTAACTAAATGGGACCTCAGTGATCAAATCAGAGGAACCTGATCTGCATGACAATGGGCAAACAGTAATGTCACAACTTACTCAGATAACAAATGTGTGTCAAAACATTGGTGCTTTCTCACATTTCTATCTGCACATTTACACTACTATTTGCACCACTGTGTAAACAATGCATTTTATTATAACTTATAGAATGTGACTTTTATGCTTCTATTTACTCTCCTTGTCCAACAAGTAGCTTATTTAAATTTTAAATACAAAATATGAAACAACCTAAATATGAAACAACTCAATTTATTAAATTTTTTATCATGTATTCTGCTGCACAATAATAAAAAAAGAAAGAAAGAAAAACAATCACCGGCGCTCAGTATTACATTTTTTACTACAAACCAACAGTCCTAAAAGTTTTTTTGTTGATATTATGTTAATGAGAATAAGTAACTTCATAAATATTTATATTGGCCAGGAAAAAAAATATTTGTTAACAGTTAACTCTGTTATTTTTTAGGGAGTGATTAATGAAAATACTTCTCTCAGAGCAAAACAAAACAACAAAATATTCTTGATTTTGTGAACAGTTTTCAGCATCTACTCTGCTCAACAGATGTACACAGCACATCTGCAAACACTCGTTGTGAGAACAGGCTTTTCATATGTGTTTCTTCCATGTGCAGCACACACCTTTAGTCATGTAGTAATTTTTTCAGTAGCAAAAGTGGCACCTTTTTCTTTAACTGATCCAGCTTTAGCATCGGGTGGATCAGGACAATGAATGCAGAGGCTTCTGTTTGGGGCAGGGGCTCCTTCTTCTCAATGCCTTCCTAACTACTGAAGAGACATCTCTCTTGGTTTTCTTCCCTGACATACGGGCCAGATGGATGAAATGTCCTGGATATGGGCAGCCATATTGTTGGCCGTGGAGTCATCCCTATGATGTTTGGTGTTGTAGGCTGTGTAAGCTCAAGCTATTTCCTCATCTGAAGATGTATCAGCCTCTCGGTTGTATTTTTCCCCTCCTTCCTCCTCAGATTCATCCTCATGCTCTTGTTTCTCCTGAGCTACTTAAAATATCTCCTCCGGGATCTAATGGATGCTGAATCCTCTGCTTTTGGCTTAACCAAGAAACCAACTAGGGATACTTTGATTCAGGATACCTTTATATCCTTCACACTATTTTTGTCCTTCTTATCTTTGAGGATGTTTTTTTATTTTTTTTTTGGGAGTTTGTGCTTTAGCCACACACAAACTGCAGACAGACCAATTCCGTCTTTCATAGATTTACACACTTTCAGTATAGTGACAGACTACATTGTAGCCACAGCAACCCTGGGAAACACTGATAAAGAAGGACTGCCATACATATGCACCACCTTCCCCTATGACCATCATAATTGGCAATGAAGGTTAATCGTCTTGCCCAAAGAATTAGTTAGATCTGTAGTTTGAACTGGGGAACTTTGGGTTGTAGGACAAGCTTCTACATCCTCCAAAAGTCTTGCCACAGAACTACGAGGAGAAGTAGTACTTGATGGGTTTTGGTGGTTCTCTCTATCTGCAGCACCTGAACAAAATATGCCAAACTAATGAAATGTTTTTAAAGTAGCCTACCTCCTGTCAGTGCTCCTGCTGCAGACAGTATAGCGATAACAACCACAGAAATTGGATGTTAAAGCAGGAGTCCAACATTAGAACCAGAACACATCCTGATACAGAGACTGTTTCTTAGGAAAGAAAATATTTCTTCTGATTTTCTCATCTTTGTTTTTTTTTTTTAAATATAACCCAAGCTTGGATGGGCACTGTTCAGAATTCACTAAAACATGTGCCTTTTTTACCCCTTCACAATGATGTGTGAAATATAGAGGAGAAATATTTTGGGTTAGGGTTAACCCTAACCCTAACCCTTATTTTGGTTTTCTAAATGTTGGGGCTAAAACCAAACAAAACATCAAGTACCTCTGACTTAATCACCGTGTCCAGCTGAAGAACGTTTCAGCACCTCTGCACCAGCTCCTGGGGGCTCTTAAGGTCCAATCTGGGCTGCAGGCGGATTAAAGCTCCTCTCTGTCCAAAGCAGCACAATCAGAACAGATCTGTCCCTTTCAGCCTTCTAACTGTCTGTTTTAGACAAAAGAGGTATCACCACTCACTTTCTGAAGTAGGCTCGATTCTGCTGAATATTTCATAACCACTTCTACTTTTACAGGACTCAGAAATATTTAGAGATATTCGGCTCATGAGAGCAGGGAGAGAAATGTCAGATTGTTGGTTTCTGGTCCTGTTTTATTCAATTTAGTTTAGTTATATATATATACAGTATATATATATATATATATATATACAGTATATATATATATATATATATATATATATATATATATATATATATATATATATATATATATATAGTGCCATTCCACAACACAATTCACAATCCATAAGGGTCTTTACAGAAGAAGTTCTGTACAGTGCTGTTGAAACATGTATTTTCCTTCCACTTCAAACCAATTATCTGCTTTGTGTTGCTTCTGACCCATTAAAACCCCAACAACATGCAGTGAGATCTGTGCTTTTAAAAGGAGAGAAAGTTGTTTTTTTTTTAACAGTGTCCTGTCTGGCGATGTGGCAATAAGAATAATTGTCTTGATGCCATAAAGAGCCCAACAGATTTTACTTTCACAAGTGTAGCAGTACCACTATTGCCATAGTGTTCCGCTAGATTTATGCACATAAACATCTGATTTCTTACTGTTAATTACTGATTTCTTCCTGATTCTTACTGATTTCTCACTGATTTTTAAAGATTCTGGTTTGCTCTTTCATGCCATCTTCTTCACACATTGAGGTCTGTTTAAGGAATAAAATCAATGGTTCTCATCCAGGTGCCTTTCCGGAAGTTGTTGAAAGATTTTAAATCAATCTAAAAAAGAAAACTAAAAGGAAAAATTGGTCAAACCTTCTTATAATAATGTTACTATAGCTGGGGCTGCAGTTCACCCCTACTGTTGGATGCACCAGAAACTGCCTGTAACTTACTGATGTTCAACTTCCAGGTCTTCCAGTTCTGTTCATCCTTGTCGCTCCTCAATTGCAGACTTATTCAGTTTTTAGGGTTCTGGTCAGAGTGTTATATTTCAATTATGATGTTACTACTTAGTATGTCATGTGGTTCTAAATATTTTTTAATCTTAATTTTTTTTTTCTTTAAATTATCCTAATTTCGTCTTATTCTAAGCTTTTTTATTCCTTGTGGGATTCAATAACAGTTTTTAAAAATCCTGGTTCAGGTTTGGCTCTTTTGTTTGCATCTCTTCCTACTGTCTCATGATAAGCAGGAGGTGAAATGGGTCAAATGCTGATTTATTTTGAGGCTTGGTGGAAGTTCAATGCTATCAGGGCTGAAGGTGGTGGTGGCCCCCTCATGCATAGTGCTTATTGGCTTTGGTTGGACATCCATCAGTAGAAGGTGTGCCACCTTTGGGCTTCCTCCTTCTGACTCAGTGACTCAGCAGCTGGCTGCTGGAGCCCAGAACCAGGACCTGGGCTGATGATTTGAGTTGAACTGTCCACATTTCCACGACTCACTGAGCACTGACTCTTTTTCTTAATTATTGCAGCCTTTTAAACTTCTGCTCTTAACCGTGTCTAAAGAAAGGCAGGGGGAAAGCAGTAAATTGGGTTCTAGGACATGTTGTCATTTTTTTAGACGTGATACTGTTTTCCAGAGATAAATTCCCCAAGTTAAAAGGAATAAAGCGAACTTTTTGAAAACTGTTTATCCCAGTGTACCTTTTTTCATGAGCTGCATCAGGATACAAAAGAACAAAAAGTGAAAAGGGATTTGAGACAATAATTTTTGCTGCTTTTAATGAAGATATGTGTCAATTTTTTGCTTTCTTTCATCTCCATAAACAGTTGGTGTTTGCTGGGTCACAGAGGGCTGGTGCGTGCAGTCTTTGGGCCAGAGGCAGTTCCACCCTAGCCTCTGTTAAACCATAGTTTTTATTCATCTAATATCTTGATCTGCTTGGCTAAATATTCAGTTTGTTCAGCTCAGCTTAATTTCTTTATATTTTTCGTATGGGTTTTTTTGTTAATACTTTAATCTATCCCTTTCTTTCCTTTGTGTCAATATATTTTACCTTTTAATAACTTATCAAAATCATTCATCAGACTCAGATCTCCTACTACACATTCAAAATATTTATGAATTTTCTTGTTTCTCTGAGCTCTGGTTTTAATTTTCTATAGGAAGCACAAATTTATCATGCCTCCTCTCTAAAGCTCCACCTGTTTAATTCCAAGGATTGACACAAAATCTCCCCCCACCCCCCTCTACACCTTAAACCAAACAGAACCTTATTCTATATTTACTGGGTTAACCAGATCCAGTTGACTCTTGTATTTGCAGGATTTACTAAAGTTCAGTTGGAACCAGAATACGTTGCTGCTGTTTGTTTGTTCTGTGCAAACAGAATCACTCAGCTTGTTAATCCCTGAAGGGCCCAATTGCTTTGAAGGACACTCATTAATCAAACACACATGGATATCATCTCTGGTATGAAAAGAATCAATTATTACAAAATAAATTAAATATAAAAGGGGTTTCGCACCATTCAGCTATTCAAAATTTGGTTCTACGAGCTTCTGATGCTGCAGCATGTTTCCTCTGCAGATGTTTTTGTCTCCAAAGAATAAAACCCTTGCAAAGAGGACAAAAGCAGATTCCATCACAAACATCTGCTATGAATCAAATAGTATTTCATTAATCGTCAGTAGATCAGAAGAAATTAAATCAGTTAAATAGTAATTATGACACCTTGCATTATTAGAGAACAAATTTGATCATGTTATGTATTAGATCTGGTCTGGTTTCTGACCAGTTACTTAGTAGATCTCTGGATCCAGTGAACATCACCATATGGAAAATAGTTTCAATATCAGGAAGAAACTGTTGCAGCCCCACATCATGACTGTAAAGATGTTCCTTCTTCTTGCTCTTCCCCTCAGACCAGAATAGATTATTTAAGCTCCTGTGGATTATTTAAATTCACAGAGAAAATTGATGTTATTGGATGCGATCCATAAGATGTAACTGCAGAAGTAAGATCCAGAATAGAATTTAAAATCGAATATAAAGCCCCAAATAACCAAGCTCCATATTATATTAAAGATTGAATTGTTCTTTATATTTCTAACACACCGCTACACTCTCAATCTGCAGGTTTACTAGTGGTTCCTAGAATTTCTAAAAGTTTTAGTTATCAGGCTCCTCTGCTGTGGAACCAACTACCTGTTTTAGTCTGTGAGGCAGACACCCTGTCTACTTTAAGGCTTAGATTAAAATTTTCCTTTTTTATAAAGCTTATAGTTAAACACAGAGTGATGTTTGCTCAGTCACTGGGTGAGTAGACATTAAGGTGGAGGTGGAGCATTAACAGCTTGATCGGTGGGAGAAAATTCAGTCCAGAGAGATATTTCTCCGTGGTTCTGCTATGACTCTGGCCTCGTAAGACCATCCTGATCTCGCGAGCTTTCAAGGTTTCACTCGCAGATCAGTCTGGCTACTTTCCGTTTAAGAAAATTTGGAGCAGTTCACCAAACGAACGTCCAATCAGCGTTGGCTTTGAGGCGGGTTGAGGTGTGACGCAACGAGAAGTGCGACAGTTCAGTCTAAAGAACATGGCGGCTTCAGCCGATGAAACTAGCGTTAGTGTGGCTATCGAGCAAGTTTTATCAGAATTACAGAGTATTTCTTCACTGAAAGAGTAACCTGGCGGAGTCAGGTTATTATGACTCTACCTGACTCATACCTCATGCAAAATAGTCACTTATACTGAGCTATTTTTTTTATATTTGTGCTACGTACTATATGTTTGGGCTGCTTAATGACATAGGGATCACTTCTCCTCATTCTGCTTCATTCTTTCTCTATTCTCCCATTCTGCAGTATTTATTAAGTTCCATACATAACCTTATTTTCTTTCTGCTTATTCATGTTATAGTAGCTCATCTGGTCTGTTACTGTTTGGCTGTGACTCCATCCTAAATAGAAATATTAGCTGTTGTGCTGCCATCAACATATTTGTTAATAGAGGTTGGAATTAGGACTGTGTTTCAGTCCTGTTTCTTTTACTGTGACTAACTCTATGTACTCTCTTTCATCCTCTGACATGGGAGCTGGCTCAGAGCTGATCTGCCTGGCTGTGTGTTTCCTGGAGGGCCCGTCTATGGAGCTGGTTGATAGTTGCCTTTTGTATCACTGCTTTATAGTCGGCCACAGCAGAAGGCTGCTCGCACTGTGCCTGGTTCTGTTGTAGGTTCCTTCCTGTTAAAATTGAGTTTTTCCTCTAAACAAAATGCAAATGAAAATGGTCACCGTAAACTCATCCAGGAGGAGCATGTATTGAAAGTCATTAACTGAAAGAATTTCCTAACCAATCTGTCTGTATTGTCTCTTTAAAGTCCCTGAAATTACACGTCGTGAATTGGAGCTACAAAAATAAAATAAAAACTAAAGTGAATGTAATTGAATTGAGAGTACTGCTGTATGTTTGTGAAGGCATATAAAGTGTAGTTCAATCACTAGTTTCTCTATTTGGCTGTTTGGGTCTTTGTGTCTGTCTGTTTGGAGCTGAGAACAAAACAGCTGACAGCTGTCAGCCTCCGGCCAACGTCCAGCTCACTCCCAGGCTGACCTTCTCTGTGGTTCTGCTCCTGCTGAGCGGCTCAAGGGTATCCTCTGAAGTCTCACTCCATCCTCAGGTGGACAGATGGACGGCAGCTCAGCAAACAACGGATATTCCCTTCACAAAAACATCTGAAGATCTATTTTAGGAAAGCAAGCTGAAGACAAAAATTAATCAAATGAAGCATTTGGTCTCATTTGTTGTAATATGTAAACTGTGAATACAGCATAACTGCCACTGGCATAGTAAATAAGGAAAACATCTCCTCATCTTCTCTCATTTTTAGACGCTGCTGAGGCCCCATTAGATATGATCACCGTTCTTTATTTCGGTCATTTTGGGTCATTTTACATTTTACTGTCCAAAAACAATGTTATGCTACAGACATTTGGAATAAGAGGTAGGAACAAGCGGAAAACCACAGCTCAAGCTGAGGCCCGCTTCCTTGAGTTTAGACTGCCCACAAGCTCCTGATTGGCCCATCGTCATGTGTGATTGGCTGTCACCGCTGTCACCTCTGAGAAGCTCAATTTACAAACATCTGATACGCCACTGAATCGGGTCTGTGATTGGATGGTCAAACATGCTGAAGTTAGTTATATTAAAACAATGATTGTGTCCCCACCACTTCTGAAATAAAAATTTCGTCCATGATAAATAACTTACAATTTTTATGTCATGTATTAATTTTCACAGGTAACTCGCAGAGCCATGTTAGCGTCAGAAGAGTAATTTCATCCATGCCAAACTATGAGGGGTAAAAAAAAAATCCCCTTGTAGGAAAGAGAGGAGCGCATCAAACAAAACCACATGAGGCATATGCCAGAAGCAGCTGATGGTCTGGTTCCCTCTGTCCTTCATCTCGTTGTTATTGCTTTCATTACCAGGTAAGATGCTTTGGGGACACTCTGAGCTCCCATCTGTTAAGCCTTTTCTTCAATGCCTGCTTCTCAGTCCTGCAGTAGGAGAGGGAGGAAACAGCTCAGCATGTAGCACTGAAGGCGTTTGATCAATGAGGAGTTTGTTGTGTGAGGCTAAACAATGACATCAGACAAACCTCTTAAGTCCATCTGTCTGTATTTTAGCCAGTCAGATTACACACCTGACAGGTAGAAGGGAACCTTTGAATCGGCTTGTGCAGTCTTGAGAGATTTGGAGTGGCTGTGCTTCCAGTAGTGTGAAGTACCTCCAGTCATGGACCTCCAGAGGAGTAGGATGGTCACCTGGAGGGATGAATTAATTCTAGTCTTTGGTCTCACTTTCCATTGTAAAAGTGGCTTCTTTCTCTAGAGTTTGGTTTCTGGAATTAAATCACCTCCAACCGCAGACATGTTAGCGACATTTTAACTGTGTTGCTGGAGATCAGAGAAAGAGCAGCTATCAGGGATCAACCATTCTGATCAGTCAACACTGTACACTAGGGTTGTCAAAAGTATCGATACTCAAAAAAGTATCGATACTGAAACGTTGTATCCGGATACAATACTCGTTTTTAAAAAATATCGATACAGTGCCACCACCTGTGGCACCTAAACAGTCATTCATCTAAAGTGCAGAATAGAGGACAATGCACTTTCTGAACACTGTGTGATTGAATAATTCTGTGCACTTTTCAGTTTCAGAGTTTTTTTTGTAACAGGTGCAGCTGCTGAGAATCATTATTGTTTCTTAACCGGTTTGGCTAGTGTCATTATTATGTGTGCAAAGTATAGCCAAGGAAGGAACACTTAATTTTAATGTTATACGTTTTTTTATCAAGCTTGCTAATTGTGCACAGCATACAACCTTTATTGTATTTATTTATTGTATTTTATTTATTAATGAAAATATTTCTGTAGAATTTTGGAGTCTCTGTTTTTATCCTTGTGGTATTGAAAATGGTATCGAGTATCGAATATTTTCCTTAGTATCGGTATCGAGTTGAAAAGTTTAGTATCGTGACAACCCTATTGTACACTAAATCAAAACTTCTCCGAATCATTGTATTATTACAGATAGATACTAATCATCTGTCCATCTGTTGTTGGTATAAATCTGAACATTACCCAATAATTGACCTAATATAATAAATGCTTTTGCTACTAATGCAGACCATAACCATCCAAATAAAAGTCCAGCCTAAGTATCACCTGCAGCATCTTTTCATTGACTTGTATGTGTGAGTGTTAAACAGGCATCTCACCCAGCATGCTGACTCTGTTAACACACAGTCAGGGAAGGGTTCATGTTTACTCTCCTGCAAACTCAGCAGGATCCCTGTGTTAATCACGGACCTCCGTGTACTCATATATTTGATGAACGAGCTCATCCATACTTTTATTAAAAGCTTTGATGTGTATCCTGCTCTGATTAAGAGTGCTTGTGTTTGTTAATCTCTGCAGTCTGAAAGTCCCTGTGTGTCCATACTTTAGAGCTGGCTGTCCTCTGACTGTCTTCTCCTTCCTAAATGATTTCCTGTAAGCAGATTTGCTGAACGCCTCAGTCCAGCTTTCAATAAAAGCATTCTTTGGACTGGTTTTTCAATTTGCATTTTATTTTATTTAAATAGTGTCAATTCTCACATCTAAGCACTTTACCAAAACACTTCAATCAGATAATACAGTAAGATTGGTTCAAAGTATTTTATCAAAGAAAACTCAGCTGATTGCATCACATGTTTGTCTCTGCAGGTTTTGCTCCCCCTGGTTGAGCATTTTTCCTCCATGAAAGCCTGTTTATCATGCATTGGATCTCTGCAGCTCCTCTACAGTTTCCATAGTCTGGCCTTTCAGTCTAGGTGAGCGTTTATGTCATGGGAGAACTGCAGGTGGCCTATCCTCTCTCTATGTTAAGACGATAGATTGAACCAGCTGGGTTTCTTAGTCTTGCCGATACGGTTTGTTTTTAAGGGCCAAAATCAGAGCCAAGTCTGATTATTCTTTTAACTCACGTAGTATCATCTTTCTGTTTTTTTGTGTGTTTTGTTTTTGTTATTTCTACAATGACAGAAGCAGGTGGTCTCTAACATATTAGCAGCAGCTGAATGTCAGATGGTGTTGTCCTTGTCTGCTGATAAATGTTGTAAAGTTCAAATGTTTGTATCAAAGCAGTGAGCTTTTCAGTTTTATCTGTGTTTGTACTATTTCAAGCATGTCTTCCTGTCATGGCCTCTCGTTCATCCTGCCTGCTCAACAGCTTCCACTGGCTGACCCACTTTATGTCTCTTAAGCCTCATTGGAGCAGCTTTAGGAACAAAGGGTTGAATAAAGCTGTAAAAAAATATAGAACACAAAGTGTGCTTAAGACTGTCATAGAAGAGAAAAATCCCCGTGAAACCTGATCTGCACAAATAAGAAGATGCTCTTAATAACTCCACCTCCATCATCCTTTAAGTTGTCCTGTTGTTTCCTCACTGTCTGTTCATATTGAATAAGTGGCCTGGTTGGATTCCATCTTATTCTAAGTCCGTTGGTCTGTGCTGGGAATATCCTGTTGTTGAAGGAGACCCCCTATGCTCTAAGACATTCCTTTTTTCCTATATTGCTCATGTCACAACGTCCAATCTCAGCTTAAGATCTTCAAGCGAGAAAATTCAGGTAGTGCTACTTATATAATTGGAGGGGATCAGTTCCTTTCAGATTGTTGGGATGACCCTCATTTGTCTTTGTTTATATTCACATCTGAGCACATCTGAACACTTCTTTATTTAAACCTGTTTCCTCATTCATGATCTCTTGAATATTAATGGATTTGTTTTCAATTAATCGGATCATTTAATGATCATTTGTCGTTTTCATCTTGTTTTAATAAGGTTTAATGATTTATACTTGCTTTGTGATTTCTTACTGAATAAACTTTACTAACTGGAGGAATACTTGAAGATATAAGAAGGATGTGGCAACATTAGCAAATAATTTTTCCTCACACTTTTCTCATTAAGCTCTCTTCCTGTTGCACAAAGCAATTATTGCACAGCACTAAGTACAACAGGGTCTGGACGATGATGAATGGACTATAATAGATTTTATATGATGTAGGGGGGTTGGAGTGTCCTTTTCTTCCAGGTGTGCTTTGATTCAAGCCCCTCAGGTACATGATTACATTCTGTTTGTAAAACTCAATCAGACCTTTATGATCATAGTAAACAACACGCCTGACAAAATGCAGATTGTGAGGCGGCACCTCACTCCTGTGTAATGAGTCATTTCACTAGGCTGTAATCATCTAAGTGGCAGGGGACTTTAGCTCTCCTGGTACAAAAAACACTCATGTTCAACAGCATTTAACTCCATTAAACATCTAAAGTTTTGCGGAAGTTGTTTCTGTCTTTCTATTATTTGCTGAGATACTCCTTTATTTCCGTGGAAGGTTTTGACTTTGGTCGGCTATTAACTGCCTTGGTCTAAGATGCTTTAATAAAGTTTAATTTGAATAGTCAAAATCAAAGCCAAATGAAAAACAGCAGAAATTTGAAAATAAACCCACTTTTACTAAATGCTTTGAAGGCAACTGCTCCTTATCTCTGCACATAAGCCTGAATTAGGCAAATTAATCTGCATATTGAAGAAGTCCACATACTGCATTTTTTTACAGTCAAGGAATTGCCCTTTTTCCATGTTTTACATATATTTCTTATCTTGCTCCATATAAAGGTAATGAATTCTGTGTCTGTTCTTGCCCTGCATCTGCAAGATCAGAGAAAACCAAAACCTTAGTTTGACCAGAACAAATTGGAAAAAAAAAAACCATCCTCTCAGGGTCCACCTCGACTCGTGAGGTCAGAGAGGTCAGGAGGGTCTTGTTAGGAATAACAGCTTGAGTTCTAACAAGCTGACTGGGGATGTTAAAACTTGGTAGAAAATAATGGTGAAGAAAATATTTAAACAAAGAGGTTAGCTGGCAGTGTGTGAGTGGACTGTTTGTCTGCAGTCTTTTAGTCTACTGTGAACAGTGGTGTCAAAAGTACACACATTTGTTACTTAAGTAGAAGTATAGATACTGCAGTTTAAAAACACTCTGGTAAAAGTTGAAGTATAAACTTGACCTTTTTACTCAAGTAAAAGTGAAAAAAGCATGTGCTCCAAAAACTGCTTAAAGTATAAAAGTATAAAGTAACCTTTAAAAATAGGTACCAATGTATAAATTGAAAGCTCAACTTTTTGACTATTTCGAAAAATTCTTTGAGATAGGGCCAAGGATGAAGGAGGTCTTGTTGGGCTCTGTCTCCATCTCCCGATTTGCTTTCGCTTGTGTCCGGCCTTTCAGACATTTCAACATCTTTTTCTGAATCCAAAATTGTAGCATGGCATAGACAATTTACATTTGCAGTTTGAAGAACACCTGCTTGCTTCTGATGATTTCTTTTGGCATCAGCATAAATTTGACAAATAGCTAACCAATGAGTGTTTGCTTTATATGACTCATCCAATTACACTAGTTTTCATTAGATCTGGGTGGCACCACTGATCTGCATTGGATGGCGAGCCAAGAGTAAAACGTTTGTTTTAAAAATGTAAGGCATAGAAAGTACAGATACGTGTGTGAAAATGTAGAAATCAGAAGTAGGAAGAAATATAAGTAACAGAGTAAAGACACCTAAAAAGTGTACTTAAGTACGGTAACAAAGTATTTTTTTTTTTTTACAGTGTCCTGTCTGGCAATGTAGCAAGAACAATAATTGTCTTGATGCCAAAAAGAGAGCCCAACAGATTTGTCATGATCGGTTTTAGAGATAAACCCACATGCAGAACACCACTGAGACTTGGTAAAAAGTTTAACAGAGTTTATTAGTTTTCAAACAAAGAAGACAAGATTCAGATTCTGGTCCGGGCAGGATTCTCTGGCGTCTGCAGAGACGGATAGTTGGTTAGCTGGGTATGCAGATAAGTAAAATGGATTCTCAGATATTTCAGTGGATACCTTGAAGAGGTCCAGGTTTGTTCAGAGAGAGGGAACCAGTTGGGATCAGAGACTGTTGGTTCAGCAGAGTGCTTAGGCAGCAGCAGCGTCTTACTTCTGACTTCCAGTGATCAGACCTTGGTTGAAGTGATCAGCTCTTTCCTAAGAGCAGCAGGTGGATTCCAGAAAGTAGTCTTCAGGTTTGGCTCTCTAGGGCAGGCAGGCAGATTCAGGTTAAGCTCATCCAGAGCTTCTCTCGAGAGACTGGTTTCCTAGGAGCGAGAAGACAGAGGCAATTAGTTTAAGGTTTCTCTAGGAAGATAACTATTAGTAAATTCAGAGGCTCAGGTTCGCTAACCAAACTTGGCTAACACTGCGGCGTTGAAGCAAGGTCTGGCAGCTGCTTATGAAGGCCTGTCTCCTGATGAGCTGATGAGCGTCAGCTGAGCTGGGGAGCTCCAGCCCAGGAGGATCCACAGCGCATTCTGCTGGAGAAGGTGGAGAATCTCCAGATCCCAACCAGATTTTGCTTTCACAAGCAGAGCAGTACAGCTATCCCATAGTGTCCTGCTTTATTTATGCATATAAATAGCTGTAATATAATTCATGCAGGGAGCATTACAGATTATATGGAGACTGCAATGTAAGTAGTACAGGAAAGGAAAAACTGAAAAAACGAGAATAGATAAATGAGAGAAGAGATAAAAGGGGAGATAAAAGGGAGATAACGATAAAACATCTTCAGTCTGCTTCATCACCTGCAAAGAGATGTAAAAAGAACAGCACAACCAACGGATATAGTATAAGAGATACAATAAAGTAACACCTAGATACTATCGCTGAAGTATAAGTAGTATTATTTAATCTGACATGTATACTGTGGTAGCTGAAGATTAGAATATGGGCTTTCTGTATGGAAGTGAATCTCCCAGTCCAGAGACAGGGAGCCAGACACAAAGCCCTTCAAACATCCACATCCAACCACCCCCACCGGAAATGTAATCCCTCCCCACCATGAACATTCAAACCACTCCCCAAACAAACAACGATAGACATCCAGGCTGGATTAATTCCCACTCCCCCTCCGTTCATTCCCACTCCCCTTCCCCCACTAGCAGAGCGCAAACCCCTGAAGGGGTAGGCCACCCCGAGGCATCCCAAGCCCAGCCCCAATTGCGGCAACAGACTTCCGGGTCAGATTCACTAGGCACCCCACTCCGAGCACCCCCCAGAGCCCTAGGACCCAGTGACCACCAAACCAGCCCCCGCGCCCTGCAGGACGCGTCCCAAAGCCCCTGACTACACTAAGTGATGGAGCCGATCAAGAGAGCCCAGAGAGATCGGTCTGATGGGGATGCAGATGCTATCTCAGATTAATATGATCCAACAAAAGATCTCTATAGCTACTGATTGATGCTGAGTTTTTCCTTACTTTTCCAATTCATGAGGATAGTTTTCTTTGTGAAACATAACGTAGTGAAAGCCATGCAAACAATTTTTTTTCCCAAAGTCACCCACAAAGCAAACTGATAGGGAAGGTGAATTTTTACTACCCAGGCACAGTGATAAGTCCTTACATACCTGTACACAGAACCTCTGAACTGGCATGCATAACCATAACGCGTAAATATAATTATCAAAATGATTGCCTATGCACTGTGGACAGATATTAGATTGTGCAAAACCCATCTTTTGTATTGTATTAGTTATAAATTATATAGGCGTAACTTTCTTAAGGACTGGTGTGGACATGTCCCCACCAATCTTCACCGGTAGGGGGACAGTCCCCACCAATATTTTGTACACGTATTTTGCTTTGGGTGCTGTGTATATCTGATTAAAACCCCATTCATGCCGCTCCTCAGAAAGAAAATAAAAAAAGTTCTCCCCGCTGCTCACCGTCCACAAACCCCGACAAAAAAACTCAGAAAAAAGAATCTGTTGCCTCTCGCTTTCTCCCCATCACCCCCCTCCGCCCTCTCCCCATAACACCTGTCGCTTCCCTCCAAAAATGCTAACCCGTTCAGGGACAGCAGTGGACTCAGACTTGCAGGTGAGAGGGACTTGTGGAAATATTAAGACCTAATTTTAGTCAGGAGAGACTTAAAGTAGTAAAAGAAAAGAGAATAGTGTAAAAATAAGTTAATACCGTATTTAAAATATAACTGAACCGTTGGAAAAAAAACTCAAACCACTTTTTTCCGGCCCTGTTATGTCAGCTACACTAGAGTCCTGCAACGGGTCGGGTACCCGCGAAAAATACATAAATAAAAATAAACGGGTCGAGCGGATATTGAATTGAAGATATCCGCGGGTGACGGGTCGGGTTCAGTAGTCATCCTAACGGGTTCGGGCGGGTGCGGGTTGGTAAAACTCGACCCGTGCAGGTCTCTAAGCTACACTACATTCAGTATCGTTGCCATAGAAACAGACAACAGCGCCAGTATATCAGAATTATACTAAAACACACGCAAATAATTTCCCACACAAAAAACAGGACTTTCAGTCCATTACAGTTTTCCCTTTTTAGAGGGTTGTTTATTTTGCGTTTATTAAGTGATGGCTGTGGTATATTAGCTTTCACTGCTATAAGCTTTCGAAGCAGTGATTGATTAATTTAAACACCTGCTCTACTGATGGTCTATCGGAGTTGGTGTTTAGGTTGAACATAATGAACACCTTTTATTTGAAGCTTCTTGTAGCTACTGTTTTAATCCCGGCTTCACTTAAAACTTTTTCCTGACCTTGTTATATATTTGTCATAGTGTTGACATTAGTAGCAAGCAGCAAATAGCAAGCACTGCGCCCCTTTTTCTTTTATATGTACACGTACATTTAAGATTTAGCGTGTTATGTTGACAACTCATGAGCAAGCTGCTTTTTGCAATCTAGCAGGGAGGTAAGGATAGGATCTTGCAGGTGTGACGTCACTCTGCAGGGGGTCCAAAGATAAAAGATTTAAACAATTTTGGCATTGGAATTTCAGATTTAAGGGAGTTAGAAAGTTCACTTAGTAAAAGTACAAATAATAAATCTGATTACCGATTACTTTTAAGCTGGTTGAACATACTGCGACAGACTGGTGACCTGTCCAGGGTGATGCCACCTCTCACCCAGAACGGCTAGAGATATGCACCAGCACCTCCTGATCCCACTGAGGGATAAGGTTAAAGAAAATGGATGGTTGAACATAGTCCGCTCTCCCAGATTCTATCAAATCAGTATTGATACCCTCAGGGGCGGATTTAGGAAATTTGGGGCCCTAGGCAAAGACAGGCAGGGGGCCCCCTGAGAAGAAAACCCATAAAACAGACCCATTCTACTGATAGAGAAATGTTAATAGAATAGACATCCATTATTTGTTCTAGGTTTTGTCCCTCTCTTCTTGTCCCTTTTTCCTCTCTATTTATCAGCGTTCTGATGGCATTTTAGCCAAAGGATTTTTATCAAAAACATAATTAATGTGCACAAATAAGGAATAGTTGTATTAACTATACATTTAAACAGAGTTTTATGGGGCCCCCAGGAACTTGGGGCCCTAGGCAACTGCCTAGTATTGCCTAATGGTAAATCCCCCCCTGGATACCCTGCTGGTGGATGTTGCTTAATCATATTCTGCTTAAGGCCCCATAAGATCTTGTCCAAGTCCTGGTTTAAAAGTAAATGAATTTTAAAAAGTGACCTAAAATTGACCGTCAATAAATGTTCTACAAAATTGATATATTTATTTGATTTCTTTGATTTGTACTGTCTGTTTAGATTTATGTGATATTTTTTGCACAAAATATATAAGTGAATATTGTAACAGTTATTTTTTCAACTGTAAGCATTAAATTGATAAATGTTATTCACATTTTTTTGGCTTTATCCTTTCCAACAAAAAAAAAAAGGCGTCGCGCAGGTAGCTCCCTTTCCTTATGAGCCGTCCCCACCAACTTTCAACACAAAGTTACACCCTTGGTAAATTGGGATTTCTAGTCATATCTGAGCTCGGAGGTTTTGTTCAAAGATGACTGATAAATCCTCCTCCCATTTAATAATAGGAAGAGATATTGGATCATCTAGTCAGTGTCCTGTACAATTTAGACAGTAGTTTGGGGGGGTTTAACGCTAGGAACTCTAATATATTTGTTGGAATTTGTAAACCTGCACTAATATGCTTAAATTTGTTTCTAATTATTTGTTCATATGCTAAGAATTTATTGTTAATACCATATTGCATATTTAATCTAGCAAATGTGACAAATTCCGCTCCTTCAAATAAACAATTCAGATATGTAATACCTTTATTAATACAGTACGGAAAGTTTATCATATTGGAATGTCAGGATTATTCCAGATGGGTGTACGACTGCATGGGATAAGTGATGACTTCATAATTTTAAGAAATTCCCACCATGCTGTCAGGGAAGAACTGATGATAATATTTTTTAAAACATGAATGCTGCTTGATATTAGAGCTAATAAACAGCAAATCTAAAATTATGATATTGCTGCATATTTCCTGTTCTGTGTCTATCCAGTGTCTAAGGGATTAAGTTTTATCCATTTAGAGATGTATTGTAATCTATTTGCTAAGTAGTAGTTTTGGAAGTCATGTCAATCTAGTCCCCATGTCTTTATTTTTCTGTAGTGTCTTTATCTGATACAAGGGGTTTATCTTTCCAAAGAAATTTAGAGATGGAAGAATCTAGAGATTTAAACCAGTCGGATCATGGTTTATTGGGGATAATTGAAAATAAGTAGTTAATTTTAGGTAAGACAATCATTTTAACTGAGGCTACCCTACCCATAAGGGAGATCGGAAGCGATTTCCATCTTTCTAGGTCCTCTTTTATCTTTTTTAAAAGCGGGATGCAGTTAAGTTTTGGTAAGTCAGCTAATTTAGATGACACAGTAATTCCCAAATATTTTATATTTCCTGATTGCAGTTGTAAACCTAGGGGACTCTTTAGAGAGCAATTAATTGGTAGTACTATAGATTTAGCCCAATTTATAGAGTATTCTGAGACTTTTGAGAACGATTCTAGTAATCTTATCACTTGATAGAGGCAAGTATTTGAGGGCTGGAGATAAAGTAATACATCATCTGCGTAAAGACTAATTTTATGCTCTATTTTCATGCATCCCTGCCTAGTGCCCTTCTGGAGAAAAAAGCTGGAAGATGTTTGATTATTTTTCCTTACACAGGCTGTGGGGAAGCTGTATAAGATTTTTTTTTGTTCTTTGTTTCTTGACACCTCTGACTGTTAATGAGTCAGGAAAGCCTAGAAACCTAGCACCTAAAGTCCAACTGTGAGACTACGGGGTTTTAAAATCCATCCTAAGGTGACCGGCGATAAATCCTTCTGTCATAATTTGAAAGGCTGTTTGATCACCTGAACTCCTATTTTTTTCCTAACTCTTAAATCGTAATATTTTATCATTGGGTGTCTCAGAACCTCCTGGTATGTTAACAATGTAGTTCAGGTAACACAGTGTTCTGTAAAGGCTCTGTACACAGCGAAGTGTTAGTTCAACTCTTGAGAGATAAAACAAACTCATACATTTGACACCTATCAGGGTTGAAAACTTCTCCACTTTATAGTGTCAAAAATTAACACCACATACTAAAAGAGCTAAAAGAGGATTTATGAACAAATGAAGCTTAGGATCATCAGTAGCACAGTGGTGATTAATCCCATGCTGTCTGATACACTGTAGCCACAGCTGCCCTGGGACATGCTGAAAGAAACAAGGCTGCAGTAAACTGGCACTATCAGGCCCTCTGGAGACCAATAATTTACATAATAATAATTCAATTTTATTGTCATTAACACATGTGATTTACATGTGATTTAGATGTCTCATGCAAGAACACGACTGAACTGGTTGCCAAACAAACTTCTACATCCTACCCCACAGCACAAAATTCTATTTATGTCATCGTTATTGAAGTGTTTTTAAAGATAAAGGTCCACAGATAGGCTGCCATTCTGAGATAAACTGTTTATCTTAAAATCAACACTTAACAGAGCTGCTTGAATTTCACTCAGCAGGTTAACACCAAGCCATTGGAGGGACTAACTCGCACATAGTTTATTTGGACTAAACAAGTGTGGAATTAACACTGTACTTTAAACATACAATACCAACTCTGGAAATTTAATTCATTTCTTTTTGCTGTGTAGCTTTGTTTTTTGTGTTTTTTCTTTAGTCCCTATGCTCTGCTTTGAGCATCAACCCAAATGTTCCTTTTTTGTGTTATAAAATTAAATGATAAAAGTAAAATCTGAACCATGCACCAGGCCTTGCATCTCGTTTTGATACCCAGATCAAGTCATATTTGTAACTGGGGACTTTTTAGGCTTTGAATAACAGCTGTCTTAACTTTATTAGGTTATCCATTTAATTTGTTACATAACCACCTAGCCCAGTTGTCACGGTTAAGTGGATTTTTTTGAGGACCCAAATGCAGAGATCAGGAGGCAGACGTGAGTTTTGTAGATTTAATCTGGGTTCTCACAGGTAACTGAGGCTAAGTCCAAAAACATAAAATACTGAAAACCAAAAATCAAGAAAACCCTGCTAGAAAACAACTACAAAGGCACAAAATTACTAATAAAATAAAGCTTAACTTAAACAGAGGACAGAACCCTGAAACTACCATTTCATCATTTTACAAACCTCATAATTCAGTTAAACCAAAATGGTTTTTCAGGAAGAGGAAAAGTAAGAATTTATTTTTATATTCACTAATGATGGGGCAACGGTGACTTAATAATTAGATTTGTTTTTCTTTCATCCTGTGGGTTGCCGTCTCTACTTAAGTCCCAGCTTGTAATAACGTGGTATAAATGCTCCATTGAGACAGATCGGTAGTCGTTTTCATTACATATATAATCCACTGCATAATTAGTGAGATATTTACTATTCACACGTGTGATTGGGCTGAAGATAAGGTGTATGAACACTGAGTTGCCCATTGTTTCACTGAAGCCATGTCAAAACGCCAATCAAGGGAATGCAAACGCATCTGTGATCAATTGTTTTCTAGTGACTTTGACAATAATGCAACATTTACCCAGGATGATAGGAAAATGTTGCAAATTATGGTTGAAAAACTTGGAAAACTGGACATCTTGAATTAAGTAAAATCTGACGTTTCAGAGTTAAAACGTTGAGTCGAACATAGTCATGATCAAATGAATAGGAGATGAAAATGCAACAAACTATCATGAAAAAATAGGTAACAAAACCTGAAACTTGAAACAACTAGACTGACAACAGAGAACGATAAATTAAAGGTGGATTTGCTGGAGCTCCGCTGCAGGAGTATGTGGGACAACCTGCCGATCATGCGAATTAGCCAAGTTGAAGTAGAAACTTACAGCATTGCAGAGAACCTTGTTAGAGATTTGTATCTCTCGAGTTCTTTTCTCTGAAAAGAGATCACCCTGACAAACTCTTTAAATAACAGTTCATAACTTCTATGTGTTAAATAACCAGGAGGCATGACAACAGATTCTGATAGAAATTGTAATCTTACTCAGATCAGAGAAATTGTTTAGGGTTACAGAATGGCAGCTGCTCACCTCTGGGCTCACCTCTCAGGAAGTGGCCCCGGTTAACAGTTAATAAGGCATTTTATGCATCTCCAGTCTGCCACATCATCATATTTTACATCAGACACATCCATGGCTCCAGCCTTATCAAAACAGGACACTTTGTTCTTAGCTGAAGGACACTGCTCTCATTCCATTTTCAAATCTTTGCCATGTACAAAATGAAGATCATAACTGTATATCCAGACAGAGGAATTGTTCTTATTACATTAAAATGTCGGTTCTGACGCGCAACAGGCAGCACATCCCAGGGTGTGATAAACTCTCAAATCTTCAATGATAATTATCCTAACAACGTCATCAGTCTTTCAGCAGGAGAAACTCGACATCCCGGAGGAAGAGATCTGCAAGATCCAATTGGAACGAGCACACAGGATTGGAAAGCACAAGGAAAATCGAGACCTATGGTTTTGAAGTTTCCTAACTACAATTGGAAAGATAAAGTGCTTGCACTCTCCAAAAAACTAAAAGGTACCACATTCTTATACCAGCCAATACCCAACTGAAGTGGAAGATGTACATTAATTCCAATCATGAAGTCCTTTATGCAAAAAGGACAACCTTGTGTTGATAAACTTTATGTTAATGCTGAGATGTACTGGTGAGGGGAAGCATATAAAGAACAATAACAAAGTCTCATTTTAACTACAACATTGCCATGGAAAGAAATATTGGGACTGGACAATATAGATATTATTAGAAAATGGTCGGCGGAGGATTTATTTAACGGGCTATGTGTTAGTCTGCTGAATGTGTGCATGTGGTGTGGATCGGGGGGTTGTGGATTTAATTTTTTTGTAAAATTGGTTTCCTTGAAATTGGCAGGTGATGATGTAATTTTTAGATACAAGATTCTCAAATTTATAAAAATGATGTTATTAAGAGAACCAATTAAAAGCAGAATTAATCTACTCAGGTCTCACGGTCTAGAAGAACGACAATGAAGTAGGAATAAAAATGTGGCTGAAAGAAAAACCCAATGATCTTTTTTTGGTCTTCAAGAAACCCATTCAACAGTTTTAGATGAGGATAAATTGAGGAAAAAATAGAGTGGTCCAATTTTCTTTTCACATGGTCACAGAAATTCAAAAGGTGTTTTGATGAAAACACATTTATATATGTTTTTATATATGTGTAACTGTATATTTATACATTTATATTCCAGTTTACTGTAACTCTATAGATAAAGATTCACATGGATGCTGGTTAATATTAAATAAAATTATTCAGGGTCAAAAGATGTGCGTTTTGAATCTGTATGGGCTAAACGTAGACAAACATTCACACATAAGTTGCAGGAACAACAGGGAGAAATTATTAATGTGAGTGACTTTAATGTTGCCTTAGATAGGGTACTGGAACGAAAAGGGAATTCTTCAATAGATTATCATCCTCAATCTTTAAAAAAAAAAAATCCTATGGATGCATTAGATATAATATATGTCTGGAGATTTAAAAATCCTAAAGTAGTACGATATACTTGGAGAAGACAAAACCAGGCCAGTCGTATTGACTATTTTCTTATATCATTTTCATTGTTAAACAAAGGAACTGCAATATCAATTGATAACAAAATGCGCTCAGATCATAATTGCATAGGATTAAACATTGCAATTGAAGAAAAATATAAGTGGGCCTGAATATTGGAAGTTCAATCAAATTCTTCTACGAGATGATGAATTTATTGAGAAAACTAAGCAAATTATAAGTGACTTTTTTAAAGATAATGTCAGATCTTCAAATCCCCAGATAGCCTGGGAAGCCTTTAAATGTTGTTTTAGGGTACATGCCATTGCTTATTCCTCATGGAAAAAAACAACCTAAAATAGCAAAACAGGCATCAAAGAAAGAAATTGAGGATCTACAAAAGGTCATTGATGGTAATGAGTATCCCACTAATGAACCATTGATTTCCTTAACAACAGAACAAGAGGAATTAGCTGTCTTGGTCGAAAAACTGTTAGCGAAAAGCCAAGAATGCAACAGAGCAATTTGGATGAAAAAAGGTGAGAAGTGTTCACATTTTTTTCTTAATATCCAAACCAAAAAAATCCTAACACATTTTTTTAAGCTTATTCAAACAAATGGAAAGGTATTGACTTTAAACGCCTTATTGTTGAAAGAAGAATGAATGTTTGATAGGACTGTGAGGGCAACGCAGTGACAGAGCAAACATTAATAGGATGACATGTCTAACTGGAAGTCATTCTTCAACAGTTAATCCATCCCATCTTTTTTGTTTGACCAACAGTTTCTCATTTAAGATATCAATTTAGGGTTTAGACCTTATCTTCTCTTTTTTCTCTGCATTATTGTCTAAGTCAGTGATTTGTTTTTCCTGCCTTGTCTTGTGAGTCACTTATAAACAAACCAAAACAACTTCATGGTTCCTCATCTTGTGACCTCTGCCATCAGTCAGAGCTGTCCTTCAGCTGTCTCTGAGACTCGATCGTGTGTCCTGTTGACTCATTAAGCCTGTCATTCACTCACACCTTGTTGTCTTGACCTGAAGACCACAGTGAGCCTGTCTTATTTTGTGATTGTCAACGTGTTTTTTAGCCACTAAACCAAAGACAATCTTTCTGTTACATAAAGACAAGGAGACAAGTGATGATCCTCATTTTTATGTTTATAGCTTTTACCCTTAACTGGAAGCATGCATTAATTCAATTCAATTCAGTTTATTTATATAGCGCCAAATTCACAACACATGTCATCTCAAGGCACTTTACAGTTCAACCAGATCATACAGTCAAATTGATACAAAGTTTTCTATCTAAGGAAAACCAGTTGATTGCATTGACTCATTGACTCAAATACAATCCCTCACACTAAGCATGCTTGTAGCGACAGTGGAGAGGAAAAACTCCCTTTTAACAGGAAGAAACCTCCAGCAGAACCAGGCTCAGTGCGAGCGGCCATCTGCCGAGGCCGACTGGGGTTCAAGGAGACAGAAGCAGAGATACAAAAAGCAGCTGTAAAAGGCGGCCCCGTCCAGGAAACACACAGCCAGGCAGACGAGCTCCAAGGCAGCTCCCATGCCAGAGGATGAAGAGAGCACATCCACCCAGCCACGGCCAGAGAAACAGGACCACACCTGAAGACAGGCCGATCTCCAACATCTACAAACAAGGGTGTTGATGGAAGCAGCACAGCTGATGTTTCTTTCCTGGATGACGTCACAGCCAAACAGGAACAGACGAGGCAAAGCTACTCTGAGGAAAAGCAGAGAGAGCAGAAGGTTAGAGATTGAACAAACAGATTCTGCAGAATAGGAGAACAGAGAGAGAATGAAGCAGAATGATGAAATGGGGGTCCCTATGTCCTCCAGAAGTCTAAGCCTATAGCAGCATAACTATAGAGATAGCTCAGGATAACCTGAGCCACCCTAACTATAAGCTTTATCAAAAAGGAAAGTTTTAAGCCTAGTCTTAAAAGTAGACAGAGTGTCTGCCTCACGGACTAAAACTGGTAGTTGGTTCCACAGGAGAGGAGCCTGATAACTAAAAGATCTGCCTCCCATTCTACTTTTAGAAATTCTAGGAACCACTAGTAAACCTGCAGATTGAGAGCGAAGTGCTCTGTTAGGAACATAAGGAACAATCAGATCTCTGATATCAGATGGAGCTTGGCCATTTAAGGCTTTATATGTGAGAAGGAGGATTTTAAATTCTATTCTTGATTTAACAGGAAGCCAATGAAGAGAAGCCAGGATAGGAGAGATATGATCTCTCTTTTTCATTTTCATCAGAACTCTGGCTGCAGCATTTTGGATCAGCTCAAGGCTTTTAACTACAGTTTGTGGACTTCCTGATAGTAAAGAATTACAATAGTCCAGCCTTGAAGTAACAAATGCATGGACTAGTTTCTCAGCATCACCCCTGGACAGGAGATTTCTAATTTTTGCAATGTTCCTCAGATGAAAGAAGGAAATTCTAGAAACCTCTTTGATATGGGATTTAAATGACAGGTCCTGATCAAAAATAACACCAAGATTTTTTACTTTATTATCTGAAATCAGTTTAATCCCATCCAAATGAAGTGACTGGCTAATCAGCTTCTTTTTCAGAGACTCTGGTCCAAAGACTATAACTTCTGTTTTGTCTGCATTCAGAAGCAGAAAGTTAAGAGTCATCCAGGTTTTTATGTCTTCAGACATGCCTGTAATCTATGTAATGGGTTAGCTTCATCTGGATTTATAGACAGATATAGCTGGGTATCATCAGCATAACAGTGGAAATTAATCCCATGCTGTCTAATAACTCTACCAATTGGGAGCATGTATAAAGTAAAGAGAATTGGTCCTAGCACTGATCCCTGTGGTACTCCACAGGTAACCTTTGAGCGTGTTGAAGATCTATCATTAACATAAACAAACTGAATTCGATCAGATAGACAAGATTTAAACCAGTCTAGTGCTGTTCCTTTAATTCCAACAAAATATTCAAGTCTTTCTAAAAGAATATTATGGTCAACTGTATCAAATGCAGCACTAAGATCCAACAGGACGAGCACAGATACAAGTGCATTATCTGAGGCCATGAGAATATCATTAGTGACTTTCACCAGAGCTGTTTCAGTGCTATGATGATAATACACTCATATGCTGCAAAATTAGACTAACAGTACAAATATTACCAAGCAGTTTAGTCAACACAGGAGGAAAGGTCCCAAAGATTTTGAAATCTTGAGGTATCTATTGGACTACAGTCCCACAACCTGATCAATGGGTCCTCTCGATTCAGTCCAACAGCACTATTGCTGTGGTTAAGCAGGTTGATGCCAGAGCCTCTTCAAGGCATGGTAGAGCTCATTTAAATGGTTTTCGTTTTTATCCAGGTTCTGGGAAGTTCAGATTAGTTAGTAGTATCAGGTGACGGTGAAAAGAAACCAACAGCCTGGAATTAGGATCTGGTTTTAGCTTGTTTTCCTTTTCATTAAGGCTATTTCCGTATTAAATATGGTAAATGACCTGTACCTATATAGAACTTATTTAACTCAGGAGACTTGACCAATAGTGCACACGAACACTGACAGTGCCAAGCTACACTGTAGCCACAGCTACCCTGGGGCTCACGGACAGAAGCAAGGCCGCTGGCACAAGCAGGCCTTCTGACCACCATCTCTGCCAATATGTATTATACAATAATAACAACAGTCACTTAAATTACTATTCTTTTTATAGAGGCTGGATAAGTCAGTGATACAGTCTGAGGGACCAAACTTAAATAAGGACAATAGGTGTTTAAAATTTGAAAAAGTGTTTTAATTTAATAGTGTCAAAAATAGTTAACAAAGGCTCAAAAGCAAAATAACTTAAATAATAAATAACATGGATCTGGGCCCAACTTAACTGAGGTCAACTGAGGAACCAACTCAAACAAAAAACTGACCTGCAAACAAATAACTAAAGGCTTCTTAAATAGGGATGGAGTAACCCAAGTCTACCACATGAGGGAGGCACGACATAACAAAAGAACCAATAAATACAAAATTAACAAAAGCATTCTATGAAAAAAATAAACCAAAACTAACTTTTATGTGGCAGAAACAATACTATAGTATTTAAGTGACAAAATTAACAACTTGAAACAAGTCTCCCCCGTCAGTCTTTTGAAAAACAAATGGTACGCTCCAGGTTTCCTCCTCCAGCTGGTTTGTATCAGTAGAACCTCAAACAAAAAACAAGTGTAAATAAACAATTCAGACAGACATTAACTAAAGTGTGCACCCATTAGAAAATACATGTCTAAAAGAAATAACCAACCTAAACATATAAACTGTAATATGATATGAAGCAAGAAAAAAATACTAACATGATGTGGTGGTGGGAGGATCATCCACCACATAGAGTTACTGAATTAAATTAAATTGTTATAGTGTTTTATTAAAATGACTGTAAAAGAGCAGCAAGGGTAAAAAAAAACATAACATGACTTAAAAATTGGGATCAGGAAAATATGAGAAGGATATGATTAGTTTCATTTCCACAGTTCTGATCTTGTTTTTGCCCAGAACCAACCAATTAACCACTAAGCTAACAAAGCAGCTAGCTTGTCAAACAACACTTTACAAATATAACTAGCCAATCAGCTAGGAACATCTGCTCAGCATAAATGTTTGATCCAGGTTTGGGTAAAATAGAATATAAAAATCCTACACTGTCCCACTGGTCTGTCGGCATTCAGCTTCATAAGAGCTAATAACTCTCCCTCAGTATAACCACGTTTAACTTCTGAAACAGGTTTCCACACTCCAACTGCTGTTCAGTTGACCAACCCTTTGTTTTTCTACTTTTTCCCCATTTTCGGTTTGGTTCTTTGAACTCTACAGAGATACAGGGACATCGTGAATCATGCTCCCTGAGCCTCTTTGTCTCATCGGTAATGAGTTGATTTAGGCTCTAGTCGGGCATTAAGATATGGAACCCTTTTCATGACAGCATAAATCAAGCCAGTGTTCCTGTCTGGTTTTGCCTCCTCTTTGGCTTTATACATTTTCAAAACGATTGGCATCATTACTGCCACCGTGACCTCCCTCAAATTTCCTAACAACTGAATGCATGTAGGCCCCGAGTTAAGAGGCAGAATAGAGGGATTCAAGCACGCATTAGTCACGCACATCAAATCACAAGCTAATATATCACTGCAAAATGCTATTAACTGTTCTCCCATTTATAAAGATATTATGTGCAACAGCTGGATATGAGATTCATGCATTTCAATTTTTGTTTATTCATGTCTGTCAGGTACAGTGCTGTGCAGCCAGATTCACAACATGCATGAAATCAGGCTAACTGAAATAAATCTGTGGCCTTAAGTCATTTAGTTACCATGTAACAGAGACTGAAAGAACTACATCAGAAACAGACCCATATGTAGAACCATTTCTAATAATAAGAAATTGGTCCGGTTAAACAAACTGCCGCGGAGCAAGTTTGAGCTTAAAGCGGCCTTTAAATGATATGAAAATTATAATTTATTTTAGAAGTGTTTGATCTTGTTGCAATTTCTCAATAATTTGAATCAAGCCAGACATTACTTCAATAAGTATCCACTAAGAGACATTATTGTTGATTTCATCTTTGTGATATTTGAGTTGTTATGGTAATGTGTGATAAATACTAAAGCTCGATCTTTTAACCTTCTCCTTTTCTGATCTGTAACCTTAAGAGAATATGAATTTTTAGTGACTCTTGATCTTTAACAAACTAAATCTCCATGTTCGAGAAGTTGAGCTGTTACCTGCTGTATTGGGAATGGTAGCATACTGACAGAATACAGCAGCAATAAACAAACACACATCTTCCTGATGATGTTAAGGGTGACAGCAGAACGTCTCACATAACATCAGCTGGCAGAACACTGGTCCACATAATAAAGACTCTTCTTGCTGTTATCCGTCAATTCTATTTGTCATATATTTAAAAAAAAAAAAACGCCATAATTCATTAACCAGAGAAAAAAAACATTCTGATTTTCCTAAACAGAAATGAGATCTGTCTAAATTATGGAGGTTGAACTACATGTTGTAATGTCATTGATTTAATGTCTGGCCGTGGACCATATCTTTCTGCAGAGTGTGACCTTTAATGAGCCTCTTTAGGTCCAAAGAAGTTGTTTACACTCTGAGGAAAGCTAATGTTGATCATATTTTTCTGTAGAGTGTAAGAAACAACAAGCAGCATTTTAATTGTCTTGTTATGTGTGACGTATTATTTCTGGCTGGATCCCCAGATGTTCTCTGAATGTGCAGTGGAGATGCAGCTAAGAGGCTAAAGCTTTACAGAAAGAACAAAAAAATTAGCTCAGAACTTAGGATAAGTTGCCATGACAGGAGTAAAGGAGTTAAAGAAAGTTTTTGGCCTTTACTGCAAAATTGGTATCCATACTTTATTATTCCTGTTTTATCTGGAGTGGTTTTGTTTGGTGGCTGGTTAGCCAGTCATTAGCAGTACTAGTGAACACAGAGCCAAATGACAGCTGTAGAGGCTTTTGCGTCTGTTGTATTTTTGTTTTTCTTTTTTGTAGCTCTTAAAGTGAACAGACTGTTGAGTGGTGTTCAAAGTGTCAATGAGTTCTGTGGGTCGGAAACAGCAGAGATTAGTTTCTTTGAGCCAAAGAGTCTCTTCTGTGTTTTAAATGCTGTGGAACCAGTGGAGAGACACATGTGATATTCTCCAAGGCTACAACCCAATTTCTTCTCGATAAAATCTCATTCTCAGCAGGGCTTGTGTAAAAACTGCATCCAGGCATCTGCAAAGCACCACTTTACACCCTCACTGTGTGACCCACCGGTGTTTGTTCAGGGTCAGTTTATTTAACATTTACCACTGGTTTAGCTCCAGACAAGCAAGGCTGCCTTCAGTCTATTTGATTGCTTTTTTTGATGACGAACTCCAGGTTTTTCACCTTTTCTACCTACAGCTTTATATCATCTAGCATCTGTTGAGCTACAACTGTAAGGCTAGTGCAAAATACATTAACAGCGAAACAGAAATTTAAGTGTGTGAAATTAGTTAAAAACAAGCAAGCAGTTCTTGAAATATGTCATTAATAATAAATACTAGCTTCCACTGGTATTGAGCAAATATATTCATGACCCCAAGCTGCAGCGGATCAAAACTCTAATTATACGCCAATATTATTGATCCAAAGTACCGTAGTTTGCCCTGAGCAAATTACCAATTAAATTTGACCGTTGACAGACTTATTTGGACTCTGTATAAATTTAAGTTGAACCACATGTTAGATTTTTTTATCGTCTTTTTGATGATTAATTTTATCATCTTTAATGATTAATGAAAATTAATCATTTGATTACCTTTATGCCAATACAACCTACTTTTGTCTGCACATTTTCACCATCACTTCTTTTGCTACTGAAATCTGCTAATAAAAAGCATGCCTTGCTTTACGTCATTATTGAGGGTTCTGTTTGGCTTTGGACTATAAAATTGTGTCAAGGGTAGTTGTTAAAAAAGTTAATCAGTTTAATCCAAACATCCAAGACAGGGCAACACTTGATACTCAGAATTTAACATGAAAACCTTTCAGTCTCTGATAGTTATCGATCAATGAATATTACATTCAATTCACATCTATTCAATTTAATTAAGTTATTTATATAGCACCAATTCACAATCCATGCCATCTTTGGAATTAGTTAATAGTTACCTTTTGTATGTGTGCTTCTTTTTCCTTTTGAACCCCTGGCGGCAAGATGCTATTCATACTGAGCCTGGTTCTTCCTGTTAAAAGGGAGTTTTCCCTCTACGACACTTCCGCTACATGCGTTCTTGGTGTGAGAGATTGCTGAAGATAATGAACTGGTCTTCCTGGACAGAAACTTTTTAACCTATCTGACTGTGTTGTCCCTGTAAAGTGCCTTGGAATGTGTATGAATTTGCACCAGCAATATTCACTTCTATTTTGTCATTGACAATTCAAACATCCCTGCATGCAGTGACAGTGGAAAGGAAAAACAGTTAATTAGCTCCACAGGAAGCTAGGATTAAAAACACAGTCAGGCAGATGTGATCCAATGTAAATTATAATTCTAATATGAAATAGAGCACATACATTTAGTCACAGTAAAGTAAATAGTACTTTACTAAAAAAACAGCCCTAATTCCAACATTGATAAACAAATGTGCTGATGCCCGCAGCGCCATTGGATATGTTTCCAGGATGGACTCACAGTTAAGAAGAAAAAGACCAGTTAGAGCTAGTATGACAAGAAAAAGCAGACAGAGAACATAAGTTAGGAGTTAACTTAACAAATACTGTACAATGGGAGAATAGAGATAAAAGCAAGCAGAATGATGAAAAGAGGTCTCTCGTCCTCCAGCAGTCTAAGCCTATAGCAGGATAACTATAGAGATAGCTCAGGATAACCTGAGGCACTCTAACTATAAGCCTTATCAAGGAGGAAAGTTTTAAGCCTTGCTTTAAAAAGAGACAGGCTTTGTGCCTCATGACTAAAACTGGTAGTTGTTTCCACAGGAGAGGAGTCTGATAACTAAAAGATCTGCCTCCTATTCTACTTTTAGAAATTCTAGGAACCACTAGTAAACCTGCAGATTGAGAGGAAAGTTCTCTGTTAGCAACATAAGTAACAATCATATCTCTAAGAAGGAGCTTGGCCATTTAAGTGGCCATGTACAGTATGTAAGAAGGAGGATTTTAAATTCTATTCTACGCAAAGGAAGGAGCAAAGATAGGAGAAATATGATCTCCGCCTTTTAATTTTCATAAGATGAAGGCTTTTAACAACAGTTTTTGGACTTCCTGACACTAAAGAAATACAATAGAAGGAAAATCTAGAAACCTCTTTGATATGGCATTTGAATGACAGGACCTGATAAAAATAACAACAAGATTGTTTACGTTATCATCTGAGATCAATCTAATCCCATCGAAATGAATTGACTGACTAATAAGCTTCTTTTTCAAATTCTGCTTTGTCTGTATTGGTCTGCAAATCAATGGTTAGTGGCTCAGCTAGCAACAGACAGCAGCTGCTAGCTAGCCTAGCCTCTAAGTAGCACATGCACCTGCATGAGGTGGGCAATTTTTTTTTAACAATTATTGAGATAAAGTTAATTTTAAACTTACATCCCAACCCAAACAAATGTTGGCACATCAGGCAGAGTGGCCTTATTCACCGAAAGAGTTAGACAGAGGGTAAAGTTTAATGAAATCAATACAATGTAAATAGTTTAAATCCTGAACAAGATACACCAGTGGTTTTTTAAACGTTTTCCGTCACGACCCCCATTTTTTAACACGGACTGCTGTCCACGGCAGGGAGCCAAGAGAGCGCAGAGACGGAGCAGATAGAGTGCAAGGATGAAGTCGAGTGTGCACAAATACATTGTATTTGTTTTTTAGCGAGGGTGTTTGAGTTTAAACCTTGCACATACCTCTCACTGCGTGCTCAGTTCAGTGTCCAAAAAAGGACGCCATAGTGCTGCAGCTCTGACAACAGGTGATACGCCGTGAAGGTGGTAAAGGCTGGGGTATACAGTCGTACTTTTCCGGTGTGTCATCCTTCAGCAAATGCTTATTGAAACTTTCATGGAGGCTCCTGAGGTGAGGAGAAATAATTTGTTTGATATCTTGAAAGGTTATTTTAGAATTCTCCATAAAGACCTCCAGCTCCGGGAACATTTCAACATTTCCCCCATTCGCTCACATAGGCCATCTCTCCAGCTTTCTCTTAAACACTTTGACCTTGTCACAGAGAATAAGGTTATTGAGTTTGGTCCTTGTTTAGTTTTAAAAAATGCTGGCTGAATATGCAGTGATTGCCTCCTACTTTGGGTCTTTCAGATAGTCAGCAAGGGAAGAACTACAGTCTGATAAAAAATATGTGAACATGACGTTCAAAGAGCCTTGTGAAAACTTAACCATAAAAGGCCACCTGAGAAGATTAAGCTACTAAAAGAAAAGGGCTTCATCATGGTCTGATCACATTTAATGACAGAGTGAGGCAACAAGTTTGTTAATCTTAATGTTTTGAGACATCTGCCTGCAAGTGCTTGCTGTGGATCATGCAGTGCAGAAATATCACATTGGAGGGCTACCTACAAACGCAGGCCCTTTTCTTAGCCACTGCATAGCTCCAACTCCATCTATGCACAGAAATAAACAAGTCCCTTATTTCACTGTTTTTACGTTCCTCATTTATTTTGGATCCAAAGTTCTTTTTTTTTTTAAAGATGCAGTCTTTTACTTGGTAAAGATCAATACATAAATAAAACCATTTATACATCTGTTGTGCCTAAATAGCTCAGAGAGCTTGAAAAATTAAAGGGACAACTACTTCTTCTTTTGTTATTTATTGGCAGAACTTCGCTGCTCCTTCTTCTTTACTTCTACATACGACATCAGAGGATTCCAGTTGTGGGGGGAACTGCTACCTCCTTGGAACTGTCATAAAATTGGGTTATTTGCATTGTTGGATTTAGCTTTTTTTTGTCTGCCTCTTTTGTTTTTCATGCAGTTCAGTCCTTTTTGTTTCCTGCCATGACTGGGCCCAAACATTCAGTTTTAATATAATCATATTCCCTGCCAGAACATTTTGTGTTATATTCTGTGATTCATTATCAAGCTGCAGATCAGACTCACTGAAACAAGACCAAATGTGACCATCAGGGAAGCCACATTGGATAAGACTATTCTGACTGCTTTAGTTCTACTTTCTTTTCTGACAAGAACATGATTTAATGTGAAATATTTCAGAGCACATCTCATTTTAAGCTCCAAGCCATTAAATTCAAGAGTTCTCTGTGTCTATATTCCTGTTGAATGAACAAATGTCCTCAGCATGAGTTCCTCTGAACGTGTAGCTGAGTAAGAACCCTCCCCCTGTAAAGCTCAGATAATAAATCAGTAAAAATCCACCTAAAAAGCAGATGTTGGCATCAAGTATTTAGTTAGATTCTTTATTGAAGTCCTTCCTTTTGTCGTGTCAGAATTTGAAAACCTTGCATAGCTTTCTCTCAAGGACTTGGTACTTATTGGGGTGGGTCTGCGTGGTTCGTATGCAGCAGAACATTCTCACTATACAGAAACATAACATGAGGGGAAATTGTCTTACTGACCTCAGATTCTAATCAAATAGAAATATAACAGATATTATATAGACATTATGCCAACACCCTACATTCATCCTGTGTGAATTTAAATTCTAAAAAGCATCAGAAACTCTTGGTTTAACATCTCTGTGTCCAAACTGTCACCTGGTCCTTCTTATTATGGAATATCAGACAAATGTAAAAACCTTTGTATATTCCTTGACTGTGCAACATGTGAGTGCAGCCAATCTTTTTGGGTCAACCAGTTTGTCATGATGCGGCTGGTTGTCTGCATAGACCTCAGTGTTGGCCTCCACTCACTGGATTCTTGTAACATGTAGGATTATTTTTCATTTTGCTTTAAAGCGAGCCCATTTCTTACCTGTCAGTGCTATTATTCATTAATCCTCCAGGAGGATCCAGTCCAGGTTCTCGACCAGCACTGGAACAGCATCAATTTCCACACATGACTTTTAGCACCTGTTAACTGCTGATTTTAGAGCCACCTTAACTGAAAACATAAACCCATCAAAAAGTTGGTGTAAAGGGATTTTAACTAATTATGTTTTTTGTCTTGGAATTAAATTTGTACCAAAAATCAGGCAGCCTCAGTTTTATCATCTACCATCAATTTTCTTTCTATTTGAAATTTATCAAAAAAATAGAAACATTTGATACATACACACATCAGACATACAGTTGGATATCCTACCTAACAGTGTTGGTTCCCCTGCTGCTTCCTTAACAGTCCTGACTCACTAAGTCGGGGACACCACAGATAACTGACGCTTTGATATTCGGCACCAAGACATTAGCAGCAGATCCCTTCACACCTGAAAACTGCTAACATTTGATTGGATATGGAAATATGGAAGGCAAGTCAACACCCCAAACATTTTAGGTAGTGGATAATGGTAATCCATACACAGAAAACGCTGATTTTCTTTTGACATCTTTCTCTCAGAATCAGCAGTTTATGTTGTAAAGGCATAAAGTGGTCTGCCAATTCTCTTTGTGTTGCAGCAATGACACTTGGATCTTTAAACCAGTTAAAAAACTGTTTGAATCAGACCCAGGCTTCTGATTCTATCTTCAGTTTGGTCCTGTCGTCAGAACGCTGTTTCATGTAAAAGTTTTCACCCTTAGCATGTCTGTGGTTGTAAACACTTGAATGAGGAAAATGAGCAATACAACCACAAACAGATCTGGTCAGGACTTAATCTTAATTGATGAGGGAAATGTGGGAATAGTTGGACTTCTGTTTTCAGTCAATGCCAGAGTGACATTCTGACTTGCTGCAGTAGTAGCCCTGGAGCCATTTATCGGCGCTCGCTGCCCTCTGACCTGCTTTGTGGCCTTACTGCCTTCTTCTTTTCCTCTTTGCCTTACTGCCGGGCTCATTTTCCCTCCGCAGCAGTCTTGACCCTGGCTACTGCGTGAACCACGGCTCAGTTGTTTGGGCTGATTAGACTTGGCAGTTTTGGCCCATTAGGAATAACAGAACCCTCTTGGGCCCTGACCTTCCGCTCCTCATCAGTTGTGATGTGAGAGCAGCCTTTGTAGCGGCTCTATGTGCCTGTTTCTCCACCTGTCCTGGCTGTCTCTTTTCTCTGAACCTGCACTTCTGTTTGCTTCTGTCTTTCTCCCATTTCGAGTGATCATTTAAAAAGAAAGTACACTGTCCGAAGTGTTATAGATCAGAGCATGTTTTGAATGGATCTGCCTTTATCAGGTCCTAAAAGAGTTTTAAATCAAGCCTGAACAGTGTCCAAATTTTCAGGAGGAAGAGATTAAATCAAAATTCATCCATATAAAAGCAATGATGATTTGACACATAGTAGGAACTCTTTTAGAACTGCAAAGAACCTGCTTCAGGAGCTTGTTAAATGTTCTTTACCAGTCTACCTGCTAGCTCTGCAACCAGCCTTTCTCATTCTACGCATTTCCTGGAACCTTTGCCTGATCCGGATTTGGAGAACATTTGTTTCTACCTGCAAAAGCTTCCTAAAGATGTTGTTTTAAAGTTATTTTTTCACAGTGATAACTTTGTTTTACTCCATATCATAAATATTCCTGTTCTAACATCCCTCATGTCTATCGCCATCAAGGTGTTTGAGCCCAGAACCTTCTCCTACCTGCCTGATAGATCAGATACAAGTGGTGTTTTGACGTCCGTGCGTTGCGCTCAAAGGTATCACATTTGAAGGTGATTTTAATCTCTGTCCCTTGCCAAGTTGTTTGACCCGGGTCGACACCAGTCATTGAGCTGTTTCCACTGGAACCAAAATCCGATTGTTCCCAGGTTTAAATGGGTTTTGCAGCCAGAGGGAAAAGGGTTTATAATAGAGGAGTGAGGAGTTCTTTGCTTCTGCAGAAAGACTAGAGCGAGGTTCTGATTGTTTCACTGCATCAGCTGATGCTTGATGCAGGAAGTTCTTCAGCAGCATTGTGGAGGTGTCAGCTCTCCTGCTGCCTTCTTCATCTCTGCATCTCTCTCTTCTTCTTCCTCTTCTCTTTTCCCTGAGGTACAATCCTTTTTCATCTAACTCTTGTCTCCCATCTCGTTATTATCTCCCTTCTCTCCCTCTAGAGATAAACCTGAGTAAATATGAACATGCATGTTCACACTCAGATTTGCATAATAACTCCCCACTTATCCTTGCAGACACTGGGAGCCATGGAGTGCTGCTGAGGATTGATGTCAAAGGAGAGGATTCAGTGTTTCAGGAAATAACTTTACAAGAGTCTAACTTTCACACCTTCCACTCGTTGCACCTTTTCACCACTTTCTGCTCGGAATATATTGTGAATATTTAGATGAACATTACAGTTCGCATTGACACCAAAATCTGGGAATTGAAATAACTCATTAAGAAGAGAATACCAACATTTCGTTTCGTTTATTTTAGCATACAGCTGAGAAAAAACAACCCAAGGCTGCCATCCCATAAATACAGGCTGACCAGCAGCCATCTAACACACTTTAATCTCCTCATGTGTGCCATGAGTAAATCAACGGGGGATTGCTTTTGATGCACTATGTCGGGGGATTATCTTTGGCAACACAGAGGACTTTCAGTTTAGATACATAATATTATGTTATTGAATTGGACAGTGGGAAGAAGAATTTAATGTTTTAAAAGACAATGAACATCAATAATCATTGAGTTATTATCTAAATGATAGCTTCTGCTGGGTTACATCCTGCTATTCTAAAAACTTTCATAAGCCTTTATCGTATCCAGGATCTGCTTTCAGTAAACCTGTCTGATCAGTGGTGCATCTGGAATCCTGTTGCTCAGACTGCTCTGTGGAGCCCAGCAGCCTTCAGCTCCACCAGCACTGATCCCCCAAACAGGTTGTGTTGATGCATTCTATCTGTCATCAGGAGCCAATCAGATAGACTCAAACTGGGACTGTCTGGGACCATCTATACTGTCCCTGCTATCAGTGCAGCCCCTTCCTTTCATTGCTTCTTCTCTTTGTTGGCCCTTTCTCCTATCTGCTGCCATTTCTTATTGACATGGTAATCCTCTTGTCAACAACAAACAGCAGCCTGTGTTTGTGGAAACAGCAATAAGCGGCGTGTTTGTGCGTGAGCAGGAAGGCTTATCTCTGTCAGGTGTGCATGTGCAGCGATGTCAGGGGGTTTCACCTGTTATCCTCTCCTGTTTGTCTGTTTCATAGTTCAATAAACCCATCTGCTACGTTTTCTGTTCAGTTCAACAAGTTTCATAGTTCTGACAATAATGATGTGAAAACCAACAGTTTAGGCAGTCAGCACTGAGGCTGGAGCAAAATAAGCAGGGAAATCAGCAGATCTTTACATAAATGCTTGCAAACACTCTATTTTTTTTTTCTTACCTTCGATGGTTTAACAAATAAATGTGACTTTTCACATTTTGTGTAGAATGCACAACTTGAATTATCCATCCATTTTCTTCCGCTTTATCTAGGGCCGGGTCGTGGAGGCAGCAGTCTAAGTAGTGATGCCCAGACTTCCTGATCCACACACACCTCAAAATGAAAGGTCTTAGTTCCTTGTTTAAAGGAAAGCAGTTTCCATGCTGTATCTCAGATTTTGCGTACCTTTCTCTTCCTGTGAGGCATTAGCATCCCAGCCATTTAATAGATGATGTCACATTAACATGAAGCAGCGGTAAACCGGTTCACCGCAGAGGTCTGATTGGAAGTTAAAATGTCAGCTTCATTTGGGTTGTCATGTGATTTTTTTAACATATTTTTGTAAAATAATTTCAGATTTATAGAAGAATATCCATTATGTTAAAAAAACAAACAAACCTGGAAACAGCAGCAGTGCTAATTTGACATGCAAAATAAATTCCCAAACAGCACGAAGGAATCTGATTATTAATGAATTAGCTCTGCACATTGCAGTCATCCAAGAACATAATTAAATATGTTAATAACAACAAGCTTGGCTGAATAATCATAAATGCATAAACAGCATTGGAACAAAGCAGAAACAGGATCATGCTGTTTCGGCTTCAGGCTGTTAGCCTGACCATAGCGAGAGATGTATCGGTTCATGACACAAAAGGACAGACACAACCAGAAGCAATCTTTCCAGATCCTAATCTGACTCTACAGGGACGTCTGCCTTAACATACAGAGTAAGTAGTTAGCATGGTGGCTGCTACAGGTTAAAGATGCGCAAAACAAGATAGAATAAATTAAACACTTTTTGAGTTCTGTTTTTAACTTCCTGACAAATGGGAGGATTACAGCATATTAGTAATTTCAATTCAATTCAGTTTATTTCTATAGCGCCAATTCACAACACATGTCATCTCAAGGCACTTTACCAGATCAAAGTTTTCTATCTAAGGAAAACCAGTTGATTGCATCGACTCATTGACTCAAATGCAATCCCTCCCACTAAGCAATCCAGGAAACACACAGCCAGACAGACGAGCACCGAGCCAGCTCCCATGTCAGAGGATGAAGAGAGCACATTCAGCCAGTCACGGTCAGAGAAACAGGACCACACTGGAAAACAGGCCGATCTCCAGCATCTATAAACAAAGGTGTTGATGGCAGCAGCAAAGCTGATACTTCTCTGCAGAATAGAGTCACACCCAAACAGGAACAGACGAGGCAAAGCTACTATGAGAAAAAGCAGAGAGAGCATAACGTTAGAGATTGAACTAGCAGATTCTGCAGAGTGGGAGAATAGAGATAGAATGAAGCAGAATGATGATATGGGGGTCCCTATGTCCTCCAGAAGTCTAAGCCTATAGCAGCATAACTATAGAGATAGCTCATGAAAAGGTGTGCTTCGCATGGTTGTGTTTCTTTCTAGCGAGCTGTCCAGGGTGTAATCGGGCCTCTCGCCAAAACACTGCTGGAGATATGCACCGGCCCCACCGCAGACCTGACAAGGGCTAAGCGGGAATGATGGGTGGATGGATATCAATAGATTTGTCTCAGTGTAAAAACATACTGTATCTCTTTTAAAGAAAAATGCCATGAATTTGACATGTGAAGATCGAATGTGAAACTTGTCCAGCGCATGTGAAATTAACATGTTAAACACATGTAAGAGCAAATTTTTGCTTTAAGAGGAAACTCCCACTACAAAAATATTAAAACCAATGTTGAAGGTGGAGGACAGAGCGGATTCTCTTTGTTGCAATTACACTCCCATGCAATAAGAGGAATTTTAACATTTGGAAATCACATAGGAATATAGCATGTGAAACCAGTTTACCAAATGTAAATCAGCGGGATTTAGACTTTTTCATGTAAAAAAAAACACATGGGATTTTTATGTTTTTTTTACATGTGATTCACATGTGCCTCAAATGTGGATCACATGTGAATCAGACACCTGATCCTACAGCTCCAACATGGTTAAAAATATTTTAGTAGTGACTGTGACTGGCTGGATGTGCTCTCTTCATCCTCTGACATGGGAGCTGGCTCGGAGCTCGTCTGCCTGGTTGTGTGTTTCCTGGACGGGGCCGCCTGTGGAGCTGGTTAACAGTTGCCATTTGTATCTCTGCTTATTTCTGTATGTCTGCTTCTGTCTCCTTGAACCTCAGTCGTCCTCGGCAGATGGCCGCTCACACTGAGCCTGGTTCAGTGTGAGGGAGGGATTGCCTTTGAGTCAATGAATTGATGCAATCAACTAGTTTGCTACATATTGAACATAAAGCAAAGCTGCACAATATACATATTGTTTCCCATAAATGTGACTTTTTCAATGAACGCCAAGCAAATAATCTGAATAAATACAAGTTCTTTTGTTCTCTGTTTTTTTCACTTCTGCATTTAGAACATATTTGTCAAAATGTTTTATTGTTTCTGTTGGTAGTTATTCAACAGAATAAGCAAGATGATCATCAGATTATCAGTTTTGAGCTGTTTGACACAGCGACCCAGCTCCCAGGATTTATAAGGAGAGAAAGAAAGCTGCTAATGTGAGGAGATTTTGTTCTGCATCCCCTCAGTTAAAGCATCATCAATTTTCATCACCTTCTCTGTGTTTAGGTCGCTCTGATTGAGCTGCTGGCTGACAGTGATAATCATATTCCCGTTTGTTCAGTAGATGAGCTGTTCCTTGGAGGCTGGGAGGATTGCAAATACAAGTGCTGTGATAATGTCCCAGAGGGGTCTTGAAACCCACTGAGATGACACACCATCATTAAATCCACCAAGATTAGTTCTCCTCTCTCTGCTGAGAAAATGTTAGAAATTATCTCAAGTTTGTTTTTCTTCGTGGAAGTATTTTTTTGTTAATTGATTCTTTATGCTGAAAACTTTTTACAGTAACTAAAAGTTCCTTCACCTAACTGCTTTTTTACTCATTATTAGATTACACTTGTGTATATAGATGAACGATTTGTTACTCATCATGAACAAAGTCTCCATCTGCAGTGCTGCTACTCCCTGCATTGGCCATCAGATGAGACAGAATGAAGCAGCTTTTATAAAACAACCATCTCTGACCTAACTCAATATAGCAAGCAAGGTTTCTTTATAACCTTCTGACTTTGACCCAGATGTTTATCCAGTTATACAGTTAATAACACATTTATTATTTTACTGATTTCCCTTCAAGCGTATTGTTTTTACATATGTGTTGTGCAAAATGATATCCTGCAGATAATGAATAAATGATTAACTAGAACTGAAGTTATAGTCAGAGATGGGAAGTAACGAAGTAAAAATACTTCGTTACTATATTTAAGAAGATTTTTCTGATATTTTTACTTTACTTTACTACTTATTTTTATGGCGACTTTTTACTTCTACTCCTTACATTTTTACACAAATATCTGTACTTTCTACTCCTTCCTATTTAAAAAATTGGTTTGTTACTTTAGTTTTGAATCATTTCAATGGAGTTATCGTTATTATTTTTCTGGTCATCAATACCAAATTCAATCTAATTGGATGGGAATCTACGTTGCATTTGACGCACCACTACAAGATGAATCGACAGATTCGGCGGTATTCATTCGTGGCAGATCATTGCAGCTTGGTGGCGGTGGCGTTAGCATAGTAGCATGGACGACGAGATGATTGAAAATGAACACAACGGAGATCTAGTCCTATTGGCAGACATCCATTTAAAATGTAGGCAACGGCATGAAAAAAGTGGTTTCTACTTTTACTTTTATACTTTAAGTAAATTTACAAGCCTGTACTTTGTTACTTTTACTTGAGTAAAGAAGTTTAATCAGTACTTCCACTTTTACCAGAGTATTTTTTAACACAAGTATCTGTACTTTTACTCAAGTACGGAAAGTGAGTACTTTTGCCATCTCTGGTTATAGTTAATCATTTAACCTATTCAAAATCGGAGGTGAAATCAATTTAGTGGTGTTAGTTGAATAATTGCAGCTTTAATTTGCTTACTTACCAGGATTTGTGGTTTTCACCTCTGGAGGGTTCCTAGACCGGCTGTCCAGGTCTCCACCAATCTAGTGACCCAGGCTAGGTTATCAGCAGAGCTATTAATTATCAATAAAAGAACCTTTTTATCTCTGTTTATTCACACTATTACCAAAGGGGATGGATCTGGGCTGAGTGATTAATCGTCCGCTATATGAAACACAGAACCACTACAAGTTAAACAATGACGTCTTTATTCTAATTATTCAGGATTACAGAAATCTAACATCTATGCAAAAACTACACGCTATTAGAAAAATAAACACGAGGTAGATTAAATGACTAGTTTCAAGAAAACAAAAAAAAGAATAAACCCCAAGAGTCTGTTTAACTTGATTCTGAGATTTTCCAAAAGATGCCAGATGTTAATACATTCACTAATGTCTGTTGTAATTGCAGTAGGTATGATGATAACAGTGCAATTAAAACAACATAAAAATAATACATTCAGCTTAAAATAGTAAATGGTTAAAATGCGTTAAAAAACAGTAGCAGAAGTCGTTTTAGCAAAACGGCATCAACAGGGCGGGGTATGTGTATGTGGGGAAGGCATGTAAATGTATGAGAGACTCCCTCTTCATGTGATAAAGGGGGGGGGCGGCGGCGGTAACACTGGTCCTCAACCATGTGACCACATGTGGTTGAATGTGGTAACTCTGAATACTTTAAAGCAGAAAAAAAATGTAAAACAGGATTGGAAAGAGAAGGAGAAAGAAATATCACTTGCAGCTTTCACAGCACACTTAGTTCAACCAATGAACCAGAGCTCTTATAACCAACACAGATTAAAATCAGCAATAATTTAAATCCCTGACTACCTGTCTCTCTCACCGAGCGCAGCACCTCATTAATGCATCATAAGAAAAGTGGAGTGATATGAGTGATATTACTTTGAGTTGTCTTCGGTCCGGGAAGGAGGGGGGGAGGGGTTACGAAGGGGGCACACGGTCCGGCTCCAGCCGCGTGACTCTCGGAAAAGTTTCAATCGGTTTGATGCTACAGCAGAGGGCTTGATGTGCTTTTAAGTCGAGGAAGATTTACTGACGGAGACTATCAAAGCAAAGGCTTCCCTTTGCCGATAGGCCGATGTCCGCAGCGAGGTCCTCAAAGGGGGGGAAACTCCACTCAGCAGTCAGCTCTGGAGGTTTCTGTCTCCCCAGTTAACGCAGCCGCTATGCACAATAGGACACGGCGATCCATGACTTTTGACACAGCAAAAACGAAAGCTACTTCCAGTTAGCTTTCTTCTGGCATTTCAATTGAAATGGGGTCTCTCCTTACAGGCGATGGAAACCAGGAGGAAAAGGAAGATTTATCTCGCGCTCTGAGTTTTAAACAATGAGTAACGTAGGGGCAATTCCTGTTTTATTAAAATATTTGCTAAATCAGAAGCCAAAAACCTTTAGTTGATTGATTTTTAAACTTTACTTGATTAAGCTAGTAGTTAGCAAAGATGAGGATTCACTGTGAATGACTTTTGGTCATAATTTGGTAATCAAAATTCGGTGAGCATATGAAAAACAACAAGATCATTAATGTTATATTGGTTTTTAAACCCTTAGTGAAATTAAGCTTGTTTTAGCTTAATAAACAACAGCCATGCTGTTCAACCTCTTAGTGCATCTTTACTGAGCACTAAACACATGAAGTGATTAAAAATAATCAAAAGAAACAAAATGTTTAGCTAGAAACTCTCTCTGACTTGTGTGGCAGACCTGCAAACCTCTATTGACCTCTGTTTAGAAAGATTGTTTTTTTTCAGTATCTAGTAATAGCAGCATAGCACGCCAGGATCACGAGCTTAACACCTCCTGGCGTCAGAAAGTCCTAAAACCCAGAATGACATGTTGCAAACAGTCGGTTTCTCTGACATTTTTCTCTGATGTCAGCCATCAGGTCCAAAATCTTTAGTCAGTTTGCAGCTTCTGGCACCTGGACATGGGGCTGTGATGGTGACTCTCCGATGAGAACTGGCAAGAGGGAAGTCCCGAAATAGAAAGAAGCAGGGATTAGAAAGGTGCTTTGTGCTCCAAGGACCATGGGGGGCAAAACACACTTCTGTGGGAGTGTCTTTTGATACTGCCTCAGCCCTGGGGAGGGTTGCAGAAGCTTAAGCGTCTAAACAGCATGGAAAACCTTAATCCTCCTCATCCAATGGTTATGTTAAACATCAGTATAGACACTGGTTCTCAATGTCCTACATTAATATAATGGTTTATGGCACTACAGCTGTAACAAAAGATGTTAAAATAATCAGGTTTCTGATATTGCAACCATGGAAACAGAAAACAGCAATTGCTCAACTGGATTGCTTCAAATTTAATCTTCTTCTGGTTAGAATTTAACTCTGAAGAGCTGTCTAAATTTCAGATGGTACATGTTGGAGATAGCAATAGAATGTTCAATTATCTGTCCTGGAAATGTGAAATTTAAAAGCGGAGCTTTGATGAACCGCTCACTCAGAGCAGGTCTGAACCAAACCATGGACCTTGTTCACTCTGCATGTGACTTACTGTGATCAAACAGGATGCAGAAAAAAACTCAAGAATCATCAACCCAGACAAGTGCAATGTGTGATGAAAGGCTGATTAGATTTCATTTTCATGAAAGTAAAGCATGGTTCTGTTGGACTTTGATCTATGTAGCTGAAGATGAAGAGGAGGAAGAGGAGGGCCAGACGGTGATTGATACTAGCAGCTCTGTATTTAATATGAATTATGCGCATCTCTGCAATCCACATGTAAGCTTTGCATTCACTAAACATCCTCAGTCTAGTGAACATATAATTATTTTCACTGCTATAAGGAATTACACCTATCTCAGATGTTAGATATTTTTATTTTAAAAGCCATGAAAAATATTTAGTTACAATGTTTGAACAGAGCAAAACATCATCACAAGTAGTGTGCCTGTGTATTACAGCGCCATCTGCAGTCTAGAACATAGAATACTTATAAATCAGTCACGTTGCAGCTGAGAACTGTTTTTATTGGCCTCCTTGTAAGTTACCCTCAGGACCGTCACTCAGAACCACATGCCCTCTGAATCACTATTTAACAACAGAAGGAATTAGAGAGGAAAAAATCTCTCAAAATGCATTGGCCATTAAAAAAAAAATGCAGAACAAAGGGCGCCTCCATCGTCTTTTTATTGCATAACATTTACCTGAGATGTAAAGGAGGCTTTTTTCTGACACTCTTAATCCCAAGTGGGGTAGCGAGGGTTGCTGGTGACTATTTCCAGCTGTCTAAGGACGAGAGGCAGGGTACACCCTGGACAGGTCGCCAGTCCATCGCAGGGAAACACAGAGACGAGACAAACAACCATTTACGCACTCACTCACACCTGCAGAGAGAAGCCAGTTAACCTAACAGTCCTGTTTTAGGACTGTTGGACGAAGTCGGAGTACCTGGAGAGAACCCACGCATGCTCAGGGAGAACATGCAGACTCCATGCAGAAAGACCCTGGGCCAGGAATCGAACCAAGAACCTTTTTGCTGCAAGGCAGCAGTGCTACCCACTGCGACACTGAGCAGCCCTGAAGGAGGATTCAGTTTTTTTATATATATTTTTTCTTATAATTATATATATATTATATAATTTTGTTATAAAAAATAAAAACAAAAAAGTGATGAACTTTCAGAACATGCCTCAGTTTATTTAAGATGTTTTTGAGATATTTGGTAGTGGTTTCCATGGTGATTTGTTGATTTTTTTTTTTTTTAGTTCTGAGGTAATAATTGGTTCCCAGTAGGGGTGCCACTCAACTCCATCTCTATTATGAGATTGCATTCAAACATGGTGGTCCCCTCAAGCAGACGCATTATAATTTCAGTTCGAGTTTCAACCTGTCGACTTCATGAGTTTCTGGATAATGACAACATTTAAGTATTAATGACAACTTCCTACAGATCCAGTGAGCAGAAGTCTCTAGTGTTTGAAGATCTGATGTTCTGCAGCTGCTAAAGCAGACATGATAGAAATAAAAGATTCACACACAGATAAATAAATTACATTGTACAGAGGAAGATAATAATGCTTCCTCCTCCTGCTAGTTGCCGGGGCTCTGGCTCATTACCTATATTGTTTTGTTGGACAGCAATATTCTGGTGTATTTTTTGGTTTTGTCAGAAAACCGGTTCATAATTCCAGAAATGTTCTGTTGTTGATTATTGTCAAGGAGGATGTTCCAAACTCTGAAGCTTAAAAAGCAAACAGGTCACTACGGGTCATGATAAAAAATTAAGTTTAGAGAAGAGAGATGCTCAACGTCTAAATGGCTGAGATAAAATATGAACAGGATTATTCTTTAAATAAGTTTCAACAAGAAGTCACCAAATTTTGAATCGTTTATCCATAATATAGGGATCACACTGCACTGATGTAGTTCCTGACAGTTCCAGACTGTACCTCCAGGGTTCGATCAGGGTCAACATTAAAATTAGGAAAAGAGCTCTCTGCTGCTGTTCTGAATTCAGCATTAAGCCTTATGGACTTCCATACAGGTGGGCACACACCTGAATGACTATGGGAAAATGGGAGCACAGCCTTCCAGAAAAGAACTATGAAGAACAAATGTTATGAATGGCTGAAGCTTTACATAATAAAGAAACATATGACGAAGAGGATATTAAGATGTTTCACACACAGTTCATGTCACCAAATAATGGATTTCTTTCATAAGTTGGCCTTTGCCTACAAGGTCAAGGGCTGCAAAGGATTGTGGGCAACCGTATAGCTCCTAACAGCGGATAGGGATGTCTGCAGGTCCCTATGCTAAATAAATTGATGCTAGGTAGCCTAATGCTTACTTATCCAAGCTCCTTCCTAACTGGCAGAACTTTCCATTGAGGCCTCAGTGTCTTTACTGATTTTAGGTATTTGGGTTGAATCTTGGTTTGACTAAGACGTTGTTGATGGAGAGAAAGATTGTTTATGGGTCCTGTTACAACTAAAGAAGAATGATTTTGGTTAACAGTCAGTTTTTACTGGCTGCTCCTAGTCTCTCATATCCACAGTTAGAAGTTCAGAGGGGGAATTAATAAAGGTTCTGTCCCCCAAAACAGGGGGAAATAACAGGTGGAATCATTTCTAGATCTGGGTTAGTTACTTAGTCTTCTAAAAACTCAATTCATTGTTTAATAACAAGGAAGAAAGCTATATTGCAGCAATCAGCTGTTTATAAAATGTTTAACTTCGTTCAAATTCAACCTTTCTCTTTATTTTATTATTCAGCTAACAGCCGTCAGTGAACAGCGGCCGTGATCCTGATGTTGCTGTAGTTAGTATATAATTCTGCTGCTGACTTAACTGATATTTGGACTTTTCTTTCCAGCCCTAATTACGCTAAACTTTTATACTATTTAAAAAACAACAACAACACTGTTATACTATTTAAAAGTATAATTAATCTTTGTGTAAATCTACAGGCTCGGTTTCAGTTTAAATGCTACTTCTATCTTTGTGGGTGGTGCACCTTAATCCCCAACACATTAGTTATTTCTGTTCTGTTCCATACTTTGCACCTCTATGAATAATCTCTGCTTAATTTTGTGGATTTTATTTCCATCAACCTTCCATAAAAAGATAAATCAATCATTAATAAAATAAAACTGTTCATTAGGAAGAAAACACCATGGTTATTTATTTTTTCAAATGATTAATTTCAATCTTAACATTTAATGTGCTTCTATCGTTTCTGTTACAGTTTCTTACTAAATGTATCTTATAGAATAATCTCTCTTCAGTTGTTTTTAGTGCAGACATATAAATAAAAATCTGGAAGAAACGTTTTTTGCTTTGCTTGAACTGTTATCTATAAAAAGCAGCTGAGGTTCTAAATGCTTTGACTGGGGTACTTGTTTCTACAGGATGAGCAGAACTGCTGTAAATGCTTATGGGATCATGTCCCTCAGAGTCAAGTTGATGATGGAGCACAGATGTTCTAATTAATGTGTGCTTCGTGACCTATGATCGGCCTGGACATCATTTATTATAATAAATAGAAGACATGACCGGAAGAAAAAAGTACTTTAGGACCATCAGAGTCCAGTTTTCTGCAGGGATGTCAGTGATTAATGGATCTACTTCACATGATAAAACGACTCCAGTCTAATTTGCTCCCAGTACTAACTTGATGTGGTCTGGAGCACCCAGCTGATTGCTCTCTACCAGATCCACTTTGTACAAAGTGTCAGGAAAAATGGTTAACAAGCACAAGGTCCAATAGTGTTCTTACATCTGATTTCTGCTGTCTCCACGTCAAACCAGAGACAACCTTTTTTGTTTAAGGCCTTTAGGTTTATTATAAAGGCTCCTTAAAGCGCTCCCAATTCAAAACTGTTCCCAAAGTCGCTGGGGTTTTTTTAAATATGCATTTTTAAATCATCTTCACAGCAGGAAGAGATTCCAGACAGAGCTCTCCAATGAGTTGAAGGACTTTTATTGATTATTTTAACTAAAGTAGAGACTTTTAGCTTCAGGGAGGAATGATAATTCACAGTTTCTCATCAGACCTACAAGAGAATGAATGAAAAAAAAAAATGGATGTAAAACAAACGTAAAATGTACTAGTAGCGCAGGAAACACGTGCGTTCAAATGTGAGTTTTCACTGGTTTGCTGCATCTTCATTAAACTAACAGAAAATCACAAATTAGAAAAAAAAATGTCATTAATCCTTAAATGGAAGGTCCTCTGTGAAATACTTTTGACTGTTAACATTTATTTTTAAGAAAATGGCAAATGTGTAATATTATATTAATCTGCACCACTGAGCTACTGCGAGGCAAATGCAGCATCACTGTATTGCCATAGGAACTGCTTTCTCTTCCCGTTGGAGGGAAGAGGCCGTCCCATTCATGTTTAAACCATGTACAATCCAGCCGTCTTCTTCAGCTGTGAGTTGGACTTTATTGCAAGTAACACTTGATAGTTAAGCATTAGAGATTAGGGGGCGGTTTGGGATTCAGCCTATTTCTTGATCTTCAAACACTCCACCCTATATTAACAGACCAAGCCCACAGTGAGGCAAAGCAGTGGCAGCATCATGCAGTGGGACATAGATGTTGTGAAGATGTACTGAGAAATCGTACAGAAAACCCTGTTAGAGGCTGCGGAAGACCTGAGGTGTTGTTTAGACCAGTGTTTTTAAACCCTGGTCCTCAAGGTACACTGCCCTGCATGTTTTGGATGTTTCTGAGGTTCAGCACACCAGATTCAGATGATTGCAGTTCAGCAAAGCTTGATAATCTGCTATCAATTGATAACAGGTGTGTGAAAGCTGGGAAACATCCAAAACATGCAGGGCAGGGGGCCTTGAGGACCAAGATTGAAAAAGACTGGTTTAGACTCATTTTCATTCAGGAAAACACTCCTATTTATCCAATCATGATAAAATAGATTAGGGGTAACCAATTAAAAATCAGCAAGGTCCGAATAAAGAAAATCATCAACCAGTAAAATCCGGAGACATTTTTAATTTTAATCTGTTACTTTAAAGCTACAGTGTGTAATTTTCAGCAACATCTAACGTCCAGACTGCAGACCGCAGCAACATGAACATCTCCCCCCCACCGCTTCTCCCCCCCAACAGTACGGCGAGCGTTACGGGACAAAATGTCTTCCACGACGTCCGCATCACCTACCTTCTCAAGTGATGAGGTTTGTTTACATAGATAATTTTACAGATAGTATTTCATTAGTCTGTGTGTTCAGTACCGTCTCAGTTCATCTCTCTCAACTTGCCGTAGTTACTTTCGAGCGTAATGGGCGATTTCGCAATCACTAGTTTGTTGGCTCTGCGCTGCCGTAGTGCAAAGATGTCTGCCTCCATGGCTGCGAGACCCGCTCCTATGTAATTATAAATAACGAATTCTAAGGCAACGCAAATATTAAGGTTAAGAGGCTGAGCTCGTAGATGATGATAAATAACATAGTTATGTATAATATATTACATTTGTAAACATACTGTATATCCCTGTAATTATTACACACTGTAGCTTTAAATATAATCTAACACTGAAATAAAATGAGGTGTTTATGCTTCCATGTTATATATTGAATTTATAGATAAAAAATATCTAAAAAAAAAAACTAGAGCATTTTCCCATTTTAAAATCTTAAGTGCTTTTTTAAGTAGAGAACAACAGTTGTTCAGTTTGGTATATAGACAATTCCTGATTCACATCTTTTATAAAACACGTGAACTAACTGTTTGTTACATTTTTTTCTTTTTTAAGACCTAATGAGGGAAGTTAGCTTTCAGCTGCCTTGCAAGGTTTTAAACCTGGGTTTGATTGGTGAATCCTGCTTCACAGTAGTATGTTTAGCCAAACATATTCAAAGGTGCAAGGTCATTTTTGGGCACGCCATTTCACTTTTCTTTCACCAGTTCACTGCAGTTCTTCCAGCAGTCCACAATTTCTCTGTTCTCTTTTTCTCTTCTTCTTTTCTATTACCCGCCTTGCTACAGGTTTATCTGCTGTGTCTAAAAATAGCTTGCAGCAGCAGCCCTGATTGACAGCCCATTGGCTAATTTGTATCATGCGTAGCCTCGTCCAGACTCAGTGGAAGGCTTTACCATATTAACAGGAGAAGTGAAGGGTTAGTGAAGTGAAGTTAGAAACAGTCTTCAGACAACATGCAGTAATTCATAAATGTTTTAAGTCAGGTTGGGTGCGGATTAGCCAGCAGGTGGGTCTGGATCCGGAATGCGGTCCGCTAATCCGTGACCTCTGCAATAGATGTTTAATTCAATTCAGTTTTTTTTTATACAGCACAAATTCACAAAACATCACAAGGAAATGACCAGAAACTGGAACACCCAGAATGCCACCAGAACAAGGAGAGACATTTAAAAAGTTTATTGGAATGTGATACTGCCACAGGTTGGGAGGGATTCACCAGAGTCAACAACCAGAACTTCTGGAAGGAAGGTTGGACAGTTGACATAAACAGAGGGCAATGTTTCTAGTGTTGGATTCTGCCTCACTTACTTTCTCTGTGTTTGGGGAAAAACCTTTTGAAGATGCTGGTGAGTGTGTGATGTCACTGTTGAACCTCAGAGTTTGGAATTCGAGAGCCATTCCGGATGATCTGAGAACCAGAGAGAATCCAAAGGGGAATCCGGGAGTGAGATCAAGGCACAGAGATCCAAAAACACACTATGACAGGTCCAATAGGGTCCTGGTAGGCTCAGAGAATCAGGTCAGGCAGGCAGACAGGTAACAGGAATGCTGGATTAAACTCACCAATGGCTCGTAATAATCTAGCACTAGTGATTCTTCTGAGAGGCGGTTATATAGCCATTTGAGCAGGAAGATCTGATGGAGACTGATTGGAAATGAGGCAGAACCCCTGTGTTGAATCTTAAATCAAACCAGCACTAGTGCCAAGAATCACTGAGATTACCCGACCCCGGATAAGTGGAAGAAGATGGATGGATGGTCTTATTGGTTCAAAGTTTTCTATCTAAGGAAAACCAGCTGATTGCATCTAGTCACTGAGTTTGCAGGATTTGCTCCTCCTGGATAATCTTCTGGTGACTGTAGATATTCGTTTGCAATTCATTGTTGATTTTTCAGCAATCTCTCACACTGAGCATGCATGCAGCGTCGGCAGAACCATGCTCAATGTGAGCGCCCTTAGCTGACTCGAGGTTCAAGGAGAGAAATGCAGACAAAAATAATTTCTGTTAGAAAAAGTAACAGTTTAGATAAAAGTATTTGGGTTAGAAGGGCCTAGTAAAAGCCTCAGTCTGATAAAGCTGATAAGACTTTAAAACTGATGTTCTCAGATGACTGACTAAGCCTAAATCATTAAAAACATAGAATCTTCATTGCTGCCAGAGTAGATCCTACATAGCTCTGGCTCGGTTCACACTTTTCACACTTTTAATGTAATACATTTATTACTTCCCTCAGACCTTTGTTTTGTTCCTACGGTGAAAATCTCCCTTTGAACAAATTTTTTGTTTGTAATGTGATGGCATGTGACATCTGCCAGGAATGGAAGGCCCCAGTGTCCAGAGCGGTCTTGGTCTCAGAAAAAAAATGTCAGCAATATCTTATTGAAAAAAGTCTTTATATCTTAATGTTGTTTAATTTATTGATTTGCAGCGCTTTTCCAAATTAAAACATAAAACTTCCACAGAGGAAAAGCTGCTTTCAGACTTGTGGAGTGTGTCGTCATGTCTGACTGACACTCTAACATCTTCATTTGGTGCCATGCTTGTCAGTTCTTATTTATTTTAAATCCGTTTCAGATGCATCATTCAAACAACAGCTGCAGCAGATCTGTGAAATTCAGCTTCTCTCTCCTGCTGGGACAGATGTCAGGATCGGTCTGCTAGAAGAACAAAAACTAACACAACCTAACATTTGAAGCTCTGCATTCAGAGTCCTGTGGCCCCAAGAGATGAGCTTTAATCAGACTCATGAAAACCAGAGGTAAAGAGCAGTGATGTAATCAAATATGAATTAATAAACTCTGAAGAGCAAGTCCTAGTCTCTGAATGAATCCCAGGGTTCTCTTTGTATTCTTTCAACAGAAAATGGGAGGTTTCCTACGTTTAAAAAAAAAAATTTCTATATTATCCCCCAATATATTTTTAATGAAAGTGTCCTCAGCTGAAATCTCCATGAAATCCACCTAATGAGCAAAACTAGCTGAGGATTAATCAACCTTCTGTGGGACGCTGACTTATTTCTGCTCTATTGTTTTTTCACTGGAATTTATCTCACTTTATTTAATTTGAAGAACAGGAACATTCTTCATCTTCGAAATTTGAGCTCTTTGTTAATGGGGGGATGCAAAACAGGGATTCATTTACTCCTAACAATTAAACAGGAGAAACAATAATCTAAAACATAATATTTTATGAAAAGTCTAATGTGGCTCATCTTCTGCAGCAGCTGACTGGATGAAACCATCTCAACCTTGTCATGCATCAGCCTCTTATGACGTTCTTTTGCCCTTCTTCTTTGATGTTTCTGCTCAGACCACTTCATATTCCACAGCTTTTCTTCAGACATCAGATTCATGAGCCTCGTTAATGTGACTGGTTCATCTACTGTTTAAATTTAATGAAAGCTGAATAAAAATCAATGATGCTTTCATCCGCGCCCCGGACTGGAGTTGTGACAGGCAGCCCGGGCCACGGGCGGCTACACTCTACCCCTTCTATTCGTTCGGCTAGCTAATCTGAATCGTTCAATTCCATTTCTAGAGCGAGATCATCTGTGGTAGTAGCACTAGACATCTTCCAGGCATGTTAGTAAAACTAGCGGCAGGATGAATGAATGGTAGCCAGGATGCGCGGATGACGTCATACACGCGCCGCTTTGTTTAAAAAATATATAAATATAAAAAATATAACCATGGATGTCTGGGGGACAGTGATTCGCCTACATGTTATGAATGCTGGCGTACCATAAAGAATTAATTATAAACAGTTTAGTTTGTACCTTCAACTCGTTGCCCATAGGATGACGTTATTTGGATATAACAAAACGGAATATCTTCAGAACAGCTCCAAATGACACAAAACTAATATGGGTGAGTAGAACATGATGTAATAACGTCAAATCAAGGGGCCAATGTAAAAAAAATGGTGTTCCCCTTTAAGGCTTAAGTTAGATTATCACACTCATAACTTAGGTAATTGTGATTTGCAGTATTATTTAAATTGATATTGCCTGTTTTATGTCAGAACTAATGTTTTCTCAAGTTGTTTATCTAATTGGGATGGTTCTTCCATCAGGATATTGAGTGTTCTTAATTATGCATGTGGCAAAGATTTGGGAATGGAAATAGAACGGTGTCCCTGACATTTGAACATAAAGTAATATTTTACAAGGCTGGAGCCATGGATGTTTCTTATTTACAAACATGTATGATGAAATTATGTGGTACATTGGAATTGTATAAAATTCTTCTTTAACTGTGATTCGAGGCCACTTCAAAGAGATGTGAGCCCCGTTGGTAAATGCTGCCTTCTGTTAACCTAAGCAACTTCCCTGATCTGAGTAAGATTACAATTTCTGTCAAAATCTTTTGTCATGTCTCATGGTTATTTAATACATATACAGTATGAAGTGTTATTTAAAGAGCTTGTGATTTCTTCCCAGAACTAGAGAGAGAAAGCTTCAAGGTGTAAAGACAGAGTTTTCCATTTAAAAAAATGGTGTTTCCGACCAGTTTTTGTAGTTTAGTAAATGCCTGAACTGAGCATCCATGGACAGACACTGATACTAAGACTTATCCAGCAGATAAGCAGAAAGGAGTGTTTTATAAATATAATGAAGTTACTCCAAAAAAAAGGTGGATCATCAAAACTACTGTCTAGTTTCCATTCTTCCTTTTCATTCAAGTTTGTGTCATAGAGATGGAAGAGCAAGTGGTTGGAACTAATTCTGTATGAAAAAACAAAATAATAATTTTTTTCTTTTTTATGAATGTGATGAGTCATCAAGACATTAATGCTATCATAATCCTCAAATTGTCACGGTGGGGTGGAGGTTTCACAGGTATCATGATTTTATCAAGAGCTCGGACCCACATGCAGAGAAACCAATACAGAGAGACCAGGGAAAAAGTTTAACAGGTTTATTGAGGAGATTGTGAAGAATCCAGTGTTGCTCAGTAGGAAATCTGATTCTCGAACTTGAAGAGGAGAAATAGATTGCTGACTCACGTTTCCAGAAAAGTGGTTGACTCTTTGACAGCAGTCTGTGTGGGGGTGTTCCAGTGTTTGTCTCATTAGATGGAGGGCGGACAGGGTTTACCCAGAATGTGGTTGTTTGTAGTTGAATGGAGACACTGACTGCCACTTAGATTTTCCTGTGGTACTTGAACGGGTTGATGTGGAGATGAATCCCTTGCTCAGTGTGAAGCTCAAACGATCCCTTGGAGGAAAGTAGATCCAAACCTCCAGTTTGAATCCCTAGCTCAGTTTGAAGCTCAGATGATCCTTCCAGGGAGAGAAGGTCCAAAACATCCAGTTTGCAGGATGACTTCCTGCCGAGAGGCAAAGACCAAAGGACCAGGCACCACCTGGTGGAGGAAGGAAGACAAACACATCAAACACAAAACCACACAGACAGGAGTCCTAACAATAGGACCCCAATGCTGAGATGGTTTTTTGCAAGATTCAATTAACCAAAAATGGTAACAGAAGCAAAAATCCAAAAAAATACATCAACAAAATCCAAAAATACTAAAAACCAGGAATACTCAAAACCAGGGGGCAGAGAAATTATGACAAACAAGCAACAGTGACTGAGCAGAAGTTGCATATACGGGAGAGAGAAAAAAAGACAAGGCTAATCAGCAGATTGGGAGCAGGTGTGACCAGAGGAGTCTGGAAAGAAACCAACACAAGAGGGCAGCAGAGGGCATTCAAGAAATACCTAAAAACTCAAATACACCTAAAAAACAAAACAAAAAAACACCACAAATTAGAAATTAAACCAATAAAAAAAAAAAGAAAGAAAAACATTTAAGAACTCTGATATACTCTGAACTCTGTTTCCATATAACTACCCACATTTCCATCTGTCTTTCTCATTTGTTATTCTGGTTAAGAGGAAACATTGCGTTTTGTTTAGAGAACCTTGGGCTCCCAGCTTCTGGCTAGAAACAGCTCCAGTTTATGATGAACAGGATGATTTCAACAGAATCACATTATGTGCAATAAGCTTAACCTCTGGAAGAAACAGCTAGAAATCTGCTAGAAATCTGATCTTTAAACACAGGAACCAGGACCAGTGATGATAATACACTCCATAAAGTGATTAAGGAAGTGAATAACATCCATGGTTTGGTGACCCAAAGGCCAGATGACCCCTAAACAGAAGCCAGCACTTTGTAGTCCTACTACTAGAATTATCTCCGTCAGGCAAGCATTATTTAACTCTTATCATGGAAACCATACTTTCTTATGCTTCATTCAATGTATTGATCTTTATACCCACAATTTTTTTTTTTATTATGCAGAAGAGAAGGCTACACAAGCTTTTATGAACTGATCCACTCACTCTTAAAAACAGATCATTTTCAAGCTGAAGTTTATATAATAAACCAAGTTTTCGCCCAAAAAAACTTTACACCAACCATTGGTTGACCTTACAGGTTTTATACAACAGCTGGAACAAAACTCAGTCTTTTGGTCTGCAGCATTTAGACATATTAAAAAGACATACGGTAATAAGTTCATTGATGTATAACTCCCTTTGCTATTTCAAAGTATACATTTCTTTTTAAAGATGCCATAGTTCCACCGGCCTGAAACAGAGCAATCCTGATGAATGGAACTGAGACTGACATGAGCACAACCGTGTGAAAATCAACAAGAAAAGGTCAGAGTAATGGAGGAAGATATCAGAGTCAGCAGGCGAGAACAGGAGGGAGATGTAGGAGATGTGCAGAGATAGATGAAAATGTGAGCTGATAGGGATGGAACCTGAGTCACTGAACGAATGGCAGCTGCAGGTTGAGATGGTATAAAAGAGTGATTGCTGTTGGTGAAGAGTCCTGCAGAAATAGAAGTGGGGGATGGAGAGAAGGAGGGATGCAATTGAAATGAGAAGCACTTGTGTTTAAGGAGCGAGTGATCAAAAGAGGAGAGGGCGACAGAGATGGAATAGGAGCTGCTTTGCATTTTTCTCACGCTGAGCAGACCTGACTGAACAAATTAAATCTGTTCAGAGTAGCAGCGCTCTTCGGACACCCTCCTCTCTCTGCATCTGAACCCATCAGAAAGTCATCTCAGGATTCTCCTGCATTAACACGCTGATTGCTTCTCTGGATGTTTACAACTGATGGAGGACTGGGCAGCTCTGCACAGCTGCGGGGAGTTTTCGCTGATGTTGTGTGTAATTACCAACATGTCTTAGGCATGGATCATAACCAACCATCAGTTAAAAAAAGAAACCACAGAAAACCTAAAGACATCACAACTGCACCATTTACAACAAACAGTAATGCCTAACCCAGATATTTATACAAACAACACTTAACATGCTTTCTGATATTAAATCAAAATAAAGTGTCTCTTTTTGAGCTTTGTGAAGATGACTAAAATCATTTCACTACCTGCAAAAAGAGGATGGACCAACTGTAGCGACTAATACCCCTCTCCCTGTAGCCGAAAACAGGTTAAACCCAGAAACAATTGCTTTTTGTGGCAGTAGAAATAGCTCACTAACCTTTGTCAACCAGTGTCAAAGGAATCATCAAGCGACCCGGGCTAAAATCGCCTCGGCTCCAATGTTCAGAAATTGAGAACATCAGACCTGGAACGACCCGCTAATTTACCAGAGCGCAACATACGGACGTCGACACACCTCGCCAGTCACATCGGATCCATGAATTTGATCTAACACCTCTGTTTACATACAATTAACATGGTATTTGCGCCTTGTGTTGCCTTCTGTTTGTGTGTCACATAGAAATCTAGTAAAAACACAAGTCTAAATGGAAAAATCTAAGTGCGCTGATTAATTTTACAGTATGATGAATTAAGCCCATCTTGTGTGTAGCTCGGAAGGACCAAGGTAAGCTCCTAAACAAGCTGCACCTTTTGACAGACCTGAGCATCATGACTGCAGACCTCATCAGTCCTAATGGTTCTCCACCTTGTCAACAACATACTCCTGGTGCAATCCAGCCCAAATATGGCTCCCAAGTAGTGGAGGATTGGTTATTACTCATGAATCAAACTGGAGAGTGAGGTGTGACTCTTAAGATTGAACAACCAAAACTCTTGACCTCTGTTATTCTGCCTGAACATCTCAAACAAGTGACAACTTAATGACTTGCAGTCATCCATGGTTATTTTCTGAGTGCTCAAAGGATCGTCCTGTTCTCTGCTTGGTTGTGGGTTCTCGCTCTCACTTTTTTCTATTGAAATTATCTCCTCTATCAGACTCTGACATAACTGCGGAGACTTTCAGAGCTACATGTGGGATCTATTAAGGCCTCTAACTCAGTATTCTGCAGTTTGAATATATCAGTGTTGTAAACAAGAGCGGGCTTTTCCCCACTGTTATTCTCCTTTTGCACCCCCTCCACATTAATTAATTCTGGATCCTGCTGAGCCAATCTCACATATCCAATAGATGGAAATGAGTGGCAGAGTATTCCTTTGCCATATTTGAGGGGAAAGTTCAACATTTACATCCCTGGGAAGATCGATGAAATTTAGTAAGTGTGACAGCTAGTAATTTGTGCTCTCCTTAGAGTGCAGTAAGTTTAATTGGTCCTGTTTACTCCTGCAGCCTCTGAGTCAGCAAACAATAACAGTTTTCGTTTTCCATCACAGCTCTGCTACGCTTCACATTCTCCTGTCAGCTGGAAAACTTCTAACTGCAAAGTTCTTATAAAACATTATAAATAATGATGAAGGTGCAGAAAACTTTCTGAAGGCATTAAAAATGCCATCATATCTCCAGGTGTATAAATCTTATCCAGGGGTAGAGAATGAAAAGCTGCTCCTCTTTTCCAGAGAAGATCATTCAAGTCCAGACTCCTCATCTCACCCTGACATAAACATTTATGAGCTTAGATCAATATTTTCATATCAAAAACTCCCTCCAAACCCTGAGTGTTAATATTGATTTTAGTGGATACTGTTGGATGGTGACAGTCCTGTTGACCATATGGAAAGCCACATGTATGGCTGAATGCTGGCGGCATAGATAAGTGTGAAAACTGTAAATCCCTTTGCTTTCTTATATGGTAATGAATTTTTGTGTGTTGGGATGATCTACAACAAACAAAAGAACTGGTTATGAACATTACACTCTTAAATGACTTCTGAGTTTTGTCTCCAGGAGCTTTAATCTTCTGCAGACTAAACTGAACAGAGATACTTTTCCTTTAAAAAGACACGGTCAAACTGGTTTGATTCTCAGGGGATTACGCTGCAGACTTTAACTAGTCCATTCTTAGAAATGAATCAGCTTTTGTAACCATCCATTAAAGCTCTGGCTGAGTATCCAGGGTCAGGAGTTTAGTTCCTTTATAGAAATATGCCGCCACCACGTGTTTCCCTGTTGGAAAGGTGTATCTCTGTAGTGTCTTGAGATTAGATGTGATGTGAATTGTTGCTATATAAATAAATTGAATTGTACAAAGCTCTGAGGGATGTTCAGAACCTAACCCACGCTTTGAACTGAACCAAAACCTTCTCATTGACCTATCTCCTGAGTTCCTTGGTCTTCATGATGCAGGTTGTTCTCCTATATTGTCTGAAGAAACCGAGCCAAAACACTGACTGGCTAAGTTTAAATTTCTCACTGCTCCACTTGGTTTACTAATTTGGTGGCTTCTTATTGTGGTTGAAATGACAAAATAATTAAAAAGTTTATGAGCCTTCAAGTTTCCAGTATGCAGACAACAGTGTCATTTCATTACTAATATTGTCACTGAAGAAGGAAAGGTTTGTCCATATGTCAAGACTCCTCACAAGATATTATTTGACTTTTCTTAATTTTAAAACAATGTTCTATACAGAAAAGATAAGGGTAAACTATCATTAACTGTAAGTAGCATTGATTGTGGTTTGCCCAGTTAGCAGTGCTGGCTGTGAGATTCTTCTAGTAGAGTGAGTCTCCTAATAATGAAACAAACGCTTCGTCAGATTTGGCTCTAGTTTTCAGTTCTGTGGTGTTTTCTGACCTTTTCTCTTACATTTTCCCTCTTTTCTGTCAAAAGACAGACGGACAAACATGGACGCCCCCTCCTTGCTGCTCTGCCCTCTTCTCATCCTCCTGTACTGCCTTCCTTCCTGCCTCTCCGACATGCTTTGTCCAAAACGATGCACTTGCCAGAACCTGCTGCCATCCTACACGGTGCTTTGTGCCAAGACGGGCCTGCTCTTTGTCCCGCCCAACATTGACCGGCAGACAGCTGAGCTCCGGCTGATGGACAATTTCATCACCACACTGAGGCACCGGGACTTTGCCAACATGACCAGCCTGGTGAGTTCTGGAACACCCTCACATTCAGGGACCATTGGAAGCACTTTGATCCAACTGTTGCTCTGGGTTGTTGGTTCAGGTCCTGTTCTGAAGTGTTGAATTCTCTACTGGTTAAAGAAAAAGCCTTTGTCTGATATGAACCATCACCAGTGATGGGAGTAACGGTGTTACTAACGGCGTTACCTTTTTTAGTAATGAGTAATCTAACTAATTACTTTGACTGTAACTATAACGCAGTTAACATTGCAGACACCCCGTTACTGCACGTTACTCATGTCACACAATTACCCTTTTTTCCATGATAGGACTTGTGCGCGCCTTAACATGAGAGAGGTGAGGATGAGATTGGCCGATGTATAGTAAGATTAGATCTGTCAGTTGGGTAGGTGGGTATTTCTGCTGGTGGGTGTTAACGTACAGCACACACAGAGAGATGGAGAGTGAGGAGGACTCCAGCAGCATAACAGCGTTTTCCAGATGGAAATACCTGTGTTACGTCGAGTTAAGTTCCGCCATCAGATATGGTTTCCCCTGCATCTCCACACAGCGCAGGCGGCACGATTCACCACGCAAGCGACAGGAAACGTGCATGCTCGCTAAAGGCGCGTAACAGCCGCCCTGTGCTCGCGCACCAGGGGAACTACGGAGAGCGTGAACGATCAAATGTTAGCATATATGGATGGATGGATGGATGGATGGATGGATGGATGTTGCAGTATCTATAGCAACCCAAACACACAGGATTTCAGAATTAGACATCCCCAGTTATTAATTTCATACCCTCACCAGATCTGAACGCCCTGTTAAAAAACGTACACACCCATGAGTAGAGGTAATGCAGCCTGATGATATTTATGATATTTCCCTCTTTAAGAAGAGGGAAACGCTATTTGACGGGGTTTATAGGCCCGTCAGACACCATTGCCCCCATGTTAAGCAGGGGAAAGGCTATCTGACGGGGTTTATAGGCCTGTTAGATAGCGTTCCCCCTGATGTCATTTATGTTGAGTTGCAATAAATGCAAAAATCTTTGCAGGTTCTTGTCTTGTTCGTCCACTCTATTCAGCTGGCTTTTGAAACACAGGGCAAGAAGGTGGGGGCCGGGGTGGTGAGGGTTAAGGGGGCGAGAAACGCAAAAGTAACGTAATAGTTACTTTTACTAGTTACTTTTATTGTGGAGTAACTCAGTTACTTTTTGGGAGAAGTAACTAGTTACTTTAACTAATTACTTTTTTTTTTACTTACACACCGGGTGTTAACGTTCAGCACATAGTGGAGGGACATGTTAACAACAGAATTAAAGCAAACATCAACTGATGCCACGTGCTCATCAAAGATAAACAAATCTTGCAAAGTCAATGACTCGATGCAGTCAGCTGACTTTCCTTTGTTAGAAAACTTTTAAGCAGTATTACATTTGTTTATTGTTGCAGCCATCTTCAATGATAGGCAATGGATTCATCTTTTAATTAATTATTAAATTTAGTCCAGATGATCCTGAAGCAGGGAAATCTCTCTGTGGCACTCTAGAGTTTTTAGGTTGTTGTATCATCAGCAGTATAATGATCTGTTGTGTTTACTATGTTTTTTTCTTTCGCAGATCCACCTAACCTTGAGCCGAAACACGATCAGCCAGATCAGGCCATACACCTTTGCAGACCTGCAAGACCTCCATGCCCTCCACCTGGATGCTAACCGCCTCACTGTCCTGGACGACTCACACTTCCAGGGCCTGGTGAACCTGAGGCACTTGATTCTAGCCAACAACCAGCTGCACAGCATATCAGAGGGGGCCTTTCAGGTAAGACCATCCTCAGGAGGACATCCACCACCACTGGGGTCACATGTTTCACTAAAAACATCAGAATCATACATAGTGCTTCTTCATAGTGATTTTTTGTGGAAGGAGAGGCTACATAATAGTTTCCTTTTTTATCCGTATTTATATTTCACTTTTAATGTTGGGGAAACATCATCATATTCTAGTGAGATAAACAGATTTGGCTTGGGTCCATGTGACTAAAACAAGCTTCTACCCAACATGGTCAGAACCTTCCATTCCTTTCTGAATCTCAGTTCTTTCATAATGTGTTGGGAATCATTGGATCTCACAGTCAGAACAATGTTCTTCAGTTGGCAAACTGCTTAAAGCCATTAGAAGTAAACACACCCCATCCCTATAGTGAAGCACAGCAGTGGCTCCATCATGCTTTATCACCATCCAGCAGAACAACCAGCTTAAACATGCATCCAGAGCTACAGGCATCTGGTTGGGATAAATGCAAACTCATAAGTTAACGTGGCCTAGTCAAAGTCCAGATCTGAATCCATCTGAGGGTCTGTGGCAATTGACAACTGATCTTATTGGCTGTTCTTCAATGACCCGGACATAGCCTGAGTTGTTTAACCAAAACACAACTGAATATGTTGAGAATTTAGGGAGATGAAATCTAAAAGGCTTGTAACCAGAGTTGGTTCATCAGAGATCTGACTCATTGTGCCTAAATGTAAATGTAACAACACTTTCCAGATCTCCGTTAAGAGTTCTGTATGATTGTCTCTGTGAAGTGCCTTGAGATGACATGTGTATTGAATTGGTAGTATATAACTAAACTGAATTTAAATTAAATTGTGGACTGCTCAGAGGCACAGTGGGTAGCACTAATTGGCTTTTCTAAAGTCTCCTTAGGTGTGTGTGTGTGTGTGTGAGTGGTTGATTGTCCTGTTTGTCTCTGTCCTGTTGTTTGTTCTGCCCTGCAATGGACTGGCGACCTGTTCGGGGTGGACTCCGCCTCTCACCCATTGAAAGGTGGAGATAGACACCATCACCCCTCGCCACCCCACTTGGGATAAGCATGACGGAAAATGGATGGCTGGAAATTAAATTGTATAATTATTCACAAAAACTCAAAGTAAACACTCGTTTCCAGACCGCCACCACTTCACTTTAAACCTGCTTTTGTTCCCAGCTTCTCCAGCCTCCTGGACTGTCCTCCATTGCAGGGAAAAGTGTCTGCATCCATATATTCCCAGCTGTCTGTCTGTCACTCCCACAATCATCTTTAAAAGCAGGCCTCTTGTGTAAATCAGGCCAGTCAGGAGTAATTTTCTGCTCCTCATTCTCATTTTCACAGCTTTCAGATTTTCTTTTGTTGCTCATAATTACATATAGAAAGCAAGCACCAGTTGTTGCGATGAAAGCTGAGGAATTATAAAAATCAGAGTGTCCTAATTATGTGCATTATGAGAGTAATTAGAGCCCTGACAAGTCCATGTTGGCAGATCAACAAGCTGCCCTGTTTTCCATCCTGATGTAAGCTGTGCAAAGCTGTGTGAATAACATGGAGATGATTAGAGAAAACAACATGCTCTGATTGGTCACCATTGACCAGGATCAGTTAACTCCCTCCTATTTATCTTCATTTCTCATATTATCTCTTCACTGAAGCCTGTTTCTAATGCCCATTAACCGCAGCAGTCTTCAGTTCTTCATTCAGAGTTTTCTATTTATTTTGAGAGTTTTCTTTTTTTTTTTGTTGAGCTTCACTATTTTTCCTGTTCCTTTTAAATGCATTTCCATCTTTTTCTCGGGTTCTTCTTTAACTCATTTCTAATGAATTAATGAATTAATTTTCTTGGTAACTCTTTAGAAGCCAGATAGTGCGACATTTATCTAAACTGCAAAATGAAAAATACAGTAGCAGTCTTTCCCAACCGAATGACAGCCCACTTCCCTGCAGCTTCCAGCAATATCCCCCAAACTTCCAGCCACTGGAGTCACCCCCTCTTGCATATATATTTTTTTTAAATCCACCTTTCCACTAAGTTACAGCGTCTGACCAGGAGATTACACTTCTCTTCAGATCTTAATGTCCGCAAATCATTACAGAAATAATATTTTAGTACAAAGATTGATGTTTAAAAAGGAATTGTAGGGGACCAGCCAAGGACCAGACAAGGGTCCATCAAGGAAAGTGGGGAAATGTTTAATACTTTACTGTACGGGGGGCACAGTAGTGGAGACTCAGAACTCGAGACATAGAACTCTGCTGATTTGTGGATGATCCATAGTTTGTTCAAATGTTTTCATGTCATGTAAATTTTTTTTGTGTGTTTTTGATGAGCATTAAAAAATGTTCATGCATATTATTTTCATCTTCTAATAAAAGCAGTGATTTAGAAGATAATCAGTGCTTCTGACATAAAAAGGATTGAAGCTGAAAGGAGCAGATATTTTCTGACATTTCTGGGGTCATCTGAAGAGTTTTTGTATTTTGTTTTATTCTGTTACCATTTCAGAGAATATTTTTTATGATGATTAGAGCCACTCTGTAGATACGTTTTCGTTTTTTTAACCTGTCAGTTAAAGTGGAAACTTCCTCTGCATTGGTTAAATGTGCATGATGCTCACAGTGTGCAATGCCACCCTGCCTGCAGGACTTCCTGGAGACCCTGGAGGACCTGGACCTGAGTTACAACAACCTGGTGGACATCCCCTGGGACACCATTGCTCTGCTGGTCAGCGTCAACACCCTGAGCCTGGACCACAACCTGATTGAAAGCGTCCCTGAGGGAATCTTCTCTAATCTCCACAAACTGGCCAGGTACGTCTCAGATCACAGCACTTGGGCAGAATGCAACACCTTAGCAATTCTCTTCACATGATGCAGTCTTTGGGCTCTGCTACCACTCAGCTTTGGAACTCTTCAACTAACTGTTGCAAATTCAGCTGATAGAAGAGCTGTGGTTCTGTTTTTAGGCTCTTTGTTCTGTCTAGAAGTGGGTCATGCAGTGTTTGTTACGTTGGGTGATAAAGACGTTCTATATAAGGACTTATATCTTAATTTATCTCATTATCTTTTATCACATTTATCCATTAAACTGGGAGAATTATGTGGATTCATTCTGCATTTCTAAAATGTTTCTTTTAAGGTTGTATCATTTGATTTTCTGCTGCTGGCACCACATTTGAAATGAAAAGCAAATGGATCCACCTACTGCAAAACTTCCAGCTCTCAATGCTCTTCAAGTTCCTCCAATTAAAACAATGTCAGCCTGAATCTTCCTCTGATGAAGATCATGTTTTTCATAAATGTGTCCATAGTGAAAATAACATTTATGTAAGCTCAGAGATCGGGAAAGAAATTCCAGTTGAATAAATCTGTTTTTGATAAAAAGCACAGAGAAAGTAAACGATTCATTTGGATGCTCGAGTTTAGTTTAAAACCTTAAAATACTGAACTGGTATTATTTCATGTTTAAACTGACATTAAACATTTTTTTACAAGTATTTATCCTGTGCTCCCCTCCCCCTGATTCTAAACCAAAGGGCAGTGGAGTAAAAACATGTGTAAAAACACTTTCTAGATTAAAAGCATGTTTCCATAGCAATCTGAACACTGTTTAGGTTTCCCTCTTGCTTTGATATAATGTTTTCCCTTTATATAATTTTTGAAGTTTTGTCTCAAAAGCAGAGCAAAGTAATGTATATTCTCTAATTCATCTCCGGCTTAAGACATAAAAGCTTCTTTGGCTCTAGACCCAGCTCTTGTACTTTACGCCACCTGCTCAGCATTGGTAGCTACCACAGATTCGCTTTTCAGGACATTTGTTACAAGGTAATGATTGAAAATATAACTGAACTAAAAACAGAGCCTTGAGGAACTCCAGATCTGCTCTCTTTGGCCATATTTCACTAAAAGGAGTCACAGACAATGAACATGATAAAACTGAGTCTTGTTGCTGAGACTTTGATATGTTGAATTTTATGAGACCCATGGGTCGCCCGTGCTGTAAGGCATTGATGATTCAGCAAAGTCACCTTTAGGTTTATGATTATGGTGTTTCACGGTAGCCTTTATGTCACAGATAGTTGAAGATGTGTAATAAATGTTTGAGAGGCATCATTCAGCCCAGGCCATGTTGGTCAGAACTCTGGTCAGTAGCCGTGTTTTCATCCAAAATGTCGTGCACATTTTATATTTGATATATGTTTGTGATGCCGTTCCACCCCTTGTTGTTACCCACCTCTTGAGGCAAATTTATTTTTATTAAATTCCTCAACCCACCACTGTGCCTCCATCAGCCTGTCTCGAATCATATTACGATCACTAATTAGTTATCATTTTATTGGAATGTTTTGCTGTCATTTATTTAAAGTCTTTCAGAGTTTAGGAGGTCTTTTTTTTACTTACAGTAGCAGCCATTCAAAATGTCCCTTCCCAGTCAAACACCAGCTGAATGGCAGCCCCCGCCAATGCGACTACCTGCCAAATCCCCTCCAACTTCCAGCCACCGGCCTTTTCCTGGGCGTGCATTTTATTTACTATGACTGCACCCTTTTACTGAATTACACAGTCTGAACAGGAGACAACGCTTCTCTTTTGATCTTTATGTCGACAGATCATGACAGAAAGAATATTTTAGTACAAACATCGATGTTTAATATTGAATTGTAGAGGACTAGCCAAGGACCAGCCAAGAGGCCATCAAGGAAAGTGGCGAAATTTGAAATGGCTACATCTGTATGTAATGAGAAATCTTCAGGTATACTAGAGAGCTAGAGTTTTATTGCCTTTGTGATTTCAGAGAAGTCCCTCCTTTTTCACACCACACCCAGGTGTAGCGAGGTGAATTCGGGAGGTTTTTTTTTTTCCAGTGACTGCAGTCACAGTCATTGTTAAGTCCCCAAAACTTGAATACCACCACGTGTTGCTCATATAACCTTGAGCATAAGCTTGCCCTTTCTACTGTAAATGCAGATGTGTGTGAGAACGTGGATTCCTCACATATTATAACAGCATCAGAAGATTTATTTTTCCTCCCACTTTAAAACAATAAGTTCATTCAAATTACTCTGTTCTGCTTTGGTTCCATTTAGTCACTTTTTCATAATGTATAATCTCCGACAGTTTATCTCTAAAATTATTACATCAAATGAAAACAAATCTTGATAATTATTATAACCATAATGACCCGACAGCCAAATTCAGCTGGTCCAATCAGTTAAATGGTTTCCTTGAAGGAGTTGAGCCATTTTTTAAATGGAAGAGACTAGAAGATCATCTGAGCAACATCTGGATGAATTTGGATGGGAGGCTCTCCGTTTGCAGAAGTAGTTTTTCATGAGGACACATTTCCTGTTTAATTACAACAAAATGACAGCCTTGTCGGTAAAGAAATATCTTACCTCGGATAAAGCAGCCTCTAATGAGAAAATAATGGAGTCTGGTAAGTCATCTACTGTCAGTCTGCAGAACCCAGGAAAATATCAGTAAAATTAGAGCTCTTTTCAGCCTCACAACAGGATGTCTGACAGTAGAGCTTACAGGTTGTAAAAACATCAGATATTCAGTTACAGAGTGTAAATAGTGACGTTTAATATACCGAAACAGTTTTAACCCAAACCCAGAGAACAATATATTAGAGATCATTCAGCCTGACATTACCGCTCTCTGAGGGAGGAGGGGGTACAGACTTTAAAGTAATTTTTCAGTTTATTTATGTTGGATTAGGGCAGCTCAGTGGTGCAGTGGGTAAAACTGCTGCCTTGCAGCAAGAAGGTCCTGGGTGCGATTACAAGCTTGGGGTCTTTCTGCATGGAGTTTACATGTTCTCCCTGAGCATCAGAGGGTTCCCTCCAGATACTCCGGCTTCCTCCAAAAAACATGACTGTTAGGTTAATTGGCTTCTCTAAATTATCTGTGTGTGTCTGGGAACTGTTGTTTGTTCTGTGTTGCCCTGCGATGGACTGATGACCTGTCCAGGGTGTACCCCGCCTCTTCTCCGTGTCATGATTTTACTAAAGTTCAGACCCAAAATGCAGAAGACCATACAGAGAGACCAGGGAAAAGTTTAACTGGTTTATTAGTATAATGACAAGAGTCCAATGCTGCTCTGAACACTGCTCAACCGGAACTGAAAGGTGAGGGGAAGACACTGCGGTTAGTTCAGGCTCAGTGGGAAATTAGATTCTTTGGCTTGAAGAGGAGCAATAGGTTGCAGACTCACGTTTCCAGAAATGGTGTCCTTTATAGAATCCAGTCTGTGTGGGAAGTTCCAGTGATTGTCTTGTTTGATGTTGGGCGCACAGGGTTTACTCAGACTGTGTTTGTTCCTTGGTGAACAGAGAAGCTGACTGCCACTCAGAAACACAGAAACAACCCACAAAAACTGGATTCCTGACAGCCCGTAGACAGCTGGAGAATTACTTGTGTTTTATTTATTTAACATTTTTACAGGTTTGATTAAAGATATTTGTTTTTTAACATTTTATAACAAATATTCTGATCTTAAAGTGTTTTTTTAAGTCCTTAATTGTTTTTTAATCATTTGAGGGTTTTTAATCAATATTTCTGTGCATCTGGGTTAAGTCTATTGTTCTGGTTCTTGTTCTGAATCTCTGTCATGGTTCAGTTAGTAGTCTGGTTCTCAGGTGATCTCTATGTGTTTCTAACCTGTGAAATGGATCAATGAGTTTAATTCAAGGGTTAGACATTTTATACATTAGAAGGAAGTTAGAAAGCAATACTTTATCAGACGTCGTTTTTCCTTATTACATTTGGACTTTTTTATTCCGCTCTTTATTTTTGTCCACAGCAGCTCTCAGTATTCATGGTTCCCAGCTGAGGAAAGGCTGCAGTGTCTAAATCAACCTTCACATGACTGAAATTGAAGTTAAAGTGCAGCCAGAACAGGATACTGAGGGTTTTCCATCACAGAAATTTCCCATTTATGGAACCAGATTTAAGATTTATAACACAGCAGCAGAAATTTGTGATTCTTTCAGCTCTTTCCTGATATAGCCAAGTAGATAAAGATAACTGGGGCCTGACGGAGAAGAACCATTTACTACACCTCTCTCTTTATCTCTTTTGATCCTTAGCCTCTCCCTTTCTCACTCCCTTTCCCGTTCTCATACTGCCTCCCACCTGAATGATCGATTACCCATCTGCTCTCGCCTCCCACTTCATCCTTTGGCACAAAACATCAGCACCAAAAACCAGGAATATGATTTGGGAGAAATGAGTCACTAGTGTTTTTCTTGCCTCCTCTGAATCATTCTCTTCTTCTCTCTTCTGCACCTTATCTGTCTGGACCTGCCTTTAAAGAAATGTTGGCTTTTATTTTCAAATAATTACATCCCCTGGGTTCATATTTATAGCAGCTTTCTGAGACGAGGAGAAAGAGATGGTTGAAGAAATTAAACGGTGAAATCTGACTTCAAAGACATTCCCCTCGTCAGCAAAGACAAAAAAATACACTGAAACTACTTTGAAGATGAGAAGTTCTGAAAACCAACTTTACTTTTCCCAGTTGTATTTCTCTGAGTCGTATTTACTCCTAAGAAAGCAAATATGTTTGTTTTATTAATAAATTCTTCCTCACATATAATTACAATATTTTCTGAAGATGTATCAAACCGATCGTGGGGGGATTTACCATTAGGCAATACTAGGCAGTTGCCTAGGGCCCCAAGTTCCTGGGGGCCCCATAAAACTCTGTATACATGTATGATTAATACAACTATTGCTTATTGGTGCATATTAATTATGCTTTTGATAAAAACCTTTTCGCAAAAATGCCATCAGAATGCAAATAATATTAAGCGTGTCTCAGCCACCCCCCAACCCCCCCCCCCCCCCACCCACACACACACACACACACACACTTCAGTGTCCACCATATTGGATCAGTCCATTTTTTGCACATGTTCAGAAAGGTCCAAACAGACAGCAGCAAACTATTTGAAAACAAACAATGCGAAGAGAAGTGTTGCCAACTTACCGCTTTTGTTGCTATATCTAGCGACTTTTTAGACCCCTTTAGCACTTTTATTAAAAGAAAAAACACCTAGTGGCAAATCTAGCTACTTTTTTCTGCTACTGGAGACTTTGGCAACAACATATAAAAGCACCGAACTCTGCTCTCCAGAGCAAGTAGATTGTTAACCCTGCCTCCTGCTCCTCTATCTTGTCTGCTGTTGTGATTCATGCAGCTATTATTTCATCTTGTCTACAGTGAAAAGAAGGACTGGGTTGTTTACTTTTGCCGTCGCCTTTTTGGAAACACATGAAGGAGCAATCAGCTAAGTGGGATTAGTGCTTGGAAAAAATCTTTAATTAGTTTTGAGACAGCATGAAAAGTCAGCTGAGTACAACACATAGAGAGGAAAACAACAAGAAAAGGGACAAGAAGAGAGGAACAAAACCTAGAACAATTAATTTCTCTATCTGTAGAATGGGTCTGTTTTATGTGTTGCCTTCTCAATTCAGAAGGTCCCCCCGCCTGTCTTTGCCAAGGGCCCCAAACTTCCTAAATTCTCCCCTGAAATCCTTACAGGTCTGTAGGTAAGATTAACAAGGATATCTGTGTTTTGTCCCCTTCAGACTGGACATGACATCCAACAAGCTGAAAAAAATACCTCCAGACCCTTTGTTCCTCCGGATCCCGGTCTACGCCAAGATGAAGGGTTCTCCTCTCACAGCGTTGGTGTTGAGTTTCGGGGGGAACCCTCTTCACTGTAACTGTGAGCTGGTGTGGCTTCGAAGGCTGACCAGAGAGGACGACCTGGAGACCTGTGCCTCACCGAAGGATCTGGCCGGCAAATACTTCTGGACCATACGAGAGGTGGGTTCCAATTTAATATTCAAAAAAACCCTTCAGTGCATCATATATCTCTGACATGAGCTACACCAACATGGTGCATCATTAGGCAGAAGATACAGTGGTGCAAAAAAGTATTTAGTCAGCCATCAATAGTGCAAGTTCTCCCACTCGAAAAGACGAGAGAGGCCGGTAATTTTCATCATAGATATACCTCAACTATGAGAGACAAAATGAGAAAAAAAAATCCAGAAAATCACATTGTCTGATTTTTAAAGAATTTATTTGCAAAATATGGTGGAAAATAAGTATTTGGTCAGTTACAAACAAGCAAGATTTCTGGCTCTCACAGACCTGTAACTTCTTCTGTAAGAGGCTCCTCTGTCCTCCACTCGTTACCTTCATTAATGGCACCTGTTTGAACCCGTTATCAGCATAAAAGACACCTGTCCACAACCTCAAACAGTCACACTCTAAACTCCACCATGGCCAAAACTAGAGAGCTGTCAAAGGACACCCGAAACAAAATTATAGACCTGCACCAGGCTGGGAAGTCTGAATCTGCAATAGGTAAACAGCTTGGTGTGAAGAAATCAACTGTGGGATCAATTATAAGAAAATGGAAAACATACAAGACCACTGATAATCTTCCTCGATCTGGGGCTCCCCGCAAGATCTCACCCCGTGGGGTCAAAATGATCACAAGAACGGTGAGTAAAAATCCCAGAACCACACGGGGGGACCTAGTGAATGACCTGCAGAGAGCTGGGACCAAAGTAACAAAGGCTACCATCAGTAACACACTACGCCGCCAGGGACTCAAATCCTGCAGTGCTAGACGTGTCCCCCTGCTTAAGCCAGTACATGTCAAGGCCCGTCTCAAGTTTGCTAGAGAGCATTTGGATGATCCAGACGATGACTGGGGGAATATCATATGGTCAGATGAAACCAAAATAGAACTTTTTGGTAAAAACTCTACTCGTCGTGTTTGGAGGAGAGAGAATGCTGAGTTGCATCCAAAGAACACCATACCTACAGTGAAGCATGGGGGTGGAAACATCATGCTTTGGGGCTGTTTTTCTGCTGAGGGACCAGGACGACTGATCCGTGTGAAGGAAAGAATGAATGGAGCCATGTATCGTCAAATGTTGAGTGAAAATCTCCTTCCATCAGCAAGGGCATTGAAGATGAAACGTGGCTGGGTCTTTCAGAATGACAATGATCCCAAACACACCGCCCGGGTAACGAAGGAGTGGCTTCGTAAGAAGCATTTGAAGGTCCTGGAGTGGCCTAGCCAGTCTCCAGATCTCAACCCCATAGAAAATCTTTGGAGGGAGTTGAAAGTCTGTGTTGCCCAGCAACAGCCCCAGAACATCACTGCTCTAGAGGAGATCTGCATGGAGGAATGGGCCAAAATACCAGCAACAGTGTGTGAAAACCTTGTGAAGACTTACAGAAAGCGTTTGATCTCTGTCATTGCCAACAAAGGGTATATAACAAAGTATTGAGATGAACTTTTGTTATTGACCAAATACTTATTTTCCACCATATTTTGCAAATAAATTCTTTAAAAATCAGACAATGTGATTTTCTGGATTTTTTTTTCTCATTTTGTCTCTCATAGTTGAGGTATATCTATGATGAAAATTACCGGCCTCTCTCATCTTTTTAAGTGGGAGAACTTGCACTATTGGTGGCTGACTAAATACTTTTTTGCCCCACTGTACATCTCCATCACCTCTAAGCTATTAACAGTCTTTTCTACCATAGTCCATAGGCGAATTTCACAGGCATTTCTGTCTATTACTTTTACTATAATTTCACCACTAAGCTCTTTTTGCTACTTACATTCAGTTGAATAAAGTCAGTTTATTTACAATGAATCGGTATAGCTCTACAAATGGTAAATTATAATTTATTTCTCATAAAATAAGCTGAATTAACAATGTCTCATTCTTCTATGACAAACTAGAGGGATTGCAAAACAAATTTACATCAAGTAAAAGTAAAAGAGCAGCCTGAATAGATTGATAATAAATGACAGAATTGGGCCTGTTTTTCAGTTATTAGTCCCGTGTTTCATCCTTTTTTAAATGAAAACCATCTCATAGTCTTTCCCTTTCGCTGTCACTGCATGCCTGCTCTGTGTGAGGGAGTTCTGTACTGTCAATGACACAATGGTAACAAATGTCTGCTGTCGCCACAGGCGGATCCAGGGGGAGTAAATCCTGCAAAGTCAATGACTCAATGCGATCAGCTGGTCTTCATTCAATAGAACATTTTTAGCCAATCTGTATGTATGATCTGATGAATTGGCTTCAGATGATGTTTGTTGTAAATTGGTTCCATATTAAAAAAATTAATTGGTAATTGGTCAATGGGGAGGTTATACATTTGAGGGGGAAGATTAGATAATGACTACAGGTCTTATATTGTGCTAATCAAACCTCAGATCAATATGTTGCTTTCAATATGTTGCTTTAGTTTTCCTAGCCGTTGTTTCAGCTGCTCCCTCTTACCCTTTCCCTTGCTTGATCTGGTTTTCTGACTTAAAGGAAGAACATATTTTTTAGGGTGGAAAACCTTCTAGTAAAAAACAGGTTACCTATGCAGCTTAATATATTCCTACCTCAGATCAATGCATATATATGCACAATTTTCCTTAGGCGATTTCATTTTCTGCAACAAAGTAAACAGTTTTAAGAAGCCCCTTTATTTCATCTTCAAGCAACACTTGCACATGGTGGATTCTTAGCTGAATATGCCTCATGTTTCATTTTTGCTGCTGCAGTGGAAGAAGCACTTTCAGAGTGGTGGCACAAAGTTGAGGTTTTAAAGATTTTGCTGGTAAAGGGTACGGGACCGTACATTTTACAGATGGAGCAGCTCATTTAACTGGGGATGTAGCTTGAGCCAGTTAGGCTTAAACGCATCCTTCGGCAGCTAAGTGATATTGACTGTTGGAGGGTCAGCGTTATCTGGATCAATCCCAACATCACTGGGTCCGGCATCGCTTTTGATTTGTGTTTTTTAAGCTGGTTCTTCTGTTGATACAAACATAGATTTGTGTTTTAGCAAACGATCAATGTTTGGAATATATATATATATATATATATATATATATATATATATATATATATATATAAAAATAATATATATATATATATATATATATATATATATATATATATATATATATATATATTTATATTCCGAATATAATATATATAATACTGTATATAATATATATTTTTAAATATTTGGAAGGCTAAAGACATTAAATATGATAACTGTCATGATTTTACTAAGTTCAGACCCAAATGCTGAAGACCAAACAGGGAGGCCAGGAGAAAAGGTTTAACAGGTTTGATTGAAGAGATACTGCAGAGAGAAGTGTTGCACTGAACACTACTCAACCGGAACGGAAAAGTGAGGGGAAGACACAGCGATTAGTTCAGGCTCTGTGGGAAATTTGATTCGTGAACTTGGAGAAGAGGATCTGGTTGCTGACTCACATTTCCAGAGAAGTCTGATTTGGTGGAGGGCGGAACAGAGTTTACCCAGAATGCGGTTGTTTGAAGGTGAACGGAGAAGCTGACTGCCACTCAGATTTCCTGCGGTACTTGAACGGGTCGTAGTGGAGATGAATCCCTTTCTCAGTGTGAAGCTCAGAGATGGCAAAAGTACTCACTTTCCATACTTGAGTAAAAGTACAGATACTTGTGTTAAAAAATACTCTGGTAAAAGTGGAAGTACTGATTAAACTTCTTTACTCAAGTAAAAGTAACAAAGTACAGGCTTGTAAATTTACTTAAAGTATAAAAGTAAAAGTAGAAAAAACTTTTTTCATGCCGTTGCCTACATTTTAAATGGATGTCTGCCAATAGGACTAGATCTCCATTGTGTAAATTTTCAATCATCTCGTCGTCCATACTACTATGCTAACGCCACCGCCACCAAGCTGCAATGATTTGCCGCAAATGAATACCGCCGAATCTGTCGATTCATCTTGTAGTGGTGCATCAAATGCGAAGACAGCTCGCCAGCTCCCGTCTCATGTCAGAGGAGGAGTAAGCAGATGACTTGCAAAAAGGTGGTAAGAACAAACAACAAAATATCAGTTCAAAAAGTGTGTAGCGGTTTATTTACTGGTGCAACGGTGAAGACAAAAAAAAACAAACAAAATACTTTCAAATAAAGGAAACAAAACCGACCATTGCAGGCAATACAAAACACTGACAGCCTCACAGCAAGCTGACTTTAAATATAGTCTCTCTAAGCAGACCTTCAAGAGCAGTTTCTCCAACTAGTCTCTCCAAGCAGCCCTCCCAAGCCATTGTGAGTGTGCCCCTTAAATAGACCCACCAATAACCAGCCAATTGAGACAGCCCAACTCAACAGGAAGGCAAATCCCCAATAAATCAAATTTAACATTGTAGAAAAATAAATACAGACAATAGCATCATTCATACAAAAACATACATATTTATGAAATAATTTAACCATACTAACATTACCTTTTCACCTACTAATTACCATGCAAACAATTATTCCATACATTGAAATCCCACTTAACACCCCTGCCCCCTAATAGTCTTTTCCAATGCCCTGGGACAATGGATAAGAGACTGGCTCCGATGCGGTACGTGTTTCCACACGGACCAGTATGGTGACGGACTAAGGGAAGAGAATGTGAAATTTGACTGGGAAGTTTTATTGCCGACTACGGAATATATATTAAAGCTGTCGCAGTGGGTACCTTCAGAGTTTGCTACGCTGGTGAGTAAGTAAAGTGTTGAATGAAAGGCGACGTTGTAATTTCGGAACTAGTGTAAATTACCGGGTGAATTGTTTGGAACTGCCGCCGCCAAGACGGCCGGTCTGTGGTGCATGCTGGGAAATGTAGTGAAGGATGTGACGCTATGTGTGATAGACGGCGGCTACACTTTGCGAACAGAGGGGGAAAACGGCTCCGTTTTCACAGTATTGATGACGTGAAAAATAATAACGGTAACTCCATTGAAATGATTTAAAACTAAAGTAACGAGCCAAGTTTTTATAATGTACGGAGTAGAAAGTACAGATATTTGTGTAAAAATGTAAGGAGTAGAAGTAAAAAGTCGCCATAAAAATAAGTAGTAAAGTAAAGTAAAAATATCAGAAAAATCTACTTGAGTACAGTACCCACTTTCCCCAAGAGATCATTTGAGCTTCACCAGAGATGGGAAGTAACGAAGTATTTGTACTTCGTTACTTTCCCATCTCTGGTGAAGCTCAAATGATCTCTTGGGGAAAGTGGGTCCAAACCTCCAGTTTGAATCCCCAGCTCAGCTTGAAGCTCTGTTGATCCTTCCAGGGCGAGAAGGTCAGAAAAAATCCAGTTTGCAGGATGACTTCCTGCCGAGAGGCAAAGACAAAAACAATGTTAATACTCAGGTTGACAAGAACTCAGTTTGACTCAGCAAAACTCAGCTTGGCTAGCGTACCCCAAACTGGCAAACACTCTGGCGTCGAGGTAGTGGCAATCAGCAGCTTAAGAACACTCCGTGAATGAGGAAACCATCAGCAGGTCTGTGAGGAGGGGGACCAGAACCAGGCGCCTCCTGCTGGTGGAAGGGAGAAAAACACAGAACACAAACACACAGGAGTCCTGCCAATAACCACTAGTTTGCTACAGTAGCCAAAAACTAAACTGTGCTCTAAAACTGTGTTCACACTGGAGGCATTAGGTTTACATGTAAAGTCTATGGAGGACAGCGTTGAGGGTCCAGCTGGGTGTATGAGCATTGAGAGCAGCGCATTTTAAACTGTTCTGGCGTACCAGCGTTCAGGCGTCTGATCGTCCGATGGGGTTCAGCAAACTGAACTTTTGCCGCAGGACACTGGATTATCAACCAATCAGAAAATCTGATCCAGGAGTTTTTGGCGGAGACAAACACTACCTGCAAGCTGTCGTTGCTTCTGCAGACATTCTGCATGTGAAAAATAAGTAAATATCAAGGACAAGAACTGCATATTTTAGTGGGATAATCGTGATGGACTGAAAGCACAGTGTAGCTGCTGTAGTAGTTAGAATCTAAGTAGTTAGATTTCATTTAACATAAAACATTACTTTGAAATGTCTGATAGTTTTTATTAAATTTGTTTGATGTTTGATAAATTTGATGCTCATTAGGTTTGGCTAAGAGTACATTTAAAAGTGAGGGGGGCTTTTTATTTTGTTCCGTGGACCATGTGTTGCCCAGGAAAATATTGGCTGGCATACTTAGAGCCACATGGGGCCATTGAAGCTGGTCAAACTTGTCTTTACCTTCTTTAAAGGGCGTAGATTTGATCTCAACTTTGATAGGGACACTATCGGTCTTAAGATTCATTGGTCTTATACAATATGCATGCTTCAAATGTTTTTTTTAATGCTTGAAGTGAGCATCAGGGCGCATTTTGCTTAAAGAGAAAACTGCATTTCTTGATAGATTTATACAAATTGCTTTGAAAGAGGTTACATTTGAACCAGCAACGAAGACAGGCGGTAAATACATGACTATTTAACTAAATATAGCCGAAAAATGTCTCTTGTATGTGGATTTATCCTGTATTTTCTTTTGAAGATATATAATTCTGCAGAGGTAAACAGAGGTAACGCCCACTCTTATTTTTTTTTCTATTATGCTGATATTCTTTGTATTGTAAAACAAAGCAAAATAATAAATTCATGGGACTGCAAATAGATTTATTGTATTAACATGTAAGCGGGATCTATAAAAGGAACTGACACTTAGCACTTAAAATATTAACTTAATATACAAGTTGTGCAACTGGGCTGCAGTCAGCGGCGTAGGAAGCGGGGGGGACGGGGGGGACATGTCCCCCCCAATATAAAAGCCATGTGGTTACGTCCCCCCCAAAAAATTGTACCGCAAAATATTAGATTTTGACATTTTTTAACTAGTGTCTTTTTTTTTGAAGGCGCAGCATAGCGTTACGTCACTGTACTCCCCCTCCCCTCTCTGAACTGCTGAGAGTTTGAGCACTCAGAAGGGAGGGAAACAGCGACACAGAAGTCAGAAACCTGTGAATGAGGTAAAATGGTCGGTCGGGATGCTGCTATGAATATTGCCTATTTATAACGTCTTGTTGTCAGTTCACTTTCATATATAGAAACTGAATCTTTTTGGTTTAGTCATCTTAGTCCTGTACGGAAGAGGATTAGGGCCACTGAAAAAAAAAAAAGTTAACTGATTTTTAGATTTGTTTTCAGTTTAACATGGGGAAAAAAGTCCGAATTCTGACTTTTTTCTCAAAATTCTGACTTTAATCTCAGAATTCTGACTTTTTTAGAGACTAGCTCTCTTGTTTTAATGACCTGCTGGTCCTCCATTAATGAGGGGACCCCTAGGACATGTAAAAAGTTGCCTAATTCCGTCATTTTCCACCAATGTGTTACTGGCCACCTCAACCAACTCACATCTTTGTCAGTGAAGCTGAGTGCTCCACAACTCTTCCTTCATGGTGCCCATCTACATTAAGATCCAAAATTCTCAGATTAAAGTCAGAATTCTGAGAAAAGAGTCAGAATTCTGAGATTAAATTCAGAATTCTGAGAAAAAAAAGGCAGAATTCTGATATTAAAGTCAGATTTCTGAAATTAAAATCAGAATTCTAAGATTAAAGTCAGAATTCTGAGGAAAAAAAGGCAGAATTCTGAGATTAAAGTCAGATTTTGAGATTAAAATCAGAATTCTAAGATTAAAGTCAGAATTCTGAGGAAAAAAAGGCAGAATTCTGAGATTAAAGTCAGAATTCTGAGAAAAAAAGGCAGAATTCTGAGATTAAAGTCAGATTTCTGAGATTAAAGTCAGAATTCTGAGAAAAAAGTCAGAATTCTGAGATTAAAGTCAGAATTCTGAGATTAAAGTCAGAATTCTGAGAAAAAAAGTCAGAATTCTGAGATTAAAGTCAGAATTCTGAGATTAAAGTCAGAATTTTGAGATTAAAGTCAGAATTCTGAGATTAAAGTCAGAATTCTGAGAAAAAAAGTCAGAATTCTGAAATTAAAGTCAGAATTCTGAGAAAAAAAGGCAAAATTCTGAGATTAAAGTCAGAATTCTGAGATTAAAGTCAGAATTCTGGGAAAAAAAAGTCAGAATTCTGAAATTAAAGTCAGAATTCTAAGAAAAAAAGGCAAAATTCTGAGATTAAAGTCAGAATTCTGAGATTAAAGTCAGAATTTTGAGAAAAAAAGGCAAAATTCTGAGATTAAAGTCAGAATTCTGAGATTAAAGTCAGAATTCTGAGATTAAAGTCAGAATTCTGACTTTTTTCTCATATTAAACTGAAATAAAATTTAAAAATCACTTAACCTTTTTTTTTTTTTCAGTAGCCCTAATCCTCTTCTGTAATCTTGGGATGATCACTCATCCAATATTTAACTGCTAACTTTCTCTAGACGTTTGCTACGCTAGCCAAAAATGGTTTTTTTTTTTTTTTTAGATCTCATTTCAGTACAATGCCACCACCAACTAAAAGGCTGAAACAGCAGCAGGACTTACTCAGCTTTTTTTAAAAAGAGTAACGTCTGTGTGAGTAACAGTCACATAACAATTTGTGTTGAAATTAGCCCGGTCTGGGTGTGTGTTTTACGAGGATTTTTTATTTTTTGCGTGGTTTTGCTTCGCCGTAATGGACAGATGTTATACCTGCCACGCTCCTGATCGTTAGTTAAAACCACAGGGAGAGTTAATTTTAATTCTTAGCAGCGGCGGCCGCATTGGTTGTGCAGTGGACTGCTGCACAACCACTAATTAACCAACTAATTAACTTCTGCACCTTTATTTCCTCAAATAAACTGTTGCCTCCTCTTTTTAGACTATAAACAGATTAACACAACATATACAACTCTGTAGTTTTCTCTGTTCTGTACTGCAAACTGGAATTAAAGGCGCCATTTCTACCAAAGGTCTGGACAGACTGGCGACCTGTCAAGGGTGCACCCCGCACATGCACCTCCCGACCCCACTAAGGGACAGGGTGTACAGAAAATGGAAGGATAGATGGATTTCTACCAAAGGTTTAGAATGCGTTTTTGAACCAGATGCTTCAAAGCACCCTGTCCTTAATTCTTCAACACACTTTCAGCTCCCTCTGTCAGTATATAAATAAATTTTTATCTAATAGTATAGTTTATAAATTCATTTTTGACCATTATTGCAAGTTTGACAAAATAAAACATATCAAACTTTGCACTTGTGTGGCCTACTGAATTGTTTTTAATCCAACTGAAATATTAGATTTTCTAGTGCGTATGTGGACACTAAATATGCCAAAGCTGAAGCCCTTGAAAGAAATCTCCCTTTGCTTAATAAAAGACTCCAGTCATTTTGTTTGGTGATATGCTCACATCTTATGAACAAATGCATTATGTAAATTTTAAATGCATATTTTTGCATAACACATTTATAAAGGAATAAAGTAAAAGATTAAATAGCCTTTTTTTAAGTAGCGTACTTAATATATGTTTCTGTTGAATATTTACGAATCTCACATTTCCGACATGTGTCCCCCCAATTGTAAACACATTCCTACGCCCTTGGCTGCAGTTACCCTGTTTATCCCATTTCAAGTGTTTTATTGTAACATTCCGAACACATTTCTTACATAATACGTATGAAGTGTAGATAACAGCATCCAAAACATGTAAATTAACTTGGGCCTAATATAATTTCAGTGTATTCATTTATTCAGTGTATTCCATTTCATCCAAATATTACATGTTGTTATACTCTATAAAAAAATTACTCCTGCTATTTATACCTGAACTACCTCATTGGGTTGTCAAAAATGAAAACAGTAATAGTAAAGAAATACTGGCAAAAGCGAAACCTTCACATTTTCTTTTTATGTCGGTTGTCGCTAAGAATCTGAACTCCAGCCTGACACAGAATAGTTAGTTTTATAAAAGAAGAAAGGGTTTTTGTTAATCAAATGTATTATACTACAAATTTAACTATTATTTTGAGATGCTAACATTGGTTACTTACATTTTCCAAGTTCCACAAATCACAACACTCTCCTGCTTCTTTTCAGAACTGCAATCAGTTCTGAAAAATAAAAATGAGTTTTTGCCTGTTTTATTGCAGACAATATTTAGTTGTTTTTTTTAAAGAAGTGACTGTATTGTAATGCTGCATTGTAAATGAAAAACATTATTCACATCAAATTATTGGTGGGGACAAGTAGGTCAGTCCAAACTTTTAGTAGGGACATATCCTACACCCATGCCTTGTTTTCCTTTCTGGGTCATTGGGAAGCTTGTATGTACGGCCAGCAGTCTTTTGGTGAGAGACACCCTGCACAGTTCTTAAGTCCTTCGCAAGGCAATAAAGTGACACTCATAACAACCAACTGTGCACACACACTCAAACCTAAAGATTGCTGAGATCTGTTAACCAAAGAGAAGTGGAGAGGATGCAGGCAGAGGAGGAGTGAAAGGAAAATTGATAAAGTAGTCATTAATCAGTCAAGCTCATTGTTTCAATTTCAGGAACGCCATATCATCTCTCCAACAAAACCTTTATTGTGCTGCAGAATTCTCCAGTGAAAGCTGATCAGGGCAGCACAGGCTAGCATTCACTGAGTTTTCAGATAACAATGGCATCCTGTTAATCCATTACTATTCATGGTTGGCTTCAGCTTTTCATTGCTTTTTAACTGTCATTACACTGTCACAAATAAAGAACAATGAAATTAACTCTATTGCAGATCTCAGCAATCTTTAGGGTCTTGCTCAGGGAACCAGAGTGTCAGTCCGTGGGATTGTGGCTTGAACTCAAAACCTCCGGATTCCAAGCTTAATGCCCTGACCGCTAGGTCGCCGCTACCCTCAATCCATCTTGAATGTTTTCCTTGACGTCCTGATTGATGATATTATTAGAGGTTTAAATGCTGGTCAGTACCAAACCCTATGCTGATGGAAACAATATTTATTCATCAGACTGACTCTGCTAACACTGAGCTGTTGAAATAATTGTACAACCTGTGCAGAAGATGGCTGTGCCTACAAAAACTTGGATCCACGAGACAGATGGATATAAGCCTCTGCAGAGAGAGATTTCTAGCATGCTGTTCTGACAGGGATGTTTTTAGGCTTTGGAAAAAGTTTGTGGTTCTTGACTTCTTCAAGCTCTAGTCAGGTTTAATTATGAGAACTGAGTGTGTCAGGTCTTTGCTGATCCTCCCAGGAATATCAGCTAAAATCAGAAGGTGGTATAGAGCGCTTTGCTTCACATGGAGGTGCTCTCTGGGATAAACATGGGATTATCAGCTTTTATCTTAAAGTGGGTGCTGCTCTAAAAACCTCTGCTTGACTTGAGGTAATAAATGTAGACATTCCTCAGAGAGGCGTGGTAGAATAAGAGGATTAGCTTGAAGAGGTTATTTCAGAGACCTCTATGTCATTGAAGTGTTGGCGCTCATTAATGTTCACAATTTAATAAGCAGCTTCCTTCTGCGAGGTCATGGGAGCTCCCACTACTACCGCCCTCCACACACCGAGGTTTGATTTAACTGATATCACAAAAGGCTGTTTTCTTTAGAATAAAACATAATAATCCCTTTGAGGGTGTTTAAAATAGCTGATTTGCTTTCTGTTTTTTGGTTTTCAGAAGAAACAGTGATTTATCTCCCCTACTGCTCCTCATCTGAGTGGACTCTCCGGGGTCTAGCCTCCACTGGCTGCCCTGAGTTTAACAGAAACGCTTGGGAGGTAGATGAAAAGAAAGACCTGAATGTTTTAAAGATATTTACTTTGACTGCAGTCTTCAGGTCAGCTATCAGCTCAGTTGGAAACACGATTTATCAAAACCCTTCTGGACTTCTGCTGGTACCTCACCGTGGTTTGGGCTCAATTTTTTGAGGTTTCAGAATCTGTAGATGGTTTTATAAAACCTTAACAAATCATCATGTTTTGCTCTTGTTAAAATATACATGACTGACTCAAACAGAAACAGTATGCCCAAGAAGTAACCAAATTTGATTTTATTCAGTGATACTAAGTTACATTGAATAATTTTTATCCTCAGCTTCTATATGGGACATTCTGCAGATTTTCCTCCTAAACAAGATTTAATTGTTTGTCTCCTGGCAGGAAGAATTTGTCTGTGAGCCACCCATGATCACTCGTCACACCTCTAAGATGTTTGTGATGGAGGGTCAGGAAGTCAGCCTCCGCTGTAAGTCCATTGGGGATCCAGAACCATCCACACACTGGGTCAGCCCTGACGGAAAGCTGATCGGAAACACTTCCAGAACCATTTGCTATGAGAACGGGTCACTTGACATCCTGAAGGCCTCAGTCAAGGTAGGCGGGCATTGCTTTAATGATGTTATATTGAATTTTTATGCAGATTTTCTTTTTCCTTTGCTGAATCTAAGACAAAGAACCAGCCAGTAATATTTCACTACTTTTCCTCATAATACAAATTTCCCAGTTTTTAGGCTGTTATTCTTTCATTTAATGTACCTTAGCTTTAGAGAAACTGGCCAAACCTGTTTAACACAGGGACAATCATCTTTAATTGAATTATTGTTAAATATGGTTAAGTTAATTTAGGCATTAAACTGTTTCACAGCAGTGATCATAGCGATCTGCATCAGCAGTGCTGTGTCTGTCTCCCTGCCAGCTCCAAGATCAGCTTCTCTGATTGGTTGATGTGGCGTGTCGAGCAGCAAAAGTTAAATTTTTCAAACTCGAGTAGTTGCTGCTTCTGAAGCGTGTCCCGCATATCGGATGCTCAGAAGCTCATGACAAGCTACTTCAGCTGATCAAACGCTATGCTCCTGCTGCTCAAAATTCACTGCAGGACCTTTTGCTGCGCCTTGATGCGCGTCAACCATTGACTTTGCATGTGAACTAGCTGTTTCTGCTGCCCCTGCAGCTTTTGGTTTGATATTAGCATTAGATGACTGATGACAGAAGAAAGCCCTAGGACATTTTCTAGTGTTTAGGAACACATCCTGCCTTGTACCAAAGAAAAACTCAGCAATAAGCCCTCAACTACTATAAGGCCATAAGGCTGTATCTCAATTCACAAGAACACAACATTGACTCGTGCTCTCACCAAGTACATTCTTGACAAGAACAAGGGAAGTATGGACCTGGGGAGAGAGGGAGCTCGCAGAATAAATCTGGTTCAATTGGAATAGAAACCTTCTCATGACATCACCAAATGCACGGCTCATCTGGACCTGCATTTCAACCCCTGTTGTCTCTATATAATAATGTATTTTTCACTTTTTTCATTTAGTGGGGGAATAATAATCAAAGATTTAGATAAAAACAAATCAAATGAAAGTTTTTTCAAAAAAGAAAAACAACATTCCCGCCAGCGGTTCTTCACACACCACCATGCCGCTGCCGACAGGCTAACGTTTATCACAATGGGGGTGGTTTGACAGGACCCAAATGCAGACAAAAGCTTGAGGTGGTTTCTTGAATGTTTAATAATAAAAAGGGTAACAGAAGCAAAAATCCAAAAACATAAATCCACAAAAATGCTGAAAACCAATAATACTCAAAACAGGAAGGGAGCAAAGTCATGACGACAAACCAGCAAAGAGTGACTAAACCGGAGGACAATAAATGGGAGAGAGAAACAAAGACCAAGCTAATTGCCAGATTTGGAGCAAGTTTGAACAGAGGCAAAAAGGGAGCTAGAGGAAAGGAGACTGACACATGAGGGCAAACAAGAAATATCTAAGAACTCAAATACAATCAAAAATACCTAGAACACAAGAATGGAAATAGGACCAATGAAAACTCAGATAAAACTTAAACAAAACCAAAACCATGAAAACGTTAGCCCCGGTTGCATAGCCCTGGAGCTCCACTGGTTGCCACAGTCACAGTCTCATATACTGAAGCTAAAAAGTATAATATTCTCACCTCAAATTATCTTAAAACATACTTTTGTTGAGCAACGCCAACAGAAGAGGAAACCTTTAATAATGGTACTCTGAGCTTCTTGAGCCATAAACTGGAAGCTGCTGCTTACTCTGCACACCTCCGACTCCCAGAATGAAAAAGACTCCTGGTAACTGCAGAAATCCTCAGATGACTTTGCAGTTATCAAAGATGGACAAGACACTGAGTTCAAGGAACCAGTGAATCACTTCATGGCATGGTGTGGAACCAAGCATCTGATCCTGAAAATAGACAAAATAAGGAAAGAACAGGAACAACTCCATGAATTTAGCATTATGAGAGAGGAAGTGGAGGTGGTGAAGGTAGATAAATACCTCAGCGTTTATCGACCTATCTGACTGAACTTACAACTGCAAAGCCATCTGCAAGACTGGTTATAGTAGACATTACTTCTTAAAGGATGGTTAAGTATTTCCATTTTTTAAGTTTTTACATCCAGTCCCTTTCCAAACCACCTAAATCAGGTGAAAGGCTCATTACCAGGTTTGTGCAGAACAGTGAATAAATGCTGATTCAAGATCGGGCATTATATGATTTTTGCTGGGGCAGGGATGCTTCTAGAAATTGCACCAAAACATTAATAGCTCATGGACTAATTTGGATACTCTGTTCCTTCCTAAGTATATTCTGGAAAAGGTAATAGAGAATATTCAGCCCTTATCTGTTGGGGTAGCAGCATCAGATGCAGAAACCCTATATAGGGTAAATGATGCATAACCTGCTTCTCATCCTGGGTTGCTGTATGTTTGGCCCTTAATATGTTGTGTTTCTTTTTTTCTTCTTTCCTTAAGGATTCTGGAAAGTTTACCTGCATAGCATCAAATGCTGCTGGTGAGGCCACTGCTCCCGTTGAATTAGTTGTCAACCCTTCTCCACACTTTGACCCCAAGCTGGACCCTGACCCAGGGCCCTCAGACATCCCAACATCCATAAAATCTAATGTCAGCGGAGGCCAGCCCAGGTCCGACCAGCAGAGGGTCAGCGTTTCGGACGTTACCTCCAGCTCTGCCATTATCAGGTGGCCGCCTCAGAACCACATACCAGGGGTTCGCATGTACCAGATCCAGTATAACAGCTCCACCGATGATATCCTGATATACAGGTGAGCCTGGCAACGTGTTAAAACTGTGTAGGCAACTTACTAGAAGCTGTGCAGAAAAACTAAGGCTTTGAAGATCTCTTCTTTTGAAGCCTTCGATCTGGATTCATTCAGAATGAACCAGAGTCAGAAGCCCTGATAAGGAGAAGACTAAAGCAGCTTGAGGCTCTTTTTCTGTTTTGGTTTATTAATGCAGCATCTACTATAATACTGCATCTTTTTCTAGCAATATTTCACGAAGCAAACTAACCAAGATAGATACACACATAGATTTACCATTGCTAAAAGGAATATGCTTACATTTCCTGCTTATTCTCAATCGAATTTTTTAAGTTATCCTAGAAAACTGTACACCTAAATACTATTTTTAGTTTCAAATTAAATAAAAATTGTATTATTTTGTTGCTGTTGTTGTTGTTGTGTTAAATGTCAGAAAACTCTCCCGGTTCCTGTACATAAATTGTTTAACTGAACCCACAAGGAACTGAAGCACATTTCCTTTACTTCAAGATTTTAACTAAAAAAAAAAAATCTTTGCACTTGTAGTTTAGCTCTCCTTAGCTAAAATCTTTAAAAATCTGACTTTTAGGCTGAATCCCAACCGTCCCCTAAGCAAGAACCCTAAACTATCAAGTGTCACTCTCAATGGAGTCATGCTTGCAGCTGTGGAATGCACCTTGATTGAAGGTGGGGGGTATAAACATGTATGGGACAGCCTCTTCCCTCCAACGGAAAAGCAAAGCAGTCGTTGCTATGGCAACACAGTGACACCGCATGTTCGTGGCTGCAGCTTTCTGGCGCACGTTGACATAAAATATAACATTTGGCCCTTTTTTGAAAACAAATGTTTACGTTCAGATAAAACTTTTTCAAAGAGGACCTTCCCTTTTGGAATTAATCATATTTTTTTCTTATGCCTAACTTGTGATTATCTGTCAGCGTGACGAAGATGCAAAAAGGAGCGGAACTTATGTTTGGTGGAAAATGTTTTCTCCACCGTCACCATTATACCCACTGCCAAATTCCTGGAGGGCCAAATCATCCAACCCTCTACATGGTTAGGGTTAATGTGGCGGACCTTCCGTGGGAATGCGCAAACGGAGGGTTAGTGCTCAGGGTTAGTGTTTAGGGGCTGGTTTGGGATTTGGGCCATAATCTTAAAAAAAAAAAATTATTTACCTCAAATGTACATCTATGTGTTTTTGAGTTTATACCAGATAAGCAGATGCACTCTGAATGTTGCTCCTAAGAATCTATCTCTGCCTGGCCTGCCTGGCCTGGGCACAAGCAGCAACAAAAGTATTACATATGGCGGCCATATTGGAGGCGTGCGGGTCACTGCACCAACAACTGCTGAGTGCTGATTCCAGCCATAGAGACAAACTGTTTAACAGTGTGTATCAGGATGTGTGTGTTTCATTGCGGCAGCGATCCAAATCTCTCCAGATGGGTTTTTGTTATGGACAACCGTTCTAACAGCAGTGAGTAAATGTTTCTGAAAACAGCTGTTGTCTGGGTGGCACTTTGGAAAGAGCTGCTCTCATGTAATCAGAAAGTTCTATTTTTGATAACACCTTCTTCCTGCCACACCTTCATGTTCCTTTGTTCAACTTGATTTCTGACCCGAGGATCAATGTAAACATATAAGTGCAGCTTGGCATCAGAGTAAAAGCTCTGTTAGTGATCTACAACTACAAACTAGGCTGAAGATTCAACAGCGTTAAGGAAAAGGGTTGGTAGAGGCCACTCAGGTGGAATAAAGATAAGTTGCACAAGGATTTTAAACATGTGTAAGAGGTGACTCTGAAGAATCCAAATGTCTAAGAGAGAGAATTGTGTTAGATAAGGGATAAATATGCAGGAGAATCTCTTTTATGAAAATCAAAGAGTCGGATTAAACCTGGGTGTTTGTGTAGTAAGTTAATGGATTGTTTAAGAGAGCATCCAAACCCATCTGTCCTTCCAGGGTCTGTTAGTGGCAAACTGGTTTCTATCTCCAGTGGTGACTGAAATCTTCTATATGTCACCAGTCTATAACACGACAGGATCCTGCACACCCTCTGTTAAAATGACAATTTACACAACTATTTTCCAACAATAGCTTAATCTGTTTATTGTGCCCAAATCCTCCCTGAGTTCTGGTCCACTGCTGGAGGCTGGTATTATTCCAGCTGGGGCAAAGAGAACTGGTATGCTGGGGAATCCTGCAGAGTAGTGAAAACACGGTGCAGATGAGAAGGTTTTAAAAACCCAGCGAGCTGCTGCTGAGAGAACGAACAGGGCTGCAGAGCTGGAAATAATGGAGATAAAGGAAATAAAATCAGCTTTAGTGAAAGTGGTGAGAGAACATTAAGATGAATGCGAAGCGGTAATTCTCTTTTTATAAATCAAATTGTTCAGACAAAACTGTTATTGCTGCATCTCTTATGGAATGCTTTTAATAAAGATTCATCTAAGTGGTTATATTACACAATATTCCTATCAACATGAGAATGAGAGAAGTTTATAAAACACTATGATATATTTCAAATGGGACTTTTTAAATAAAAGAGAGTTGTTCCTCATCCTCCAGCAGCTTGATGAGTTCCTTCCAATCACCAGCTGTGGTTTTCAGAGGACGTTGAGGCTAGAGTGTAGAACTGTCAGCCCACGGTTCTGAGTGACCAATGGATGGTCTCAGCAGCCATTTAGGCACTTCTGTCACCAAGCAACAATACTCAAAATGCATAATGGAGTGCTATTACGGAGCATTTTCAGGGCTTACAGATGACAGTTTGAAACATGTCCAGAGGCCGTTTTTCACATTTTAACCACAGACCGATGGAACGCCAGTGGCCACTTTGCAACCCTCAGATTGAGAGGGGCCTCTCAGGGAGCTGAAATAGATTACTGTAGATGGGCAGGGGGAGGGGTCAGAAAAGCAGCTCCGTTAACCTTAATGTTGGCGTAGTTTTTACGATTTGATCATGTAATCCATTACTTATTGGAGACTGTATGTGTTTAATGGCACAGATTCTTCCACAATCTTAAACCTTGTCTATGTAAAAAGTTCTGGACTTCCCAGAAGGCTGCTGGGGACCCAAACTCTACCAAAAACTCAGGTAGTCATGGCTCAGACTTTTGACCTTGAAAAGCAGGTACAGGTGGATTCCTCCTCCAGACTTACTATTTATCCCAGCTTCCTAAACCTTTCAGATCCTAAATGGCCTGAATCCGAAGACCCTTCCTACAGTATTAGTTCCAGACAGTTCTCACATTTTATAACTAGCTTGAACAAAATTTTATAAATTCTTTCAGAACAATAATAATGATGAATGAACTTGAACCCCAGTCGGCCTCGGCAGATGGCCGCTTACCCTGAGCCTGCTTCTGCTGGAGTGTTCTTCCTGTTAAAAGGGAGTTTTTCCTCTCCACTGTTGCGACAGGCATGCTTAATGTGAGGGATTGCCTTCGAGTCAATGAGTCTGGTGATCAACTGGTTTTCCTTTGATAGAAAATTTGACTGTATGATCTTGTTGAATTGTAAAGGGCCTTAAGATGACATGTTGTGAAATTGCGCTGTATAAATACACTTAATTAAGCTTTAAAGTTGAAAATTTTACTGCTCATTGAACTTTCAGTACCCCTAATATAAACCACAATTAACTCCATTGCTAAGAGATTCTTAATTTTATTTCTATTTGTTTTTATTTTATTCTTGGAACTGAGCACAAAAAACTTGAATCCAAGAAGGATTGTCAAGAGACCTTTGGGAGACTTCTCCGCTGGAATCAAAACCTTGAACTGCAGGAGATCAAGCCGATGCATCATAAACATACTCTTCATGGTCACATTAGAGAACAGGAAGCAACATCCTGCTTCTCTCGAGAACAGCAACTAAATGGCCCCATCACCTCTCAGCCAACTAACTGGTTTTATTGATGCATCCAGGTCACTAGATTCTAGAAGACCACAACAGAAATAAGCAAAGCTGTCACATATTCCTATCTTACTAAAAAGGTCTTTCTCTCACTGAAAGTTAGAATCAAGAGTGGGGAATTCCTGGAGTACTGCAGGGTCAGGGTCAGTGCGATTCAACTGACCAAATTATAGTAATCCACCAGGACCCCAGCAGGTCGGACAATGAGCAACTGACTTAACCACTAAGAACCTGGGGCGGTCGGTTCAAGCATCCTGAATGCTGATGGATGTAAAGCTTCGGATTAACTAGCACTTTCAGAAGGTTGTTGCTGCAGTATTTGATTTACAGTTGTGCAGAAGGTAGTATGTGGTTTACACAGCGAGGGTGAGCCGCAACGCTAAGATGGAGGGAATTTTATGGCAGACAGACTCACATTACCATCAAACAGTTCATGTAGGTGATTTGAAAGAATTTAGTTTCCTATTGTGTAATGCCTCTTATACCATCGGATGATCTGGTTGAATATCTCTGTAAAGTCTATTTAGATAACATGTGTTGTGAATTGGTGCTACATAAATGAATTGAATTAAAGTAATGTGATGTTTTGAATTCAAAACGCTTCCTGGATGAGAAGTGAAACATCTTCAAACTTGGCTGGCTTTAGAAGACACCTGGCAGGACATTTGCTCCTTTTGAAACTCTGATATAGTTGAGAGGATAGTAATAACCTCTAAATTGTGTTTTTTTTTCTAACTCAATAAAAATGTATTTGTCAACCACAAGATAGCGTAGATTTAATCGGACTTTCATTATCCAGTCTTCATTTTAAAGATATATATGTATCTTTTATTTACTATTGCGTAGATAAATAATCTATGTTTATTAGTTCTGTGTTTTGTATGCTTTGCTTTAATAGAGAGGATTTTTGTTTGATGTATTTTGCTGTGATTTCTGTGTTGCCTGCTCTGTGGGAGCTTGAAGGCAGAGAGGTGAAGCCTCCTCCTGCTTTAAAGGTCAGGGCTGTGATTTCTGGAGTGAGGAAAGTTTCTGAAGTGAATCAGCAGAATTCTCCTCTGCTTTTCTACCAGCTGCCGTTGTTGCCTTGAGCTCGATGTTTACACCCTCCAGTGGAGCTGGAAAAGACCCAAGGCGTCCCTAAAACAAAGTTGTGTTGGTATCTCTGACAGAGACAAAGATGGTTAGGTGTGTTCAAAAGATAAAGTTGTTTAGAGTCTTTCCATATTAGTTGATTGCTTTGTTTATATCTTTTTTTTTTATTATTATTTCGTGTGTTCTGCTCTTGTATATTTTGGGCTTTTCTCTTTAGTCTGCTCCGTGCTCTATGTGCCTCTTAAGTTGTTCCGATTCACCTGGTTTCTGTTTTGCTCTTCAGTATTTAAGCTTCTTGGTTCTGATGTTTTCTGCTGATTTAATTTGTCAGGGAGGTTATTTGAGAAGAACCAAATTTCAGATGGGAGCTCAGGAGCAGCACCGTGATTTTAGAGAATTTAACAATGAACTGAGAGAGGGAGAGAGAGAGAGAGAGAGAGAGAGACGAATGTAATCAGGACCAGCTGGAACCAAGGATACTGCAGACACTGTTGTTTTCAAGAACAAACAGCTCAATAAGAGCTTGAAAACTATTTTCTATGTTATTTTAAAAAATGACTGTCTTGCAATTAATTCTTTATACTGTTGTCTTGAAGTGAGTTACACCTTCAACTCTAGCGGTGGAATCATGATTTTTCCTTGAAAATGTCTGTCTGTTTTATTTAAGGGTTTAAACAATCAATGTGATGATATTTACCTGGGGCTCCATATGGTTTTAGATTTACAAACACTGGAATTGTTTCTCACTGTGTCCAATCTCCTGTCTGATTAATTTGCTCATATTTTAGGAGAGTTTATTATAAAATTGATTCCTGGAGTCTTCTGGTGGAAAAATAAATTGTAATGAATCCATAGTTAAGATCTAAGCTGTGCTGATCTGTAGACAGCCAAGAAAAAAAGAGACCATTATAATTACCACCAGTAAAAGTCTGCAGTTTGACTTCTGTTTTCCTCCTCTTGCTCTCTGTAGATGAACATGTTTCATTGATTCAAATCACAAAAGAGAATAAAGCCAGAAATCTGACTGCGAGAAATTATTGTGTCATCTTGATGCTCTGTCTGATACATGAGCCCTGGAGCAAACTGGACTCGGACTCTTCAAACCTAAAAATACGTCTCACACTGGGCTTCCTGCACCAAAAGCACATTTTCTTTGCAAACACACAGAAAACAAGTGTAGAGCTGTAAAGCCCTCAGGAGGGTCCTGTGTGTCATTCACGGAATCCATAAACAGGCATATGAAAGCACCCAGTGTGTTATGATGAAAAGCAGGCAGCCAGGCATAAACATTTCATTGGTTTTAATGTGGACCAAAAGCTACGCTCCACAGCAGAAATAAAAGGATCCAGTCACTTCCTTCATCAAAGTTAAGCAGCTCTGATTTAGACACTCCCAGACTTTGATCAAATCTGTATGCAGTCAAGTCTCTGACAGCAGAGCGCAGACCTTCGTTAACCTTTATCCTTCCAAAGACATTTACAGCAAAAGACCTGCGGCTCTTCGTCGACCTGCTCCACATACATGTCTGGAAGCTTCCCAGTAACTGTGAAAAGCATTGACTGTCTGAACAGAGCAGAAAACACCAGGTGGAAGTTTTAAGGAGAGATTTTAATTAAAAACAGTAAGGGCCGGATTTATCAAAGGTTTGCGTGTATAAAAACGTGAGCTATTTCACTGCGCACGCTAAAAAATGTACAAACTGATCTATCAACAGCATGCTAAAAGGATTTGGTCTTTAAAACGTGCTAAATAGCGCCTCTTATCCATTTAGTACTTTTTCTGCAATGAATATTCAATATGGGGCGTTTACACGCAAAAGTGCGTCTTGTGGGAGGAGAACATGTAAATATATTAATTTAGCACTCGCAAAGTGATTTATCAAACCTGAAAGCAATTTTGCTAACGGTATCTGACTCTATATTTAACACGTTTCAAAAGAAGGTGCAAATGGTCTGTATGCGTAATTGCACACACATGGCAGCGGTTATTGTCGCAAGAAGGAGACATGGAAATGAAGCAAGGAGACGCAGAGAACGCATTTTTTCATCCCGTGTGAATATTTTTGGAATGAACGAGGAAACGATCTTCAAAACATATCGTTTATCCAGCATTGCCATTTTGGAGCTGTTGGGGGAACTCCGAATGGATTTGGAGCCAGCCACAAGGAGGACCCACGCAATACCAGATATCACAAAACTCCTTGCAACAGTGGATCTCCCAATCTCGTTTTTCAGAAGTGCTGTCCGACGTTCTAAATGCCATGTCGCCCTGAAGCCCTAACGGAGAAACCAGACCTCCCCCCTGCGCCTGTGGAGCAACATGCCAATGCTGCGGGGATGAGTACAGTAAGCCATTTGGTATGTGCATTTTTCTACAGGCCAATACAAAACACCTGTTTTTTGTTTTTTTTACTGCAGTGAGGTAGAAATTCAGCCACATACCACCTCTCTCTCTCTCTATATATATATATAGATATATATCTATATATATATAGATATATATCTATATATAGATATATATCTATATTTTTTTTTCTTGTTGGGGTCACTGTAAGATTTAAATTTCTTAATGCACTAGTTTGTACAAACTACAAACTACTTTGCCGCAAACCACAAAACGCGCAAAACCATCATTTAAATAGGGCGTCTCCAACAGTTTTGCACCTGCCACCAGTTACGCAATCACTCTTGTTAAATCACCCGCAAACCATAGTTCAGCCCCTTGCGCAAAATTCCAGTTTGCGAGCGCAAATTACTGCACGCAAAATTGGATCTTGATAAATCCGGCCCTAAGTATTTCGCTAAAAAACAATTATGCATCTCAGATTAAATGATTCTGGATTCAAGTTTCATACCCATAACTTAATCTCTGTGAAGTTTTTCCAAATTGAAAGCTTCTGTGGCGACTTTCTCTTCTTCTGTTGTTTTTGTGGCAGAACTGTTAGCCATATAATACGCTGAAATGGCAGGAATCAACTGGAGCTCTGAATGAAGCATTAATCAGCAGAAATCCTTATTCAATGTTTTTCACTGCTGTGAGAGGAAGGGAAATTATATATATTGTCAATAAATTTAATAAAAAGAGGTCAACTGACTGTGATGGCATTGATATGACATTAATTAAGAAGATAATTAAGGAAATTATTCAGCCTCTGACTTACATCTGCAAACTATCATTTAAATTTACCAAACTATCAGTTTGGTAAATTTCCAGAAAAGATGAAAACTGCCAAGGTTATTTGACTTTATAAATCTTGGGACAGACTACATTTCACAAATTATAGGCCTGTTTCTCTACTCTCACAATTTTCCAAAATTTTGGAGAAATTTTTTGTGAATAGATTAGATACATTCAATAATAAAAATTAATTTCTTTCCAGAAGTCAGTATGGATTTAGATCTCAAAAATCTAAAGCAATGGCAAACGATACTAACATCTTTTGTATCGGTGATAATTTAGATCAGCTTATGGCTGATATCAACCTTTAGTTGTGTCGACTTAAGATATGGTTTGATATTACCAAACTATCACTAAATTTGGATAAAACCAAGTTTATGTCGTTTGGAAACTGTGAAAGTCAAACAAATTTAATTATCCTGATAGATAATGTGACAGTAGAGAGAGTTAACGAAAGGATGTTCTTGGGAGTAATGAAAGGCAATAAGATTTTCTGGAGACCTCATACAAAGATATTCAAACTGAAATATCCAGAATTATTGCCATTCTCAGAAAAGCTAAACATTTCCTAAATTATGCTGCATTATTCTTTATTCCTCTTATATCAGGGGTTGACTTTAAGGATTTTTACCACTTGCCCTTTGGGCAAGTGACTTTCACATTTCATTTGCCAAGAAACAAATTTTACTTTCCCAGTATAATGTTTGATAAATATGGTTCCTAATATTCATTTTTGTATATATATATATATATATATATATATATATATATCAATGAAACATGTTTGTTTTTTAAATGTTTTTTGTAATTCAGTATTTTTTAAGTTTCCAGGTTCCTGGTGTGTATCTGCATGCGTCAGATAATGAACTCAAGCCTACATTACCGTGTTAACATGCTTTTCAATCCTTCCTGCACATTCTTTTCAAACTAAATTTTGCTTTAAACTTTTGTGTGCTTGGAATAGTATAAATTTTTATGTTAAAAATCTATAAAAAACAGGTTAAAAACTTAAGATAAATCACAAGACAGAAGTCAATGTCACAAATGAATAACTTTTATTTTAGAGTCACGGTATGTTTATACAAGATAATACTATTAATATAATGTGACTTTTCTAGAGAATCATTATACATATTTATTTTATACAGGGTTTCCACTGTCTTACATAATTTAAGAATTACCCTTTTAACTAACTAAAATAAATGCAGCAACAAGACAATAATAATATAACAGGTCACCAATTTAACATGTTTAGCACTATAGCATTTAAATGCACCTCTCCAATGTCTAAGAGAAAAAATTTTTATGAACATTTTTTTAATGTATGACCTGCATCACTGTACAGAAGCGCTTTCTAGCTTGTTTGTCGTTTTGGTAACTACATCAAAATTATCGCTAGGTGGACAAAAATCACGCCATCTGGCGGAAAATCACCCAGCTTTTTCAAATCACGTGAGAATGTGTACAAAACAACAAAAATGGCGCGGCAACGCTTCTGGGTCGTTTTCATCGAATGTCAGTGATTTTAAAGTAATTTTGAGTGATCATTGTTTTTTGCGATCATTGCACCTGCGTGGCGGGCAAATGCAATGAAATTTGCAGTCCTGCCTCCTCAAACTCCCAGATCTGTTAGAATTTCAAACAGCTCAGTTTATGTATAAAGCTTTAAATAAACAACTACCAGAAAATATTCAAGCACTGGTTTCTTATAAAGTGGGGGGCTATGACTACAGGGAAACCTTAACCCCAGAACCTTGAGGATTCGAACCAACATGAAGAGAAGGGACATTTCAGTCAGTGGAATGAAGATCTCCAAAAAGCTCCAGAAAGAGCTGCAGCAATTTCCAAGCATGGATCTGTTTAAAAAAGGCTCAAACGGATGTTTGTCAACATGTGCCATGATGAGGAGGAGAGTACAGTGTCTCTTTGGGGTGCAAGGTGGGACTGGGGGGGTGGTCTGTGGCTCTGATGATTGGGGGTCGCGCAGTAATCTCATTGCCGATGTACAAGTATGTAAATGTGAATTTTGGATATATATATATATATACAGGTCCTTCTCAAAATATTAGCAAATTGTGATAAAGTTAATCATTTTCCATTATGTAATGATAAAACTTCAACATTCATATATTTTAGATTCATTGCACACTAACTGAAAAATTTCAGGTCTTTTATTGTCTTAAGACGGATGATTTTAGCATGCAGCTCATGAAAACCCAAATTTCCTATCTCACAAAATTAGCATATTTCATCCGACCAATAAAATAAAAGTAATAGATATGTTAAATATGGAAGTTAGCCACCGCTTTTTTGTTCCTCTTTAGGAGAGGAAACAGGCAAAATTCTTAAATCCTCTATATCGGCTGGCACCCTGCGAACGTGTTTTCGGAAATGCATCTTTCGTGTCTGCGGGCAGACCGGGAATAAAATCACCGTCCCTTTCTGCATGCAGAAACCGTTGGGCTCTCCAACCAACATATCCTAGTGAGCAGTCTAATTTTTGAAGGCATCTGCGCAGGACCTTCAATCGGACTTTCAACCGCTACCCACAGCAGAACGCATGACTTACTTTTTTTGTTCTTTTTCTCATTTTCTGGTGTACATGTTCGCAAGAAAAAAACACAAAAAACTAAATCACTCTGAGCAATTTCTCTGTCCTCAGATGTATAAAAAACTTCAGCTCACTTTAGAAAATCACAGCACAGCCAAAGTGTTTTAACATTAAAGACACTGGAGATATATTGTAATAAGGAATCTCCTCACCTTTTAGTTGTTGCGGCCGCAGGCTGTGGAGTTTTTTCCATCGGTGGCTCTGTTGTTTTGCTTCCAGCTCACGGGCGGAAACACCAATTGTTCAATATGGAAGTTAGGTCCCCCTGATAGCGGCTGCGCCTCGAAACTTCCCTACCTGTTCTTTACCTGGGAGCAAGTTATTTACTACTCTTAACTCAAACTGGGTATAACCATATAAAAAAGGACTATAAAACAGGAGTAAAAAAGTAACAGCGTTTATTCCAGGTCTGGTCCTTACAGGACAGAGAAATTGCTTAGGGTTGGCACAGCTGTGGGCTCAAAAACGTCAGCGAGCATCCGGCAAAGATTGAGCAAAGATTGAGCCCCGAACAAGGTCATCTCCTCCTTCTTATACCTCATTAGTCCATGTGTTGCATCAGGTAGATGCTTTGCTGTCCGTGTCAGAAACTGACACGCCATCCATGCCTTGAAATTCATGCATCTTGCCTCTTTACCCCAGGATTACACAAAGCTCTCCTTTATCAGTCCGGCTCCAAGATGTGCCCATATCCTGTGTATTTTTTTAGACACAAAGGCTGTCCTGATTAGATGACCTCCGTACACACAGTGACATCCACCATGTATTGGAAGGCCTTCTACTCTGTCTAATCTGGCTAACAAAATAACAACGCACATGATGTATAAAGAATAAACCTAACAGATAAGAGTAATCAGATGAACAAATTTAGTGATCTATTACAGCAGTTCCAAAGGACATTCAGTTTTGGTCAATTTTAGCTTTACCAGTAGAAAAAAGCTGTATTGTTTTGTCTTAAGAAAGACAGCAAACAGCTCATAGTGTGGTAAAGTCCTTTTCTCCCAGTCTTCTGCAGTTGGATTGAACTGCATTTCTGTTCCCAGAGGCTTTGTGAAAAATGAATAGCAATGAGGTAATGATTCTGACTGTGGTGAATAATGTCCTATAACAACGTAGAAAATAAACGTTTAACTTTGCTTTTGTGCTGTATTCCTGTACCACCGCTGCCACTACCCACTCCCCCTCCCCACCTCACCCGAATCATCAACAACTGATGTCTAGAGCCTTTAAACAGATAAATATAATGTTATGTTTGTTATTTCAAAGAAAACATGCATATAGATCCCAGCAGGAAGGTGCCGCATTGCCTGAAAATGAACTCTGCACAGTTTGCACAAATCAGTCTCTGAGGGAAACTTAGTTGCATCGACTTCTATCTTTTAATGAATGGGGAAAGGGGAAAGTGACGTTTGCAGTAAAGCAGTCTGCACATTTTGTGTGTTGTTTTGTGTGGCAGGCTTTCTGCCACACTCCTCAAAGATGTTTAGTGCCAGTTAAAATTATACAGACCCCCCTGAGCCATGACAGAGGTGTCAGTCAGCTAGATGTACGTAAGTTGACATATCATCACCAACTTATGAAACTATTTTATGAAGGTTGAAAGGTTGCTTAGTGTTGGTTTAAAGTAAAGGTGTGTAATAAATGATTACTTCGAGCTTCTTCCTCGACAGTGGAAACAATGCTACAGAAACTTTAGAGTGAAGGAGAGAGGTGAAACTCTCTAATCATGCTGCAGTACTGTTGTTCTCTAGAAATTCTTTCCTCTGGTCTTCTCACCACATGTTCTTTCCTTAGTAAAGGCTTTGGTTCCTCCGGGAGGTCATGCAAAATAGACTGAAGGTTGAAGCATTACGATAGCAGTCTATGATGTCCTTATTTTTTGAATTCTCTGGCTGTTTCCGTGGGTCAGACTCTGTGTTTACAAGGGGAAGGAAGGGAAGTGTTTTTACATTTCTCCCTCCACCTCAAGTCTGCCCCAGGCCAAGAATAACCTGCTTAGCTTTGTCTTTTTTACAGACTCTCGCGTAAACACTCATACACTCTAAGGATTATGGGTGCAGGCCAAGCTCGGCCTATGCCAGCACCAGGAAATGAAGCTATTGATTCTTCCTCCTTTAATGTTCTCTTCTGCTACTCCTCTATCCCACAGCAGGACTGGATGTTTATGTGTTTGCATGAGCGGCTTTCTATTACTGGATGCATCTGAATATGTGTGTGCATACACCAGCTCTCTAATTACCCCCCCATCCGCTCATAGAGGAGAGATTAAGAAAGGGAGCGAAAGGCGGGTGATGAAAGACAGACTGCTGCAGTGCTGCGCAGTGGATGCTCTTTTACTCAGCTGATGCACATATAGGAGGAAGTGAAGAAAAAACAGCTGAGGAAATGACAGCCGATCATATTCTGCTGAGGTGACGCAGGAATCAGATTATAACCTTACAGCTCTTTCCTCACATCCTCCCATCCAGCTCTCCATCAGCACTCAGACCTTTACAAAGTCACTTAAATGTCATCTTACCCCTCTCCAGGTTTCACCTCTTCCCTCCTTCCATCACTTCTCTGTCAGCCATATGTCATCTTGTCCCACTGGTCAGCAGACATCGAGGAAAAAGTTGACAGCAGGGCTTTTAGGCAAAGACCAATCCGTCCAAGTTGTCCTTTCCAGCTCACCAAAGAGTTGCAGCCATTTACATCAGGCTGTCATTCATCTTCATGTCAAAAGCTCTGATATTCACTTCTGACCCAAATTAACTTTCTCATCTCTTTTCAAGATGAGAATGCTTTTATAGAAGCAGTTGAGGAACAGTTGTAGACAGAGGGATAAGTAATGTTTGGTTAGTTTTATTAATTCACTTGATTCACTGATCATGCCTATCAGTCCATGTAGACTGACAGGCAGAACTTGGAGAACACGTATTAGAGAAATAGCAAAAAGGACCTTGGTGAGCTACAGACATCCATAGCTCGGGTGGAAAATCAATCCCTCCATCCATCCCTCTATCGTCCTTTCCTCTATCCTTCATCTATTCATCCATCCCTCTATCCACCCATCCTTCCAACCATCCATCCATCCTACCATCCATCCATCGTACCATCCATCCACCCATCCCTCTATCCATTCATCCATCCTACCATCCATCCATCCATCCATCCATCCATCATCCATCCATCCATTCTACCATCCCTCCATCGTACCATCCAACCTTCTATCCATCCATCCATCCTACCATCCATCCATCCATCCATCCATCCATCCATCATCCATCCATCCATTCTACCATCCATCCATCGTACCATCCATCCACCCATCCCTCTATCCATTCATCCATCCTACCATCCATCCATCCATCCATCCATCCATCCATCCATCCATCATCCATCCATCCATTCTACCATCCCTCCATCGTACCATCCAACCTTCTATCCATCCATCCATCCTACCATCCATCCATCCATCCATCCATCCATCCATCCATCCATCCATCCATCCATCCATCCATCCATTCTACCATCCATCCATCGTACCATCCAACCTTCTATCCATCCATCCATCCTACCATCCATCCATCAATTCTACCTTCCCTCCATCATACCATCCATCCTTCTAACCATCCATCCATCAATCCTAACATCCATCCACCCATCCCTCTATCCATCGATCCATCCATCCATTCTACCATCCCTCCATCGTACCATCCATCCTTCTATCCATCCATCCATCCTACCATCCATCCATCCATCCATCCATCCATCCCTCCATCGTACCATCCGTCTTTCTATCCATCCATCCATAATACCATCCATCCATCCATCCATTCATCCCTCCATTGTACCATCCATCCTTCTATCCATCCATCCATCCATCCATGCCTCCATCGTACCATCCGTCCTTCTATCCATCCATCCATACTACCATCCATCCATTCATCCCTCCATTGTACCATCCATCCTTCTATCCATCCATCTATACTACCATCCATCCATTCATCCCTCCATTGTACCATCCATCCTTCTATCCATCCATCCATCCATCCATCCCTCCATCGTACCATCCGTCCTTCTATCCATCCATCCATACATCCATCCTATTATCTATCCATCGTACAATCCATCTACCCATCCATCCATCCATCCATCCATCCATCTATCCATTCTACCTTCCCTCCATCGTACCATCCATTCTTCTATCCATCCGTCCCTCTATCATCCATCCACTCTTCCATCCATCCATCCCTCCATCCTACCATCCATCCACCCATCCCTCTATCCATCCATCTACCATCCTACCATTATAGGTGTTACTTTCTGAAGGACTGGTGTGGACAGTCCCCACCAATAATTTGCACCCTAGTTCCCCTTTCCTCTCATTTAATTTAGCCAACAGAAGGCATCAGGGCATTTTCAGTCAACATTTTTCTCCCTCTCCCACTGCTCCAAGTCCTGCTTACCGTTGTAACATTACACAATAACACCACTAGATCTGTCCAGAGCCCTGTAGGTAATTATCCTTACTCTAACAGCTATATGATTGGCGGCCTATGTTGTAGTGATCAATTCCTATGTTGTAGTGATCGGAGCAGAGACACACACAGCACCAGTAAATTAAACTGGCATACTTATCATTATATTTTAAAAAAAGAGTTACAGGACGGGTTGGTTTAAAGAAATAAAAGATTTCAAAAAAAAGAGGTGCCATGGAAAAAGCCTTTACACATGCGCAGCTTTAAAAAAAATCCATATCATCAGAGTTTATGCTATGCAGGTTAGTGTTATAAGGGATTAAGTTTGACACAACATAGCATTTAAATGTTGTGTTCCTCTTTACTATTTAAAAAAAGCTATTCAACTCAGCTCTAAATAGAAAATGACTATGAGTTAGAAGGAAAAACAACTCACATTTATCGTTTTATTATTTAAAATTAATTTACCAGACTCCAACAGTTCTAGAGATCCTGAATTGCCAAGATTTTAAAGTCATACATAGGTGACTTGTATATTAGTTGCTCTAGCATCATTGTATTAGTCGACATCTTAATGCCATGTGTTTTTCAGCAGAGCACCAAGACAAAAACAGGGACAGCTATAAAGATAAAACTGATTTACTGGGATATGAAACATGCAATAAAATCTCTGATATAGTTTACAAGATAAAACATGTTATGTTATATTTAAAATGCACTTTTGTAAATCAGCAAGACTATAGCTGTTCCAGGCAACTCAGCTGCAGAGTCAGGCTCGCAGCCAAGGATCTTTAAATTGAAATATAAGAAACTTAAAAGATTAAAAGCACAAAAAATATGGTAATGTTCAGTGAATCAATGAGTTGAAATAAAACCTTCAAATATAAGTCTATGTCAAAGATATGTGTGGGGGAAAAACTCTAAATTAGATTTTGCTGCTTGTGAAGGGGGATAATAATCAATGATTCAGATGTAATGGAAGCCATCAATCTATCTGTGAATCATAATTTGCAGTCTGTTAGTTTTAGTACCTTTCAGTTTTTCAGATAGATTTTAGTTTGTATATATGCATATATTGATTCTTTAATTATTGTTGTTGATGATTTAGATCACTTTATAAATGAGGCACTAAAAGATATAACTCGATCTATCTTTAATTATAAATACTGCGTGTTAATTTTCTCTACAATAGGAAAGTATTAAATTGACATATGACATTGCCTTTTATGTTTGCGGACATTTTTAGAAGAATATCAAAACCAAACGGAAGCCGCCGTGTCCTGTAGCTGCAGCACCTTCCCTTGTAAAGTATTTCCACCAATTTTAACCCTTGTCTACTGTTCATATTTTTTTTACTCTGCCAGCATTTGCAGGTTTAATGGACCCGTTGCATTTTGTGGCTTTTAATGCCTCACAATCAAACACTTTTATGTTAAAATACTAAAAGATGTTTATCTTTTCCCAATTACAAGCAATTTAAACAATATATATGGTTAATATTTACCTTTGTTAGGTCACTGTGAAGGATTTGCACAAACCAGCCAGAAAACCACTGAAATTTTTCAAAAAAAAGTCTTAATTTATTCCAAAAATTTTCAAAAAATGATAAACTGGGTCCAAAAAGAGGTCAACAAAACAGAATTCAGTTTAGGCTTTGACATAAAGAACTCAAGCACAAACTGACCTAACAAACAGGACATGAGGGAAACGTAAATAGTGGCTGTTCAGACCACTCTTGACACACAAGGGGGGTAACTGACTAATAAACTAATAAACAAATAAACTTAATTAAACAGATTAACACTGGCCAGACACTAAATACTTTTTAAATTTAACTAATTAACAAAATTACCCAAACTAAGAATATTTGAACAAATGATAAACAAAATTCCCTTCCCATTGCAAATGGTTTGATCCGCTGATTAGCCTGCAACCAACATTTGAGGAAAGCTCATTGGAGCCCTCCACCAGCAGATCCCAAGGAAACTAGCAACTCAAAGAAGAACTCAATCAATTGCATCTTCACCAAAAAAACAACCTGACAAATAAAGTTAACTAAATGTGTGCACTGCAAAAATATGAAATATGAAAATATATGAAATGTGCAACTGATTTTGGAAATGAAAAATGTAAAAGTTACCACACAGCTTCAGAGTGTGACAGCAGGCTGTCACAGTCACATTTATAACTTATTATTTAAAACATAATAAAGAAAATCAATTAAAATCAAGATATCAAATTTACTTTTTCAAAACTACTGACTTTTATTTCTTTGAACTTGAAATGTAACCCATTCAGGTGCACAACACAAGCTGAATACACAAACACAGAGTAAACATATCAGTCAAGACAAAACATCAGCCCCATTGAACACATGGCCTTTAACCACTAGCCTATACAACACATGAGGGGCAGAGCTTTACTAGTTGTGTGTTGCAGCTATACCTTTTGCACTTGATGCATGTATATTGTGTCTTCCTGTCCATCTTAGGTCTGGACACTTCACACCGCTTCTTCTTGTTGCTGGGGTTCAGAACCTAGAATAATGACAAGATCAGGAATTTTACTAACGCCTCTCTCTCTCTCTCTCTCCCTCTCTCACACACACAAGACATGAGTGCCAGACATGTACTGCAACAGCATCACATACTTACATCAGGCTCTGCAGATTGTGGTTGTGTTGGTTGGTTGGACAGCATTCTCTTCCTGAATTCTCCTCACCATGGCTGCAGAGACTGGGGTCTCTGGATATGTTTTCTTCTCTCAGTTTGTGGTCTCACCTAGAGTCCTGCAACGGGTCGGGTACCCGCGGGTCCCCAACGGGTCCCCGACGGGTCCCCGACGGGTCACCCGCTAAAATGCTCTTTTGCGGGTGAAAAATACATAAAAATAAACGGGTACGGGTTCGGGCGGATATTTTTTTAGTGCGGGTGGGTAGTTGGTGATTTTTTTTTTATGCGTGTGTTGTTATGGACATCAGAAATGTTCTATTAATCAGGCACTGGGGTCACCCTTGTTGTAGCTTAAAGCCCTGCCGGCAGTGTGGGCTTCCCTCCAAAAAGGCCACAGTCAGTGCATACACGTCTGCTGCAGTGTTAATGGCGCTGTTCTGCAGCGCAGCGTACTATAGCCTAATACTTGATGTGTTAACGGGTCGGGTTGTGGGTTAAATATCAACGGGTCGGGTTCGGATTTGAATTGAAGATATCCGCGGGTGACGGGTCGGGTACGGTAGTCATCCTAACGGGTTCGGGCGGGTGTGGGTTGGTAAAACTCGACCCGTGCAGGACTCTAGTCTCACCAATGCCTTTTCCAGATCCTCAAGAAAGAGACATCTTTTCTCGTTTCCACTCTGGGTTCAGTGCCATCCAAATGACAAAGGCATTGTACGCTGAAATGTCCAACATGTCAAACAATATAGAGGCCAGTATAGAGTCCTCTGTTTGCAGCTGTAGACCGTCACCAGCTTCTCCATGTTGTCTACAGCCTCCTTTTGTGGCATTATAATCCATGATGATCTCTGGTTTGTGAATCCAGGTTACAGATTCTTCCATCACCGTGCAGTGTACTCATGATTACCACATTCTTACCCTTCTTTGGCCCACAGCATACCAGTGTCAGCCCTGTATGCAAAGTTGGAGGACTTGACAGGCCTGTTCTTTGAAGTCAGCAGTTGAGGTGGGAGCTCTGACCTGATTTTCTTTATTGTTCCCACAATTGTCAGGTTCCTCTTCCCAGTTTGTGTGAGGAAAAAAAAAATGTCGCATTTGATGTTATATCCACTGAGTCCCTGAGACATGTCGAGGACAACTCTCATTCCTTGTTTTTTCTCGAGGGCTCCTCCATCAGGTTTCCCTGTGTAGAATTGGAAGTTCCAAGCATATGAGGAAGTGGCATCACAGGCAGCCCAGATCTTTATACCATCCTTTCCAGGTTTAGATGGTATATACTGTGGAAAGGGGCAGCGACCCCTAAATGGCATCAGCTGTTCATCAATGGTGATATTTGGCCTAGGGTTGTACAGCAGGTGGCGCACCCACACTGTCCTGATGGCAGCTAGTTAGTCTCTCTGCCGTCAAGCTGGTCTGTCATCTAGGTTGTCAAAGCAGATAATCCTGGAAATGAAAGTTTTCCAGAGACATTGCTGTACGGAAAATTTCTCTGCCAGCATCCCACAGGGATTCTGCAGATTCCCCTTTGGACCTGAAAACTCCAGCAAGGATGATAACTCCAAAGTAAGAATGTAATTGGGTTTGGTCCATTTCCTTCCACCTCTCTCCAAAAACACATCTTCCTTCTAAATTATCACAGGCTAGAATAATTTCCTGGATGGAATCTGGGATGAAAAGCTCAAAAGAAGACTTGATGTCCTGTGTGTGAATAACTGCCATCCGTGTTGGCCCTGGTTGCATCCTTATCACATTGGCAGCCTTGCAGGGTTGGCTCTTTTCTTGGGCGAGAAGACCATTCAATTTCAGAATTTTTTGACATCCATATTTCCTCAGTTGCTCCATGCTGACTGGCTTGTTCTGGGCCTGGGGCTGGTTGCTGACTGCTTGGTCCTGGGACTCGTCTTCGTTTTGGAACTGGCTGATGCTCAATCTCATCATCTTCTTTAGAGTCACTGTCAGACTCTGAATTTTCAGAAATGTGATCCTCAAATTCTGAATCCTCTCCCTCTACATCATCATCAAAAACTTCTCTGTCTTCCAAAATCAATTCCAGGGCCCTCTGTGCAGAGTACCTTTTGGCCATCTTGATCGGTTGTGATAAGAAACCACACTGGCAAAGCTATAATTTTAGTGTCCTGCCTCCAATGTGTAGCAGATAGACAGGTGGTCAAATATGCGAGAAAATTAGAGCAGACAGTGTTGGCCAACAATGTGTAGGAACTGTTTGTTTTTGTGTGTGTTTCTGCACCTGCGGTTCTCACACAAGGTCAACACTGCTCTCATTCTCCCACACATTTGACTCTCTGGTATCTACACACTGTCCTCCTCCTGTCTAGGCCTGCTGTGTGTGTGAGTGTGGGTGTGCGTGTGCATATGTGTGTGTGCATGTACATGTGTGTAGGTTACACAGAACATCAATTTCCACACTTCTATTAGCCAGTTGGACCCAGACATCTTATATGTAATAGTTCATCAATCCCTCTATCAATAGATCTATCCCTACTTCTATCCATCCTACTATCTATCCTAGCATCCATCTGACCATCCCTCTATCCATCCATCATACCCTCCATCCATCCATCCTACCAGCAACCCTTCCATCTCTCTATCCATCCATCCCTCTATTATCCATCCTCTATCCATCCATCTGTTCCTTTATCCATCAAATCCTCCATCCATCCATCCTACCACCCATTCATCTGTCCATCCCTCTATCCATCCATCCCTGCATCCATTCATCGTACCATCCACCCATGCCACTATCCATCCATCCATTCATCCCTCCATCAATCCTTCCACCCACCCCTCTATCCATCCATTCTACCATCCATCTGACCATCCATCCGACCATCCCTCTATCCATCGTCATACCCTCCATCCATCCAACCTAACACCAACCCATCCATCTCTCTATCCATCCATCCCTCTATTATCCATCCATCCTCTATCCATCCATCCATCCATCCATCCAGCCATCTGTTCCTCTATTCATCAAACCCTCCACCCATCCATCCTACCACCCATTCATCTGTCCATCCCTCTATCCATCCATCCCTTTAACCATTCATCATACCATCCACCCATGCAACTATCCATCCATCCCTCCATCCATTCATCCCTCCATCAATCCTTCCATCCACCCCTCTATCCATCCATCCTTCCCTCCATACATCCATCCCCCCATCTATCCATCGTACAATCCATCCATCCATCCATCCATCCATCCATTCATCCATCCATCCATCCATCCATCCATCCATCCATCCATCCATCCATCCATCCATCCATCCATCCATGTATCCCTCCTTCTTATAGCTGTTATATGTTTCCCTTGTGCCTATACTGCTGATGAAAGAACAATCAGGATGTGAGAGTAAACACCACATTGTTATAACGTGTGTTTTCATTCCCTCTCTATTTTTCTTCATTTGTTTTTCTCCTCTAAAGCCAAGCTCTTGTATTGTTTGTTTATTTTGAGTGTGGGAGCAGGCTTGGTGCTTTTTCTCTCTCGTCTCTCGCTTTATCCAAACAAAGGACACCTCTTCTTCTATTCATTCATCTGCTCTCTAACCTCACATTCTGCTTTTCTCTGCTGTGTTTTGTCTTTCATGGTGATATTGAGTTGACGGGAGGCTGTGAAGGGAAAGGCCTTTAGGGAGGTTTTCACCCTGACCTTGTGACCAATATGTAGGAAATAATGTCAGCGTAAACATCATCTAAAATCAGGATTTAAGGGAAATAGATTCAAGACAGAAGAGATATATGGCTGTTAGCTTAGATGATTTTATTGTTAAAGGGATTTTGGTGTGAAAAGGCAAGTTGAGGCACACAGTATTGATTATCAGATGTTTCCAGGGGGACCTGAATTACTGATGAGAACCTTTATCTTCTCCCATCGACTGGATTTTGCATCTCTTTTCTCAGGCTCCTCTTTTTCCCATTGGTTTAGCACAGATTAAAAGTCTGTCAGTTGAAAACTGATCCAGCTAGCACCTCTTGACTCTCTTATAGTCTAGAGTTTTAAATACTGGTATGTAAACCATTCCCTAGGCAGAACTGCCAGAGTTCATTAGAAACAGACCGTTGCCTGAAACACACTTGGCTTTTAGGCATTGTTGATAGATTTTTCTAGGGCCAGTAAGGAATGTTAGAGGCAGATGTGTCAAAATATTAATCTTTATTACTCAAGTAAAAGTAGAAATCCTACAGTTTAAAAATACTTTTATAGAATTTAGAGTATCAACTTAAGCTTTTTACTCAAGTAAATGTAACCCATTGGGCTCCCACCTGGGAGAGTTCAGCTCTTTTATCACAAAGAGAATTGTCTGATGGGGACATCTAGACATGTAGGATGAGGAGGGTGTAACCCCCTGGGTTCCCAGGAATATATACATATATATATATATATATATATATATATATATATATATATATATATATATATATATATATATATATATATATATATATATATATGTGTGTGTGTGTGTTATTGTTGTGTTGAAAAATAATAAATTTAATTTACGCAACTTAATATCTTAAAATAAGATAAAATTATTTCCAAGTACTTTGGTAACAGTTTGAAGTGAGCAAGAGTTCACTGCTCTTCTATAAAAATATTGTGTTCTTTCACTTTAAGAGGAGCGGGTGGAGAAAAACTCCCATGATGGCTCAGATTTAGTGTTGTGAGTGATGAAGGATCCGAACTCGGCTCTATTTCACTGAGGTTGTAGCCGATGCATTATTCACCCAGCTGCCACAAGAAGACGGAGAGACGCTCGTTTTTCTCTCTACATCCTGACGGCAGCCATCGTATCTCTTAACAATATGAGCGCTGCACTATTCAAACCATTTAGATGAAACACACTGCGCCTTTGACATGTTTAAACGGCATTTATCTTGGATCATTTTATTACTCCGGATTCTAATTTGTTCTCAGCCAAAGGCACAGGTGATAATATGAAGCATAATACTTTATTATTAAGAAGAACCTGAAGATTTTTCTTCTCTGCAGTTCTTCACTTTATCCCAGCATGAGATGTAATTAATTTAGCCTCCCATCTCTGTCGCAGATGCCTGAGCTGTTACTCCTTTTATGTTCTAAAAAAACCCAACAACAAATAACACAAACCGACTAAAACACTGAATTGCTTATGCATGATGTCTTATTTCTCTGTTTACTGTAACAGGAACTCTTAAAGAAGAATTTCTACAGTTCTTCAAGACTTTTAATTTAATTCCTGTTCTTATATGTTTTCAAACTGCCAGAAGAAACTGATTTGTTTTACAGAAATGATCCCAAATGACAATTAAATTTTTCAGTTAATTTCAATTGTCTAAAGTTAGTTTTTTTTTCCAGAACAAACAGGTCCTGTTTTTATTGTTAATATATATTTGAAGAATGCATGTGGCCACAGTTTAAGGGAAAAATCCACTCCAGCAGAACTAGGACCTTGCTCAGCATAAGCAGATAAGAGTTTTAATGGAGATAGGCTACTGCTCCTCAGTTAAGGAGCATCAAACCGTGACTCCAGCCAAGCAAAGTTTCAGATTCAATAGAGTCATTCTAGTACCTTTAGCCACTCCCACCTAAAGGCCAACCATATCACACACAATAAAAAATGTATAGTTATATTGTTGTTATCATCTCCAGGAAATGTGGGAAACAATTTTACAGTCAGAATGCTTGTGGCGCCCCCTAAGAAAAGGTGCTATGAATGGGAAGCCATATTGTCCACATTGACCTTGGAACATGCTATGCACAGCAGAGGCTGTTTTTTACACAGACTAAAGGTGTTTGGTGTCAGTAAGGACATGTTTTTTTTATTTAATCAGGTAGTGATGGAGAGAGTCATCGAGTATAGGATGATGGTGTGGTTTAGCAACAAACAGACCAAATCAAAGCTGCAGCACCTTTACAGAAAGTTATAATAGAGCTTGGGAGTAATGAAAAGTTCCCCCATCTATGAATGAGTCGTCCTCCCTCAGGCAGGGTCGGAGGTTACCCATCCTGCAGATTTCTAACAGAATACGAGCTCTTGCTTTTTGGCAGAATATCCCAAAAACAGAATTAAACCTTTTTAAATACGCCTTTGTACCCACCGCCATTAAATCTTATATAGAAATCCTACATAAATCTTTACATTGAAGCCTGGGAAATGTGCAATAATCTGGTGTTCAGCTTGTGTTCATTTCATTTAATGTTTTTTTTTTTCCTATAATATCATTTATTAGTAGGATGTGTCATGACTGTGTATATAGCCTATGCATACATCTTTAGCTTTTCTGTTTTGATTATCTGTAAAATCAGCTACTATACTGCACTGTAGACTTCTGGATCCAGAACAAATTATCCCCAGGTGACAATACAGTCGGGGCTACTCAGTTGAACAGTGGGTAGTACTGCTGCCTTGCAGCAAGAAGGTTCTGAGTTTGATTCCCGGCACAGGGTCTTTTGCATGTTCTCCCTGAGCATTCTCTCCAGGTACTCTGGCTTTCTCCCACAGTCCAAAAACATGACTGTTATGTTACTGGCTTCTCTAAATTCTACTTAGCTGTGAGAGTGTGTGTGAATGGTCATTTGTCCTGTTTGTCTCTGTATTGCCCTGCAAAGGACTGACGAACTGTCTCTTGCCCATAGACAGCTGGAGATAGGCCCCACACCTCTTGTGACCCCAGCTTGGGATAAGTGTTACGGAAAATGGATGGATGGACAATATAGTCTACACTATAGTTTATTCTATTCTTCCACATAACACAAGCTTCCACACTCATCAGCAGCACAGGTTAAGATGTGTAAACAGCTCGGAATTAAGTTCAGCTTCAACTACCAATACGTTGTAACTACTGACCAAATGTTGTCCATTCTGGAACAGAAATGTTTCTAACTTGGATGCTAAAAATGGGCTAAATCCACCAGAGAATGCCAATGAAATCCTCCAAATGTATCCGAGCATTGCATTTGAATGTCCTTTAAAGTTCAGGTTGTAGCTACTGATTAAGGTCCACTCCACACTGGAGATAATTTGTTTTCTATCATTTAACCTATTGGATCCATTTTGTTCTGTTGTTTTGGATTTGGAAACATATAAGTAACTCTTACTGTTTGACTAACACAAGTTAAAAGTTTATGGAAAGGAAAGGCAGGTTTATTTCTTCAGCAAATTTCTGTAGCAAGACTATTCAAAGTGCTCTATGTTAAAAAATAAATAAAAAAGAAAGTAAAACATTGTAGGCAAATATATTGTAGTTGTATAGGGGTGATTAAATAATTGGAACACAAATAATGGAAGAGAATAATAATGTTTTTTAAAATAAGATGATTCAAAAGTAAAAAATTGATAATATCAATGATAAACTGATTGATATGGAAAATAAAGGAATGTTGGACAGAAAACCTGACCCTGCTCAGATAGGTCACTTATAATAAATAAGTTTACAGTCTCGATTGTAAGTAACTGAGGGTTTTAGCACTTTTATAATTTTCTGGGAGTTTGTTTTATGTTCGAACTAAAAGCTGATTCTTTGTGTTCGGTTCTGGATCGCAGAGAGGATTTGAATGAGAGAACTTCAGCGGTCTGGCTGTTTATCCACTGTAATTTGGATCGAAGGACCTAGTTAAGGTGCTCCGTTTTCTTAGTTTTAGTGAGGACACAGGCAGTTGCATTCTGTCTAGGTGATAAATTTAGGCGGACCTGCATTAAATAATTCTACCAGAGATTCAAGGTGAGACTTTAGTCCTGGAGATGTTCATTAGATGATAGAAGGACAACTTTGTCACTATGAGCCTCTGAAGGATCAGGTCTGAGTCCATCACTATTACACTGTTGCGGCGAACGTCCCCTTTGTTTAAAGCAGCCGTTTGAGCATGAGCACGCCACTTACCTGTGTCCAATCTATCAATCAATCAATCAGTCACATTAAGGTGAGACAAACTTCCTGATTTTAGCAGGAGGATTACAGCATGAAATAAAAAGTGTGCCGTTCTACTTGGGCATTGGAAAGAGCTGTGCAAAGTTTGTGTTGAGGAAGCGAAGGACTGAACAGACAGTAAGTTTGCATCATGAATGGAATATATGTTCTGCGCTGATGAGGCATTGAGACGTGGAGGAAATGTTAGTGTTTGTAACGTGGTTAAGCTTGTAAATACTCACACTGTGCATTGTAAAAAATGTTGGCTTGTAAGCAGGGGCGGATCTAGAAAAATATTTATGGGGTGGTGAGAGGGGGGCAGGACTTTTTGAGGGGTGGCAACATATGGCATTTGTTTACACTGAATTTAATCACAGTTATCACAGTTTGGTGAGAATAGTATGTACAGTAAGTGTTTCATGTGAAACAGTTCATATTAGAAATACATCGTATAATGTGATCTCACTTAATGGGAGATAGAAGAATGATAACACTACTTCTAGAGGGGCATTATCACAGGAAAGGTATTAAGGTAAGAGACAGGTGCTGAGTCGCAGATGTGTGAGATTGATTGTCAGAGAGGCAGCTTTGCAGTATTTGCACAAGAAGAAACTATAGAAAGAAAAAAATTACCCATCAGAGATCAATGGACTGAGCTGTACTAAAGTGAGCATAACTACACAGTAGAAATAAATGGGTCAAGGCACCCAAACAAGGTACCGGACATCTATGTATTGTTTACTCTGAACACACATTTACCCCATTTGTTCCTCAGTAACTTGACATACAGCAGTTAAGGCAACATGAAAGGGACATTTCATGCATGTAAATATGCTGTAGATAGAGCTGCTGTATCAACAAATCAACAAAAGGCAGGTACCGTATGTTACATCAAAATCTCCACAAATCTGAGAAGAAGCAACATAAAAATACATTTGGTTCCAGTCTGAAAAAGTACAAAACATTTTGTAAGTAGATTCATACAGGTCATTTCTGGATAGTTTCATACTATATATACAAAAAAAGAAACAACAACACTGCTTCATATTACGCAGGATTTACACCAGTATCACATTTTTAACTTTACCTTTAACACTTTTGGTTTTATTAAAGGAAATATCAGATTTTCTCAGGTGCCAAAACAAAATGTAGCAGCTCTGTAAAGGCTCCCCAGAGAGCATAACATAAAGTTGACATGACTATTACAGCTGAATGTGGCCATTTCCATCTTTCTCAACAAAACGCTTCACTAATGTATTTAGATCCAATGCCTTTGTGTGTTTTGATTTGGGTACAACCAAACTTGATAGTCTCTTTTCTGTCATAGTTGACCGCAAATATGTCTTTATGAGCCTGAGACGTCAGGCCTAACTAACATCATAGTTAGAGAAATAACGTGATTTTTATCATCTCAAAATTAGCATTGCAGCTATGCTAGCAACATTGTGCTTTCATTATGATTTAATTTCTTGATAGTTAATCAGTTTTCACCTTTTTCATCCCGTGTCTCCTCTCCCCATGACCCCTGGCTCCCTCGCTTTGCCCCATTCAGATTTCAAAACAAATCAGTCTCAGTCGCTTTCGCGTCATCTCGTGCTGCATTCACTGCTGTCTGACATTGGAAATTAGCGGCCGTAATTCTCAAATTATCCATATTTATAAGCCTCGCCATCCCTACTGCCAACTGGGGTGGCAGCAGGGGTGGCAAGGCTGTCATTTAGGGAGGCATTTGCCACCCTATGCTACCCCAGTAGATCCGCCTATGCTTGTAAGGCTACCTGAAGCCAGAGGCGTAGCCAGAAATTTTTTATAATGGTGGCAAGGCAATAACTAAAGTACACTGACGGGTGGCCGAAAGTGGATAGGCACCAGAACCTCAGGGTCAATCTACAATGTTCCAACAGGAAAATTAAGGAGCAAAACATCCATATTTTTCTAAATAAAGACAAACTATACTTTCCAACAACCTTTTCTAACAAATAGACGCATATATTTAAACACCTGTAATTTCTAGATAAAAGGTATAGTGGATAAAACTCAGTTTTGAGTTCTGGGACATAAATCAATCATCATTGACATTACTTACCTACTTGTATCAATAAACATTCTGCATAAAATTCATATTTACAAGCACTAACATCTACATAAATTGATTGATATTTTTTTAATTTAAATTGTTATTTATATTTAATTTTACTGAAGACTCCTAGATAACTTGCAGAGACACATTTTTTTCTCTTTAGCCCATTAAATACAACATCTAGCTCTGAAAATAGCATGAATTCTGTACTTATCATCTTTGATGTTAGTATATTGATGTGTATAATTAACCACAAAAAAATAAAATGTTTTGAATATTCCACTTGAGAGTATTACTGTTGCCACCATCTATATTAGAGGGAACAAAATGGTAGGGGTGGCCAAAGGGGTGGCAAATGATTGGCTAAGGGTGGCCATGGCCACCCCTGGCCCCCCATCTAGCTCCGCCCTTGCCTGAAGCTTGCTTTATTTAGTCGGGGAAATGCTGGCGTAACTTGGTTTCTGTAATTTTTTTGACGTTGTGGTTGAAACGGTCCAACTTAATGTGTTTGACACTGCTGCACGGAGTAATTTGTTGCTAGTGAAGATGGGTTAAACATTTGTATCTTTCATCCTTCGTGTGATTAAAATGGACCATGAGTATTCCACAGCTAAAATGAAACTTCATAGGTTGTGTTATGAATATTTAAAATGTGCTAAACATCACTTTCATAAATATTTTTTATGATTCATTTCTCAGAACTGACTCTTACAATGTGCAACATGGTAAATGTTTTGTTTGGTTTCATCTTTTTAAGGATTTTCACCTAATTAATTAATGATTAACTGTAAATAACACAAGAAGAAAAATAATAAAGTAAAAGATGAAATAACAGTTTGGTCATTGAGTGGAGCCCAGTTAATGTTCAGCTTGATACAACCCTTTAAGTGTGGAAATAGCAAAGCAAAGAAATAATCACTAGACACACACCCAGATTAATACACCCAGATCCAGATTGGTGGTTTCTAGCTGCATTAACTGAAGCTCTTTGATAACTAATCCAAAAACTATAATTTCACTATTTCTATTGCTTAATCTGAAGAAAGTTTTGGTGCAATATAGAAAATGCAGAATGTGATTCTGTCATTGATAACTGAGCAGGAACCCAGTCTGTTCTGGAAGGGGCTCTGGAGAGCATGAAGGACAGAGACTATTGTCTGAACATGTGTTTTTGAGAAGGGAAGAGCCTGAGGTGATGAATCAGCTCTGCTCCAGTCCTGCTGCTCTCAGAGACCCTACCTGCAGTCTCTCAGTCACACCTCGACCTCTTCCTTTTCACTCTCTCCTCATTTTTATATTCATGCAATGCAACTGTCAGTTCCCAGAGGCTCGAATTTTTTTATCTAACCTCTATCTGCTCACCTCTGGTTGAACAGGGACTTTCCTGTAGCACCAGAAACCTGAATTATAGATTAGACATACGTTAGTATGGTGAGCCTGGAAATATGGAGTTATGCTCTTACTTTGTTACTCCATGTTAAAGTTGCCATCTTCCATGTTTATTTACCAACATCTTTAACATGATTTTCATATTCATTCTTAGTCAGTACCCACATTAAATCCTTTGAAGCTTCCTGAAACGAACGTAGTGTAGTTCAATCAGATGCATAATTTTTGCACTGTCATGATTTGCATCTTGTTCTAAGGTGAGTCATCATGGTGTTTTTTTTAAAGAGGAGAGATCAAAAAGATTGTTTTATTATTTAATAATAGGGACATGAGGTCTTTTCTCGATAAAGGTCTCTTTTTACTTATTTTGAATAGATATTTTAAGTTTAAAACTAAAGCTCAAGTAGAAAATAAAATCAGATCTGCAGAAATTAGGAAAGCAGAGATTTTATTTAATGAAGCACTTCCAGAAACTTAACAGAAACACATTTTTAAGAAACTAAACAAAAACTAAATAATTAGTGAATAAGCTGCCCTATGTCTGCTGTGTCATGGATAGGTCCAAAATAACAACCAAAAAAAAGCTTTATTTTTGCAATTGTTTTTGGTAGAAATGGAACACGACAGATTTTTTTACACACCAGAAAATTTCTCCTTAGCCATCCTCCTGTTTAATGAACCATTGTGTCTAGGAAGAGGGAGCAGACACAGTGCAAGACCTGTAATCGGACAAGTCGTATTAGGTCAAAAGGAAGGACAAAGTATAGCAGTTTTACTACTTCACAGAGTGTCTCCTTTGTCTTTTAACTGGCTGTGTGCATCACATCAAAGTCTGTCCCCCAGAGAACAGTGCAACTAAGGGTTGTTTGAAGGACTGCTGCTTGGAAACAGAAGTGATCCTTCTGTGTGTTTCCTTAATGCTTTATGACTAAAGAACTTCTCAGGTATGGATGGAATATATTGTATCAACAAATTGATAAATGATCCATCAAACCAGTCAGAAAGATGAGTTTTAATTTTTGTGCAAGAGATCAAGGAGATCCAAGGGTGCTGGGAACATAGAAGATCTCAAGAAGATTTAGAGACAGGGTTGCGTCTGCAAAAGGGCAGAGCTTGCTCAGAAATGGCAGCAAGCAGGCGTTTTGTTGATCTTAATGAGGGCAGCCTAGAGGCAATTTCCCTCCAAAAGACACCTGCTAGACTGATGCTCTGTAGGTGGCAGGACTGGACTGCATAGGTTAAGGTGTTTTCTCGAAGGAAGCCTCCTTCAGGCTGTTTGGAACATCTGGGCCTACAGTCACTTGCTCTCCCAGTTCAGCAGGAAGTCAAGCTGCTGGGTCCCTGAAGGGGACATGTCCAAACCATATCCCTGCACAATAATGTCATTTGAAAAAAAACTTTCTGCAAAATGAAAAACATACAAAATGGATGAGAATACCAAAAACCGTTTATTGAACTTGGCAAGCAGAACAGCAACAATCTGCCACTGTTCTGAAAACAACAAAACTGACATCAGCATTTAAAGGACAGACATTCGGCGCGATTAGCAAAAAAAAAGAAAGGAAGAGTGGCCCCCAAGGGTATCATTGATTAACATAGAGCAGACACATATTTATTACTAGATGATGATGGGAAGTTGTCCCCAACAGGTAAATACATGGACACACACCCACACACACACTGTGATTGACTAAATGAACACAGAGCTAAAAGGAAACAGACATATATTTTCATGTAGTTTTTTTATAAAGCCTTGAACACTTCTGCAGTGTTTGTAACTGATCTTCAGTTTACCGCTGAACCATAAAGCCCTAAACTTTGAATAAAGACAACATATCTATCAGTGTAAAAACCTTGTACCTCACTTTCAGAAGGAAGATCTCACCTCCTCCTCTTCTTCCATCCTCCAGACTTGAGAGACTCAAAGATTCAGCCTCCTTCATTTACTTCACCTTTCCTCTTCCTGCTTCTGCTCTGATAATCTTCAGCTTCTGCATTAATGTAAAGACATTCTCTTTGTTGGAGCTGATTAAAATGGGAGAATTTTGAATTTTATTTAATGGTACTATTAATGTCAGGAGGGATAGAATTTCCAAGTTAGTTCATACATTTTAGAACTATTTTCTTAGGTTTCAAATATAATCATGATGACAAGACTTCAAACTGTTATATAACTAAACTGATGAACAAAGTTGAGGATGTGTTTTCATAACTGGAAAATGCCAGTTTTTGTCTGATGGACCCAGATGTGAGAGTGACTCATCTAAAGCTATAAGAGCTTTATTTATAAAGCTTGTAAACCAGAGGGTCAAAGTATTAGTGACAGAAGAGATAAGCAACATTCATATGGTATATACACTAATATTAATATCTATAAGAACTAAAATAAATAAAACAGTCCTACATTAAATACTGAACAATCAACCAATCTCTAGATTTAAATCAAATGTAAAGGAAAAAAAAAACAGGTTTACCATATATCCTCTAATATAGGACAGGGACTTTATTTCACTCAGTTACATCTTGGTCCAGGCTATTATTAGAAGGAGGCCAGAGTTAGGGGCAGGCCTCTATTTCTATTTCATCAAAACAGACTACCAGTGGAATGAATAAAAACAAGATTTTGTGTCTCTTTGAACCTATAAAATACTAAGTTCATTTATTGAAAAATACAGTTACCATAACGGTATACAGAACAGCAGCTGCATTTTTTCTGCACAGCAACACGAAAATAAAAAAAGACACAGAATGGAATCTTGTTTTTAAAGCAGTTTTTACAAAAATTTATGGAAACTTTTCTGCCATCACAGTGAAAATTTATTTGAGGCAGGCTAAGCGGGAGTAGGCTACCAGTATCATATATTACAAGGGAAATTCAGAACAACGAAGGCCAACGATTATCTGTCATTTTAACGCTGCCTGGTTACCACCAGACCTACCGGTAATCATGTGTGTCTTTCAGATCAGAACGATTGTGTTAGGCCACCACAATCTCTGTGTAAGTATGGGACTTCCCATGCTAATGGCTTGGATTCGTTCGCAAACATTGCCCCCCTGTGGTACTGGTATGTTACTATCACAAGTTGTTGAGGACTGCCCAGGAACATCGTTGGTTCTAATTATAGCCCCGGCCTGTATACGATTCCGGCCAGTATTTACCCCCGCCAACAGCCCGACCGGCCACTGTTAGAAGCCTGGCCGCTAATGGAATACAGGCCAATATTGGAGAATTTACGGTAATCAGGTATATGAAAAATATGACAGTGTGATGGCCGCATGTACAACCACACAACAAATGGTCTTGTAATTCTTTCATTTAAATATATCTCATATATATTACTGTATTTCACTTTTTTACTTTGATTTTGCATTGGTTAACTGCACACAGTTAGTTGACTCCTTTTGTCATTTTTTGCTTGTTTGGTTTGCTGTAAATCAATATACGCCTTATTTGAGTTGCCAGTTTGTGGGAGGTTGTCATGTGGGGTGGCCAGTAAAGGAAAGAAGGCCCCAGCTGCAAAGGATCTCCTCAGTAACATGGATGCCTAGTTGGACTCATCCACTTACTTTAAGAAGGGTTGTAGGAAGGGTTTAGGTTTTCCTATTTCGTTTTGTTTTATGTAATTAAATTAATTACCTCCACCGACATTATTAGAGTCCCATCCGCTAATGGAATACAGGGCAATATTGGAGGATTTACGGTAATTAATAACAAGAACAAAGATCAACACCTCTGATGGTTTAAATATTCAAAGACAGACAGGGAGGAGGCCTGTCTGATGTCAAAGAAGGTCTTCCATAATCTGGGAGCAGCTAAATGAGCTCAGTCTTGTTTATATTTTATCAGGTTTTATAAGTTTGGTTTGGATTGTTTTGGAAAACCACCACCAATGCAAAAAAAACGCTGGTATCGCAATCACTACAACAGAGAGCAGCTGGAGTGAGGAGACTGTTCTGCCGCCTCTGATAGCAGTTGTACTGGTGGGCTCAGCCCCAGCACCTGCAACCCAATAGTGTGATTGGATTAGACAAGCCCTTCCTGCCAAAATCCTCCTGTTTCAAATTTCCTCCACAGCATTTAGGTAATGAAACGTTCGCACTTTCTGTGGCACTGGCTTGGTTTGCTAGATGGCAGTGGCTGTATAAGGTGAAAGAGACTGATCATATTTTGTGTGTCTTTTGTCTGAAAGCAGCCGGGAAAAAAGTCATACCAAGAGACAATGAAGTATATTTGAAAATAAAGTAGTGAATATTATTCTATTTATTTATTTTGATTTGTTGTTTTTTAAATAGGTAACTAGGCTCATCGCATGGTGACCATATTTTTGAAATCCAATTCAATTAAATTCAATTTCAATTCAGTTTATTTATATAGCGCCAATTCACAACACACGTCATCTCAAGGCACTTTACAGTTCAACCAGATCATACAGTCAAATTGATTCAAAGTTTTCTATCTAAGGAAAAACAGTTGATTGCAATCCCTCACACTAAGCATGCTTGTAGCGACAGTGGAGAGGAAAAACTCCCTTTTAACAGGAAGAAACTTCCAGCAGAACCAGGCTCAGTGTGAGCGGCCATCTGCTGAGGCCGACTGGGGTTCAAGGAGACAGAAGCAGAGACACAGAAAGCAGCTGTAAAAGTCCAGGAAACACACAGCCAGGCAGACGGGATCCGAGCCAGCTCCCATGTCAGATGATGAAGAGAGCACATCCAGCCAGTCACGGTCAGAGAAACAGGACTACACTGGAAAACAGGCCAATCTCCAGCATCTATAAACAAGGGTGTTAATGGAGGCAGCACAGCTGATATTTCTCTCCAGGATGGCGTCACAACCAAACCATGATTAGAAGAGGCAAATTTACTATGAGAAATAGTAGAGAGAGCAGAACGTTAGAGATTGAACTAACAGATTCAGCAGATTCGGAGAATAGAGACAGAATGAAGCAGAATGATGAAATGGGGGTCCCTATGTCCTCCAGAAGTGTAAACCTAAAGCAGCATAACTATAGAGATAGCTCAGGATAACCTGAGCCACTCTAACTATAAGCTTTATCAAAAAGGAAAGTTTTAAGCCTAGCCTTAAAAGTAGACAGGGTGTCTGCCTCACGGACTAAAACTGGTAGTTGGTTCCACAGGAGAGGAGCCTGATAACTAAAAGATCAGCCTCCCATTCTACATACGATACATAAACGATACACTCATTCATTAAATCAGGGACATTTCCAGGGCAGCTTTAGCCAGAGACAGGTGGTCCAAAGCGGGGACTGTCCCCGAAACTCAGGGTCATCTGGTAACCGTAGCTCATAGGTCGTAACCGTAGCTCATAGGTCGTAACCGTAGCTCATAGGTCGTAACCATAGCTCATAGGTCTTTTGTCCAAAAAATATATATATATATTTTACAGCACCCCCTGTTCAAAATTACTTCCAGTGGCCCTGAGACTTTGTGTTTCTAATTTTAATCTATTCAGAAGCCTTAAGGCTTTTATCTCATCTATGAAAATGGAGACCTCAAAAAGTTGGAGTCATAAACAGTAGCAGGTACAGCATGAAAAGGAGTGAGCTTTTGAGAGATCCTTGCACACAAGGGGAACAAAGGCAAGGCCAGTGGCATCACTAGGCCTTTTTGGGAGGCTAAAATGTTCTCAAGCCTCTCTAGAAAATGTGTTTCTTTTCATCTAATATGACTTTTATTTTCATTTAGTTTTTATAAATAACTGCTAAAAATGTGATATAATCTGGTCAAAATATGAGTTTTAATTAATAATCAAAACAATCTGTCATTATTAACTTAACTATGATCACATGATCCATACACCAGCAACTTCAGTTCTGCCCTTTCCTTGTTCAAGATTGGACTGATCCTTCCCATCATGTAAAATATACAGAGATGCAATGTGCTACTCAAAGAAGCAGAGCTATGCAGGCACAGAAAAGCGAGAAGAAAAAAAACAGTAATTATAATGCAGCTATTGCCTGAAAAAACACATCTGCTCTGAATAGCTCCATATCTCACAAAAGAAGACTGGCAGATGTATAATAAGATGCATTAAGCCCTCAGATTACATGAGGCTAAATATCAGACTTCTATTTAGGAGAGGATTGATCAGAAAGTGGCGATGGGCAATAGAGATGCAGTGGTGTGGACAAATATTTGCCCTTTTCCTGATTTCCTTTTTGTGTCACACTTAAGTGTTTTAGAACATCAAACAACTTAAAGTAACCACAGTAATAAATATAAAAATAGTTTTACAATCTAGGTTTTTTTTAAGGTAAAAAAAAACTCTTACAACTCACTTTTGTATATAAACTGAATTAATCTGACACAAATAGGTTCAGAAACAGCTAAATATTACTTTAATCCAAGTAATTTAAATATATTTAGGTGTTGAAATGGCAAGTTTTATTCACATTTTTGCTCAAAATGTAACCGAGCAACTCCAAAACATTTGGGAACAAAACATGGTGGTGTTGTGACTGGAGGTTATGGCCTTAGCCTTTATGTTGATCAATAATTATTACATTTATTCTGAGTCAAGATATTATGAAGGAAGTTTGTCACTTTGTTGCATTTAAAATCTTACATTTGTTGAAAGCATTTACACAGTGAGGTATCTATGGTAAATCTGTTCAATTAGTGGAAAAGCGTAATTTGTGTTCTGTGGCGACCACTGTATCCCCTGTAGGCCAAGCCCTGCTGTTCTTAAAACCTAGTGACATCTGACCTCTGGGCTGTACATGCAAAAAAAAAAAATAATAAAGAAACAACAGAAAGTACATGGCAGAAATATAACATGAATAATTCAAGAGAATAAGATGAGTAATTTAAATAATAAAATAATTATAAAAAAACGAATAATGAAACTAAGGGAATGTTTATCTGAAAACTCTAATGTTCAGATAGTGAAGCAAAAGGCCGCTATAAACAAATAAATTTAGTAAACTAATCAGCTGCTAAGGGATTTTAGCACTTTTATAAATACATTTTTCAAGGTTTTCCAGAAACATTATTCTCTTAATCCTGGAAAGGTTCTTTACTTAATAAAAGGTTTGGTTACTGTCTTAATGTTCCTCTGACAGCTCGATTCGGCCTGAGTCGATCACAACACCCAGATATCAAGCCTTATTATTTTCTAGCTGTAGACTAAAGCTTTGTGCTAACGTTGAAATGCTCTTTATTTGGTTTAAAAGTCATTGGTTCAGTTCTGTTTTGATTTAGCTGAAGAAAATGCATTCACATCCCCGCATTGATTACTATTTTGCATTGACTCAGGGCTTGACCGAGTTCATAGCAACCGGGTAATATTGTAATATAAATTTTATATTACAATATACAATAAATTATTGTATATGTGTATGTGTATGTCATCTGCATAGTTATGGTAACTTGTGTTTATTATATTCAGAGTTAGGGGGAGATTGTAGATATTGAATAAGTATGTTTCAAAGATGGACCCTTGGGAACAACACATGTGATTTTTTTTTGTCTCTGGTGTAAAAACCTTCTGGCACAAAAATGTCTTGGTCCTTCAAGCAAGCTTTAAACCTGAAAGGCCAACCAGTTTGCCAGGCACTCTAATAAAGGGTTTATTGCAGCACCCTTTAAAAAGGTCCATTTTTATTAGCAATGTGGTTCCTCCACAGTCTATATTTGCACCGATGTTATTGAAAATTTTGCCAAGGGCAGTTTTTGTAGGTCAGAAAAAACAGATCAGACAGGACAGTTCTGGAATCCAGGAGTCCGCAGCCTGATTCCGATTCACACAGGAACAGACAGATCCAGGGTTCCAAGAATCCACAGAGGGTGAAGGCAGGTTCAGAGTTCCATGAGTCCAGCAGCGGGCTCAGACAGACATGCCCAGATGCTGACAGGCAGGCTCAGCAGTTGAATGACAGAGACATGACATGGTACCAGCACAACTGTGAAACTTTAAACTGGTCTCCACCTAGGAGCAAGGACTGCTTTCTTCTGTTTTTAATCAAAATGAACCATTCCAGAGGCAGTGGGAAGTGACACTGAGGAACTCAGCAACTGGTTTTATTCTACCAGTAAAGCAGCCTTGGATTTGGTTGCACCACTAAAAATTAGACTTCCAAAATCCAAGCGTGAACCCTGGTTAAATGAGGTCACTCGGGCTGCCAGGAGAGACTGCCACAGAGCAGAATGCAAATGGAGAAAGGACAAATTACAGGTGTCTCTCCAAATATTAAAGTAATGTTGGCGCCGTTATCAAAGGATTGCAAAAGGCAGCCAAAGAAAATACCTGTAGGGTTTGATTGTATCAAATAGTGATAATCCTGCTATCCTATTCGAAATTTTTAACTCTGTTCTAAATGATTCACATAGTGGCTTTATGGAGACCTCACCTGCTGCATGTGAAAACTTCTTACACTTTTTTGATGAGAAAGTTGCTTCTTTTAGGGCCCAGATTATCCCCTCTTCTTGTGATCCTTCAGTTGTGGTGCCTTGTTCTGGTGTTTTCCACAGCTTTGAATGTGTGAGCTTACAATCATTGCAGGAGGTCGTTGGTCACTTAAGGCCAACTGGTTCTCCAGATGATGTTATTTTGCCCCAATTATTTAAAGAAGTTTTCTCTACTATAGGTCCTTCTGTCCTTGCTCTTGTAAATAGTAGCTTTTCCTCAGGCGTTCTTCCAAAAACTCTGAAACATGCAGTTCTGCAGCCTCTACTTAAGAAACCAGTTTTGGATCCTACTGTTCTGGCAAATTATCGACCTATCTCTAAATTGCCTTTTATTTCAAAAATTGTTGAGAAGGTAGTCTGTAATCAGCTAATGGCTTATCTTAATGAACATAATATATTAGAGGTTTTTCAGTCCGGTTTTAAACCATTTCATAGCACAGAGTCAGCCCTTTTGAAAATTTTTAATGATATACTTTTAGCAACTGATTCAGGTGATGTTGTTGTTTTGGTGTTGTTGGATTTATCATCTGCTTTTGATACAGTTGATCAAGTCATTTTACTTTCCTGTCTGGAACAGTGGGTGGGCATCGGTCACATAGCTCTAGATTGGTTTAGATCATATTTGGCTGAAGATACTTTTTGTGTCTGTCTTGATGGCCATAGGTCCCCCTCTGTTCCACTGTTGTGTGGTGTCCCACAGGGCTCAGTTCTAGGCCCGCTCCTTTTCTTACTTTACCTTCTTCCTCTCTGCTCTATTTTTTGAAAACATGGGATTGCCTGTCACTGCTATGCAGATGACACACAGATATATTTAACGCTAAAGAAAGTAAACTCCACGTCTCTTTGGTCTCTGTTTTTATGTCTTGAAGATGTGAAGGCCTGGGTGGCCCTAAATTTTTTAAAACTCAATGAAGACAAGACAGAGGTAATGATCTTTGGCAGATCCACTGTTGATTCCTTGACTACTCTTGGCTCCTTGGCTCGGTACATTAAGCCGGTTATTACTAATTTAGGGGTTAAGATGGATGCTGGTCTTAAGATGGAAGCACACATAAGGGCCGTTATAAAGTCCAGCTTTTTCCACTTAAGGCAGCTAGCCAAAGTAAAACCCATTCTTTCAAAACAACATTTTGAAACAGTGATCCATGCATTTGTGACCACATGGCTGGATTAATGCAACTCACTTTATACAGGGGTCAGTGATTTGACTGTATCATCTGGTTGAACTGTAAAGTGCCTTGAGATGACATGTGTCGTGAATTTGGTGCTATATAAATAAACTGAATTGAATTGAAAATTTGTATATTTCCAAACTTCAAAGGGTTCAAAATGCTGCTGTACGTCTTTTAACAGGTAGACGAAAATTCGACCACATTTCCCGTTTTAGCTTCCTTACACTGGCTGCCAGTACATTTTAGGATTGATTTTAAAATTATTTTATTTGTTTTTAAAACTCCTAATGACCTTGCCCCTTCTTATCTGTCTGAGCTGTTACATTCTTACACACCCTCCCGTTCCCTCAGGGCAGCTAATCAGTTGCTTCTGAGGGTCCCTAAGACAAAATGCAGCTCAGAGGGGACCTTGCTTTTTCTGTGGCAGCTCCTAAGCTATGGAACAATCTGCCTCTGAGCATAACACAGGCCTCTTCTCTTGCTGTTTTTAAGTCCCTTCTTAAGACTTGTCTTTTTTCCTTGGCTTTTGGCACAGTTTGAGAGGTTTTACTTTGTTTTATTCTGTTTGTATACTAATATGTATTTTACACTCGTTTTTTTCTATTTTATAATTTTATTGTATTTTATGATTATGTACAGGACTTTGGTCCTGTCCGGTGCATAAAGTGCTTCATAAATAAAGTTGGAATGGTATGGTATGGTAACCTCCAGCAGATAACAGAGTGTCAGATTTGATGCCGCAAGGCTGAGGGTGAGATCTGAGGCTAAGATCTGGTGGAAGGGCTTTTAAATTGAATAAAAGGATTTCACATTTGACAGATCTTTTCACCTCTTTTACTATTGTCTTGCTCCTGGAACCAGCAATCCTTTAATATTTGACATAAACCCTTATGTTTTCCATCCTTGCTCAGTCCTAAAATGTTCACAGTATCAATGTTGTTTTTGGTCTCTTTGTTCAGGATGATTCCAGCAAATCACAAGTATTTCTTGCTCAGTGACCTGGCATCATCACGGGATTATGAGCTGTGTGTTCTGGCTGTTTACGATGATGGCATCACCACCCTGACGGGAACTAAGCTGGTGGGCTGTGTGTCCTTCGTCACAGACTCAGAGTACGGACGCTGCCACTCTATACGAGATCAGGTGGGTGGTTTCATCCATATACTGAGTTTATTTTACTGGTCCCAAAGATCCCTGATTATTGAGCCATCTATTTGATCTTTCACTTGTAAATGTCATATTTGCCTTGAACAAGGAGCTGAAACAGTTTGCTTTTCATCTGGATCTGCAGTAAAGCTAAACTTCCTCTAGATAACATCAGTTGTTTTTCAAATCTTGCAGTTTTTTAGGTCTTTTTCCTTAAGGACATTATTTTACTCCAGCTTTTATGACAGACTTTGTGACTCATTTGAGTTTTAAAGACTTTAATAATAATAATGATATAAAAATTAAATCATAGTCACATTTTTATGCAAAGGTAATTCTGCCCCCTCTACATTAAACCCTTAAAGAAAATGCAATGCGACCAATTTAACAACCAGAGCCCTCCAGGACTGTTTAGTTTAATCAACATTTAATTATTAGGAAGATTCAGATAATGTCTCAGAGTCAGAAACTATGATTATAGGGAATTAGGAATTAATGTTTGTTATGTCTTACTGCTGAAATTCGGTTACTGACCTTAGAGGTCACCAGACTCCAGTCTTCCATCAAGTGAGTCCAGTCTTAACATCATGACCTGATGAGATGAAGGGAGTCTGGTGCTTCCCCTGCTTGGTTGGAATGAAAACCAGCAGCCACATGGCCCTTTCTGGAACCAGATTGACTCTCCTGTTCTAGAATATTCTCCATGCAAAAGGAGTAAGATGAAAATGTTTAACAAAGAAAAAAAATTGCCAACGGACTTTAAAAGCTGATAGAAAGAAATCACCAGAACTTCAGTTTGGCCTGCAGCCAGGAAAAGGGATTTTTTGTAGTTCTGACTCAGGAGGGCTGGATTCACATTCATGCCACACTTTTCAAATTAGATTTTACAAAATGATGTATTTGTTAAAGGGGAACACCGTTTTTTTTTTAGATTGGCCCTTGATTTTACGTTATGTTATACTCACCCATATTAGTTTTGTGTAATTTGGAGCTGTTCCGAAAATATACGTCATACACACTCCACTTTGTTTTAAAAAATATAAATATAAAATATAGATATAAAAATATAACCGCGGATGCCTGGGGAACAGTTATTCGTCAACATGTTATGAATGCTGGCGTACCATAAAAAATAAATTATGAACAGTTTAGTTTGTGCCTTCAACTCTTTACCCATAGGAAGACGTTACTTGGATAGAACCTAACTGAACGGCTCCAAATGACACAAAACTAATATGGGTGAGTAGAAGATGATGTAATAACGTAAAATCAAGGGACCAATGTAAAAAAAAACAAACGGTGTTCCCCTTTAAGTTTACTTGATTTCTTTTTCTATTTCTCTCTGTGGATGATTAAAAGTCCCAATAAATCCACACTCAGCAGACCACCAGAATCTCTCTGCCTGTCCTCTGCCTCAGCCAGCTGCTGCTTCTGGCAGATCCAACCTCTCAATGTAGTGGTGCTGACTTAGGAGAGGTTGAATCTAGCTTTATTAGAACCGCTCTCCATGCCTAAAAAGTTTTCCAGTTGAGATTTCCTGGTAAAGATGTTCAGGTTTATTTTAGTCTGACCTCCTTTGAGCCCAAGTGAAACACAAATGTTGCTGTTTCTCTGCCCTTCTATCTAACTGTTGGTTTTTCTTCTAACATTTTCCCCAGTTCTTGGGCGGCACCATGATCATTATCATCGGTGGGATCATTGTGGCCTCTGTGCTCGTCTTCATCTTTATCCTCCTCATGAAGTACAAGCTCCACAGTAACCACTACAAGCAGAAAGCTGCAACGCGCCAAGCCAACGTCTGTTCGCAGACCAATGGTGGTGGAGGAGGAGGTGGAGCAAACATCCTAGCTCTGCCTCCATCCTCCTCAGCAGGGCAAGGTGAGCAAACTGCTGTTGCTGGAATCAGATGAATGAATCTCTCCAGGAATCTGGATCTGAATTTGTCCTTATGCTTTCCAGGCACTAATAAAAACTGTCAGCCATCCTCATCAGTAGATGGAGCAGCTTCTCTCAGAGGGACCACTGTGGTGGACTTGAACCCTGCTCATAATGATGACAACATCTCCCAATAACACAGAAGGAACTGTTGACCCCCCTCCTCCCCCCAATAAACACACCCAGCAAACTCCAGAACCAACACCTCCCCATGCCACTCCAAACTCTTCTTTTTTTTTTCCTTTCTCTTTTTGCTCGTGCCTGGAGTCCAGCTGGACTTTCCTTCAGGGAGCAACTCTAGTCATTGGTGAGTCATCCGTGAAACCAGGAAAACACATCAGTACACAGGAATCCGCAGCCTTTGTAAATTCTGAGAAGGTTTCTAAAATATTATAGCATCTTAACTTGTGTGAAGGTTTTCTTTTGAATATCAAAATAAAGAATGAAATGCTTTGAAAGTTGGTGTAAAGACAATAATAACCATGCCGGTGCAACTTCTCAGTCACTCTAGTCTGGGAAATTCAGTCAAAGTTAATTTTGCTTCATATAGAAAGGATTTAGTTCACAGATGTTATGGATGGCAAGCAGTTTGGGTTTATCCAGGTTCAGGACCAAGGCTCGAAACATGGCTGTATCCAAACATCCGCCCTAACTCTATCACCTCCATCATTATATAGAGCTAGGACTACATAGTGGACTTTATAATGAACTCAATTAACTGACCGTTCAGACAGATGATCAATACTTTTTGCTCCCCAGTGGTCATGAGACTCCAGCTCCCCGCAATGTGCCTTCATTGTTCTCTCTCACCGCGAAAAAAAATCTTGGCTCTCCTCACAAAGCATTCTGGGATATATCTGCTTGTCTAGTTACCATGGATGATCACTACTTTTCAAGGTGCATCATGGGAAATTTTGAATCCACTGCTTTTTCATTCATTAGACACTAGAAAATCATATGAAATGGTGTAACCCCTATGTAGTGCTCTATGGAGGGGTTAGGACGGATGTTCGGACACAGCCTTAAATAAAATGCTGCAATGGGATCTGAAACTAGAGGATGGAAAGGTTTGGGTGGACATCAGCTGACATGTAGCTGTGTGAAGGTACCACTCAATTAGAGGGATCTGAATATCTGGGTTACCTTCACCATTAGGTCTGTTTCAGGAGGTTATTTCAGCTGCATGAACTGAACTTTCTCCCTAAAGGACTTGCTGTAGTACAACAAGGGGGAAGATTGTTTGTCTGTTGGAAGTCAACATTTTGAGGTCAATAACAGAAATGATTAGCAAAACAGTAATGCCCAATAGAGAGAATATAAACATGCAAGCATCTGAACCTTCAGTAAAGGTATATATATATATATATATATATATATATATATATATATATATATATATATATATATATATATATATATATATACGGTATATATATACAAACTGCTTGCATCTGATCCGATGGATCATGCTCTGGTCCATTTTCCTATTTTTCAGTAATACTGGCTGCATAGAGGGTCCTGCTATGGATCATTGGACTTCAGAGTTACTTACATGTAATAGACATTTCCCAGCATAAAAGAGTCAGACATTAAACATAAAGCAGCAGTTGATGTTCAAACAAGCTTAAAAATTATCTATTTTATAGGTCCACAGTAAAGGTTGTGCTCTATTTCCTGACAAACCTCTATAAGGACAAACATAGCCAGTTTGCCTTGTGATTCAGAGATTTTATTTTTCCCAGCAGAGATGTGTTTTACTTTGCCACAGCGTCTCTGTCTTTCTGGATCATTACTTTCAAGTCAAATTTGTTCCATAGTTCCAAAGGAACAAGGGCTCTTAGTTGATCCTACACACAGCTGCAAAGAATCACAAACAGTCGGCTGGCCCTGCTCCTATCAGCCAGATGTAATTGCTATAACTTCATACCATCTTAAATTCACTCGGATTGGAGGCGTAATTGGTTTGTCTTAGTTTTGATCTGTGAGGTACCTGGAGCAGCACTTACTTTATGTTAGAGCACTGAAGCAGGAAGTGATAAGAGCAGCCATTTAAACACTCCTCTTAGGACTAGGAAAGGTCAACAGAGAACTTTTATTAATAATTTTTACCTTGATACCTTAACAATAAAAAGTACATGGAAGGAAACCCTGATCTGTAAAACACAATTTTTTTTGAGGTTTTGAGAGTAATTGCAACTGGATCTGTATGCTCCATTTATTTACATAATTTGGTTGTCCCACAGACTAGTATTTATTTATTCGGTATATTGGTTTTTAAACCTAAGACTTTTCCAACAAATACTGGGTTCTGAAATAAAATTAGAACAACTTTCTGGTTGTGATAGTTTTTGTTTTTCCAACTGCAGGAAACACAAAGCAAATTTGCAGCATCTTTAATTGATGAGGTAACAACATTTGCAAGAAACAAACTGAAACACTGAACTACAATTGAAAAGTTTTCGTTTTTTTTATAGTTTAAAATGATAAAAACTTTAGAGCAAACTGGTTCCAGAAAGGGCCGTGTGGCTGTAGGTTTTCTTTCCAACCAAGCAACTCCATTCATCTCATCAAGTCATCATGTTCAGATTGCACTTAGTTAATAAGATGACTGAAGTCTGGTGTTGCTTGGTTGGAAAGAAACCCTGCAGCCACATGAACCTTTCTGGAACCAGTTTGACACCCCTGCTTTAGAGCATTGCATCAAAGAAAATGTTGGAATATTAAACAGCACTCATCCCCCCAGATTCCACATTCTCCATAACCGCTCCGTTCTGCCTTTCATAGTCATATTTATCAATGAGAACGATTCCACATCCACCGTGACTCCTCCGAACGTATGTGTTCTCCATCCTTCTCTGTCAAAATATGTAGCAACGCTATTTTTTGCTGCGATCCAGTCAGTTGGCTCTGTTATGTCAAAGTAAAATAGGGTAAAAACTGATTGGTAACTACAAATTATAGCATAAGTATATATTCACAAACTCAAGACTGTTTAATTAATTATTGGATGCAAATGACTACTTGAACATACAGGAAAGCCAATTTGTCATCACGATCAAAATATTCATCTTATACCGAAAGGCTTGAATGTATCATCAAATCCAGTCGCAAGGACTTGTGAGAGAACATCTCACAATCCAAGAGCAACTTCTTATCGCAGACATTGACAAAGTGATGCTGATTTAGGAAGTAGAAGACAAACAAATTTTTTTATGATCCTGGGCATCCTTGTTAAAGACACAATGAAAAGAAAAGGTTTGGGCAGAAACTGCACGTATGCTGGATGCTGATGGTGAGTTTTACTTATGCCACATTGAACTGAGCATTCGTTACCTCCTATAGTGCTATGAAATAACAAATAATAAGCAAATTCTCTGGTGGGTGGGGTGGAGAGAAGTTGGGCGGGGCGTAGAGGAGCCGAGCAGGGTGGTGCACAGTGGGACAGAGGAGCAGAGGATGCTGTTAGGGCTCAGACAATAGAACTCAGAATTCAGGCAGACAGAACAGGTTTGATTAAAAGTGAACTGCTTTATTGACTGCTATGGATTTTGTGGCTTGTCAGCTGGAACCAGCTTGCCTGATTCTCTGTAGAGGTAGGTACTCAGGTTAGTGACCTATAGAGTCAGATGGGGAACAATAACAAACATGTGAGTAACTAACCTGGTTCTTAGTCATGTCCGTGTCCAGAGGAAGGAATGACAACTAGTCAGATTACCTCTCCACAGCTTGCGGTGGAAGCCATCCAGAGAGTTCCAGGATCCAGGCAGAGTAGACTGATAAGCGGATGCCAGCAGACGCAGAAGAGTCCAGGGCCAGAATCCAGAGCAGGTGACGAAGCAGATGTCCAGACTAGAAAATCAGAGGTACCAAGGGAAAATCCAACCTTGTATCTGTCAGGGGACAGATACAAGGTTGTAAACAGGCAGAGTCCAAACAGTAGTCCGAAAACACAAGAAACAGGCCAGAACAGACCAGCGAGGGCAAGCCAAAACTCCGGAATCCAGAGGTCGACAAGGTCAGGATCAGCTAGTCAAAGCATTATAGGGTACGCTAGATAACTCTTCCACTCCGTTTGAATAATCTGGTACTGATAGCTGAAAACATGCAGCATAAATAGAAGCTAGAACAGGTGGATCAGATGAGGGCAGATGAAAACTTGGCAGAGCCAAGCAGATGGAAGGAATGAACTAATAATCCAGTCATTAGTGCCAAAATCAAGAAAGATGTGGCATTTCGGGTTTGGTGGTTTACCAAGTCAGCTTGAAGAATTGGACTAAATGTCCCTCCCCTCTGCAAACACTTTCCACTGGAGCCTTTCCAGATGAATACTGTGTAGAATTCAGGTTGAACTTCAGGTATCAATATGCCAAGTTAACAGTCAGCAGTCGTTTTCTGCAAACAGTGTTGGAGAAAGATGCTGTAGAACCTGCAGGGGTTCTTACTCAGTGAACAGATTCAGGAGTCAATTCAGTTTATTTCCAATATATTTAAAACCACTCTTCATACTATAAGTGCCTCAAAGTGCTTGAAGAATTCACAGGAATGACCCCATAATGTGCTGGTTTTTTAACATGTTCTTAGAAACCTCAATACTCTCTGCAGCCATCAAGAACTTTAGATGACCCTTCCACAGAAATGGGCCATAAAAGTTGAATTTCCTCTCCAATTTGTTACAAGCACGCTTGGTGTGAGCGACTGCCTTGGAGTCAATGAGTTGGGGGACACCAGGGTCCCTAAAGGTTCAGAAGTCACAGGGAAAGTTGAGTATTTTCTCTATTTTTTTAAAAGACCCACCCTCTCCACTTTAAAAAAAATGTGCATGCGAGAGCTTGCACAAGCCCATTTTTCCTTGTGCACACTGTTTAAAAGCTGCTGTCCTCATAGCTCATACAAGCTTACTGTGCTCGATTGTCTACCCTAAATAACTATATAGAGCCGGGACTTTATAGTGAACTCAGTGAACTTACCGTTCAGACAGATGATCAGTTCCCCGTTGGTCCACTGTGCGGTGCATGCGACTTCTTTGTTATTAGCAGTCAAGGGTAGCAGCGGCCTCTGGAACAGTGGGCCTCTGTGACAGCAAATCCCATATTGCTTTGCCAGTATAGCTCTCTGTGCAAAGCCTTGTGGGATATATCTGCTTCTGGTGAGGCCTTTCTTTTCTTCTCATACACTTCGTAGACACTTTTTCTCTTACGACCCTCTGCCATTTTTAAAAAACTGTGGTGAAGAAAGGTGAGCTGAGGTGAATGACTGTCTGAAAGCGTTGCTCACCACAGATATGTCCCTGAAAGTGCGCATGCACAGAAAAAGATAGCAAAGGGGAAAAGAGGCAAGACGGCCTCACGTAAACATATCCCCAGAATGATTGACAATTAACAGGACCACTTATTTAGCTGATCCACCCAGAAATAAAAGATCATCCTCTATGCCTTTAACAATAGCTCTGTATAACAGGAAGGCCAAAGAATGTAAGGGCATTTAAAAACCATTAAAAGGAATCTAGAAATTGATCAGGAAACCTATGATGTAAAACAGCTGTAATTTTTACAATTGCTGTTTTAGAGCAGCAGCTGAACAATAAAAGTGAATCGATAAGACACTGTTGGCTAAATCATGCTGGTGTCATGTTCGCGGTTCACAGGTGAGCCTCTGTGTAGTCAGTTTAATGAGCACATACATTTTTACAACAATCATACAATTATTAACGTGCAGATAAAATCAACTTATCCTTCCTTAACAGAAACATTAATTAGTTTCTGTGGTTCCTGTAATGGAATTTTATAAAGGATAAATCAATAATGGCGAAAATACAGGTGTAAAGAAAATAGGACCACTGCATGTTTGCAGTACTAAGTGCCCTAATACTAAGCATTTTAAAGGAAGTTCAAAATATATGAAGCACTGAAATACAGTATCTAGACAAGATAAAGTCCACCAATATACACGCTGTTTACAGAGAAGAAAAAGTTTGTATGGTAAAACAGTACTTGCATTATTTTTCATGATGACCATCCAGAAGTTCTCTTGTGTTGCTGTCTTGCTGTCATCTCCTCTCTTGCTTTGATGAAAGCTGCTTCTGAAAGTAAAGGGAACACCATATTGATCTACTCAGTAATGAGCTCCTAGAGTGCCTCTTAAATCTACCTTTAGTTCCTCTTTTTCCAACGTTTTTTTTCTTTTATGGTTATAACCCCCAAATTAACCGACCTTAAACAAGCAGGCAATAACAGTCAAATGTCTAAAGATGAGTCCACATTATTATAAAATAGATTAAGCAATAAAATGGCCAGCAAGGAGAGTACAAATTACTTACCTTTAGGTAATAGGGTTGAAACACTTTAATGCTGGTAATGTTTAATCACCATGACATGTATCTTAATGCAGTCAAATTTCTTTAATGAAATATTAAGCATTGCCACTATCAATGTGGTCAACCAAACCTCCTCCTAAGGTCAAAGTTTCTTTACCTTCCTACTCAGAGTTGCTTACTGCAGCTGAATCACTCTGAAGAAACAATTCCTAACAGGAAGGTTTAAATAAGATGAGAAATCTCTGAGAGAGCTCTACTGCCCCTTTTCCACTGATTAACTAGCATTGGGCAGGATTATGAGGTAGCATTAGCTTAAACTCACATGTATCCCTCTACATGATACTGCAAAGCTTCTGTCTCTCCAGAACACATCCAGGTTACTTTATCTATCTGCCTACAAGCTTCTCTGAAGCTTTCATTTTTTTTCTCTGAGCCTGTTGACAGAGCTAAACAGAGCAGCAGTCTAGGTCAGTGTTCTGTATGTGACACTAGAAATCACAACATGTCAGACGTTGGGACCATTTTGCTATCAAAGATCTTTAATCAGATACTATTATGGAGAATTAATGAAACATTGTTGAACTGACTCTACTAGTCCCGACCTGGAGATGACTCTGGAAGGACTCTGGCCTGGGTCCAATGAAATTAGAAAGGGTTTCTATTGGCCAGGGATCTTTAGGAGATGCAGAGATGTAAAACTACCAATCATCAAAATTTGTGTAGTAGGGGGCTGTGGGGCGCGCCCTACGGGGCGTGGGGGCTGGTTTGGGGGTCCTTGGGTCCTGGGGGGCGCTCAGAGTGGGGTGCCTGGCGGGTATGACCTGGGGGGGGGTTATTTTGAGGTCCTCACCACTGTTGCCTCTCCTCACCCCCTCTCGCATTTAGACATTGAGGGTTCTGGGTTGTCGATTGTGGAGGGTGCGCTGGCACCACCTATCTCCCGGAGGGGGGGTGGACTGTGCTGGAAACCCCCTTTTGGTACTCTCAGTTTTTATTACACCTGAAAGCAACACGCAATAACACCACATTCGAGCAGGCGCAGGGAGGATCAGGTCTTCTAACACCCCTGTTCTCTGGCTGCCACCCTGTGTCTGGGATCTGGAGGAAGAGCGAGCCCCTTGGTCCATGGTCTTGGCTGGGGCTTTGGGTCTTCCGGAGCTGGACTCTGTGCTCTGGGGGGGCGCCTCTTCGACTCTTCACAACCACTATTGAGCATTTTTTCTTTGGATAAACTTTACATGCACAACTGCACATTCACAAACAACTACAGGTGCTTAGTTCCAGGTACTTAGAGATTCACTTCCATACAGAACGCCCATATTCTTATTTAAGGTAACACAGAATATATTTCAGATAAAATAATACTACTTAAACTTCAGCAATATTATCTAGGTGTTACGTTATTGTAAGTCTTTCACCATGTCCGTTGGTTTTGTTGTTCTTTTTACATCTCTTTGCAGGTAATGAAACAGTCTTAAAATGTTTTATCATTATCTCCCTTTTATCTCCTCTGTCTTTCATCTTTTCTCCTTTTTTCTGTTTTTCCTTTCTTGTTCTACCTACATTGCAATTATTCTTATTGCCACATCGCCAGACAGGACACTGTTAAAAAAAAAAAAAAGAAAGAAAAAAACATGTCAGTCATCAGCATAGTTGTGGAACCTTACTCTGCTTCCTGGTGCTTTCAGGAAGAGGTCAGATTTACAAATTGAAAATAATAGAGCCTAAATGGAAGCCTCTGGGGCCATTATTGTCAGTCACGTAGATCCATGAGATAGATCCATAGTATCTATTGTATCTTTGAGTAACAATAGGGTCCAAACTGTGAAATAGAAAAGAGGCATATAAAGGCAGTACCAGAGAGCTTACCCTGGTGTCTCAGGCTAATTAAAGGAAATTAGTGATCAACTGCAACTGCACTTGTAACTAGGGGGGCATCACTTAGTCCAGTAACAGAGTAATGGGACTACAGCTCATTTAATGCAAACATTGACCTAAAAATCAATGCAGGACATTGACATCTTTTGCAGTTTGACTTATTTCGATCAATTCATCACATAAAGCATTGCCACTCATGTAAGACCCCTGTAATAGCTGTTAGAAGGGTTTATATTGATAAATGCTCCTCTGGGAAATAACATAGAAAACCAACCTTATTGACTACCCATTAATGAACAATTGGGCTTTGTCCTTCAAGTGTAATGAATATTGATGACATTGAATTGTACAGGAATCCTGAGGCTTAAATGTCTGTTGGACTGTGTGACAGTTTCACTCAAGCTTCTATTTTCCATGTGCAGAGATGCTGAAGTTTCTCACAGCCGGATGAGTAAAAATCTTTAAACCAACCCATTTGACCAGTCCCTCTGTAGCACTATGTTTCTTCAATCACTCCTACCGTAGGTTACATCTTTAGAAATATTAAAAGCTAAAATGTACATTTTTACAATCTCACATTGGGATGTCCAGTGATTTAGATTTACACCACTTTATTAATCCCACCAGTGCAATAGTTTTGAGCAACAGAAGACAAACAAAAATTAAAACACATACCTTAAATCCTCTAATATAGGACGGGGCATTTATTTCCTTCAGGTACATCTTGGTCCGGGCCATTATTGGAAGGAGGCCAAAATTGGAGGCAGGCCTCTACTTCTATTTGATCAAAACAGACTACCAGTAGAATGAATAAAAACAAGATTTTGTGTCTCTTCGAACTTATAAAATACTAGGTTCATTTATTGAAAAATTGCAGTTACCATAACGGTATACAGAACATTATTCAGGCATCTTTCAGCAGCTGCAAATTTTCTCCACAGCAATACGAGATAAAAGACACAGAATGGAATCTTGGCCAAACTGACTTGTGAAACAACGTTTTTAAAGAAATTTATGGAAACTGTTCTGCCATCATAGCGAAATTTTATTTGAGGCAGGCTAAGTGGAAGTAGGCTACCTGTAACATATATTTCACGGGAAATTCAGAACAACGAAGGCCAACGAAATTCTGTAATTTTAACGCTGCCTGGTTACCACCAGACCTACTCGTAATCGTGTGTCTTTCAGATCAGAACGATTGTGTTAGGCCACTACGATCTCTGTGTAAGGAATGGACTTCCCATGCTAATGGCTTGGATATGTTAGCAAACATTGCCCCCCTGTGGTACTTGTATGTTACTATCACAAGTTGTTGAGGACTGCCCAGGAACATCGTTGGTTCTAATTATAGCCCCGGCCTGTATACGATTCCGGCCAGTATTTACCCCCGCCAACAGCAAGACCGGCCACTGTTAGAAGCCTGGCCGCTAATGGAATACAGGCCAATATTGGAGAATTTACGGTAATCAGGTATATGAAAAATATGATAGTGTTATGGCCGCATGTACAACCACACAACAAATGGTCTTGTAATTCTTTCATTTAAATATATCTCTTATATATTACTGTGTTTCACCTTTTTACTTTGATTTGGCATCGGTTAACTATTGGGGTGCACACAGTTAGTTGACTCCTTTTGTCATTTTTTGCTTGTTTGGTTTGCTGTAAATCAATATACGCCTTATTTGAGTTGCCAGTTTGTGGGAGGTTGTCATGTGGGGTGGCCAGTAAAAGAAAGAAGGCCCCAGCTGCAAAGGATCTCCTCAGTAACATGGATGCCTAGTTGGACTCATCCACTTACTTTAAGAAGGGTTGTAGGAAGGGTTTAGGTTTTTCTATTTGGTTTTGTTTTCTGTAATTAAATTTGGGAAGGTTAATTATTAAAGTCCTCTTCGTCATAGGTTGCCGATTTTGTATTGTACTGATTAGTTTGGTCTTTTGTTGTAGTTTTGTTTAGATAAACAAATTTCCTGTTCCCTTCTCATGTCAAAATGGTCTGATCAACCAGTATATATGTTTCCCTTGTGTGTCAGTTTGGCGAGGTCTATTTCTGTGTCAGGTTCGTGCTATGTTGATTTTTTTCTTTTGTTTTCCTTTATGGGCCCAGTTTTCTCTGAAATTTGAATTCCATCCATCCATCTGCTTCCGCTTATCCGGGTTTGGGTCGTGGGGGTAGCAGCTTTAGTAGGGAGGCCCAGATGTCCCCCTCCCCAGCCACTTGGTCAAGCTCCCCTGTGCCTCCTCCCAGTAGGACGTGCCTGGAACACCTCACCAGGGAGACGTCCAGGAGGCATCCTAATCCAATGCCCAAGCCACCTCAACTGGCTACTCTCGACGTGAAGGAGCAGCTACCAGAAGTTTAAATTCTTTTTGGTAAATAAATTTGTTACCATTTTTTCCTTAATGACTTTTTGGCTCAGCCCCTCACAATAGGGAGATTGAGGATCATCAATAATAATAACACAAACATCAAAATACTCAAATATAGCAAAGGAAAAAAAAACAAAATAAAAAAAAACGGTCACACTACAGGGAATTCAGAAGACGAATGGCTGCTTGTAATAAAAGTTTTGCACGCTGGTTTGCTTACAGTGACAAAGGGGCGTCCTGAAGGCAACAAAGAGAATTCATTTTCAGGAGCATCTTCAGATGAGGAAAGGATCACATCAGCCTTTCAGGCTATTTTTTCATAGCGAAAATAAGTCATGTCTCTCTGGTGAATGCTTATGATTCAAACTGTTTCTATCTTTCATTGTAAGGTAATTATATCAACAGATAAATGATAAACACAAGAGTCTCTAATAAAACCAACACATTCTAATTGGTCTGACTGAAAATGTCTTTACTTTGCTCAGAAGGGTCATTATTTGTTTAGACTGTATCACAACAGCTGCAGTATCAACATCATTTTAAAATGAGTGTCAAAAACTGTTCTATCCATCCATCTTCCATCACTCTATCCCAAGTGGGGTCACGAGGATGTTAGGGCCTGTCTCCCACCGTTTACGGGCGAGTTACACCCTGGATAGGTCCCCAGTCCATCGCAGGGTAGCACAGAAACACACAGGACAAAAAAACCATTCACGCACGCACTCACAACTAAATAGAGTCTGAAATAAAAACCTCACTTGCTTATAAAAAGCTTAGAAAGTTAACTAATGGACTCTCAAGATAGAGGCACAGGCCGGGCTCCATATGACCTTTTTTCTCTCTTTTATTTTATTTTTATTATTACTGGATGTAGGAGCATGATACCATGAGTAAGCTAGGGACAATAGAGGCGGTGCTGCTACTGATCGAGGTGGGGCAGCTAAAACATGGAATCAGTATCTATTTTGATTGTAGCTCATCAGCAGTTTGGTAACGTCCTGGTAACGAGCCATTCATTTGATTCAACTGTGTTAGAATACGGATGCAGCTAAAACCTGCAGGACAGTAGGTCTTGAAGACCAGGTTTGGAGACCCCTGATCTAGACCATACTTGGTTAAGTGAATGAAAGTTGATATTGGGCATCCTGGCCACTCTAGTTCTGTCCACTCAGGACATTAGGACCCATCCTCTCAGTAGCTACCTAACATGAAAAAATGTGTTTACTGCTAGTCACGTTTTCTCATGTTTTCTTCATTTAAAAATTAGACCCTAATGCAGCTTAGTTCAGATTTTATTAGACATGAAAAGCAAACATTTTAATTTAATCATTTCCTTTCTGAAACTGTATCTTCCTCGCCGTCCCACTACCAACATGTTTTATCTTTTTCTGAAAGTCTTTACCTCCTTTCCTCTGGTTCTTTGCCCGGTTTTAATGAGCTCTTTTGTTTCTTACTTTCTCTTCTTTGCTCCTTTGATTTCCAAGCTCGAGGTTGTTTTGTTTGCCTGTTATTCTTCATTACAGCTTTTTTCTTTATCTGGTGATATTTCTGCTGCCAGAGTCGCTCTCAGATTGAGGTTTAGAGTGTTTATATGTGGTGATACCCTTCAATGTTCCAGAGGATTCACTACCCTTCAGCAGCAATTTATTTTCTCTTTATCTCTGCTGGATTTGAGATGTCAGTTGTGTGCAGTTGAATAAATGATCAATCAGAGGAAAGTGACACTTTGACTCAGTCCCATTTCACCTCTTGCAGCCACGACTTACTCCTTTCCCACCATTTTGAGCATGCACAGAAAGACTGAGACAGTTTGAGATGTTAAACAATGAGACAAGCATTTAACTGAAGCAATATTGAAAATGTGAATTAGTTAAAACAAAACTAAGAGAAGTTAACATTCCATGCTTTAACTAGGAGCTTTTATCAATCTGCATGGGGGTAGTAGCATCACGCTCTACGGTCATTTGGTTCTTCAGCAGAGACAGGGAAGATGGTCAGAGTTGCAGTCCATGTAATTTTTCATAAACAGATTAGTCACTCTAGGGACTTCACAGCAATAACGAGGGCATCAAACCAAAACTCAGGTAGATGTTTTACTGTTTGTCATGAGCGCAGACAGAGTTAGCTTATCCATCTAAGTCTGTCAGTGTTGGTCAAAGTAATCCTCCTCAGTAATCAGCTGGTTTATCTAAATTACTTCATTGTCAGTTCGATCTAGATTTTTCTGCTGGAACGTTAGTGTCACATATTTATTTGAGAAGAAAAGCTGTAAAGGATTACATATCTTGGCAAGCATGTTACAGTAAATGTAAATCCTCAGCCAAACTGCTCTTCCAGTTCTGGTTGTTAAAAGGGTTAAAATGTTCCTGAAATTAAAACCATCTAAAGTTTCTGCCTGGATTAAATCCTGGCTGTCCTTCACAAAATAATGTATTTACATTTGGTCCCGATCCAACCAGATAGTTCAATGGGTTTTATGTTACAGACCAACTTAGATGCTTAGTTTTTGTAAAGTGTGAAGTAATATATTTATAGTACACAACATTTTTACAAATACAAATTGTGTTTGTAATTTTTCCTTTTATACCCCCAACTGAAATTCTTTTGAACCTTTGGAGGCCGTTCATTTACCAGAGTCCAGCTATGGGTACTTCTGTCTAACTTCTGTCTGGGTACTTCTGTCTAACTCTGAACATCAGAGACCAACAAGTATCATGGCCAAGGACAAGTCAGTAGACAAGTCAGGGAGAAAGTTCTAATGATTTCAATCTTAGCCTTATTAGAAACTGGTGGAAGGAAATCCCTTGTTGAAATATAGTAAAGCCATCAGTTTTCCTCACAGCAATGTTGAAGAAAACATGTAGAAATGTCATGATCGCAGCCCTGGTAGCTTATCTGATTGCTCACTTCATTCACCTGCCATTCCCTCCCCGCTCTCAAATTATGATTTATCCTATTCACCTCTGCTATATATACGGTTCAGCCCAGCTATCGGGTGTCAGATCATTATTCGTTAGTATTTCTTATTTCATTCATGTTATTTTTTCATGTCAGTTATGTTTCATGAGTTTTAGTTAAGGCCCTGGTTCATGTTCCCATCCACAGAGGCCAGTGGATAGAGAGGGTTTGTTGTTTGTCTCCTGTCTTCTGATTGTGTCCCAGCTCTTCGCAACTGACCCCTAAGGGTATTTGCTCGGCGTGAGAGAGAAGCTCCGGTTCTGGTCCTTCTCCGCAGAGCCCTCAGGGTTTTTGCTCTGAACGCAGGGGAGGTCAGTTTTAATTCCCGTAAGCCTGGCTCCTTGGAAAAGACCAGTTGAAATTTCAGCGTTCATCCTGGTACCATGACTTGTCTATGTTCCTCTCTACCACTGAGCCTGCTGGACTCGTAGAACTCTGAACCTGCCTTTACGCTCTGAGGATTCCTGGAACCATGGATCTATCTGTTCCTGTTCGGATCGGGACCCCTGGTCGGGCTATGGACTCCTGGATCTCGGAACTGTCCGGTTCTGAACTGTTTCTCTAACCTTGATCGGACTCCTGCCTGCTTACTGGGGTTGCTACATCAGGAACATTTTGGATGGCTCTGAGCCAAATTTTGTTTGCTGGTCCATTGGCTGGATCTTGCCTTTCCCGGAGAGGATGGACTGAACTGTTAAACCAGAGTGTCAGTGATTGGGCGATGGCCTGCCCCCCTCCTACAGTCGCTACGGTCCGCTTATCCTCAGCAGCCCTTTTTCTTTCTCTGATCTGCTTTTTGAATACAATTCAGTTTATTTCCATAGCGCAATTCACAACACGTCATCACAAGGCAGTTTACAGTTCACCAGATCATCCAGTCAAATCTATTCAAAGTTTTCTATCTAAGGAAAACCAGTTGATTGCATCAACTCATTGACTTGGATGTAATCCCTGATGCTAAGCATGCAGGACAGTGGAGAAAAAAAACTCCCTTTGAACAGGAAGAAACCTCCAGCAGAACCAGGCTCAGTGTGATCGGCCATCTGCTGAGGCCGACTGGGGTTCAAGGAGACAGAAGCAGAGATACAAAAATCAGCTGTAAAAGGCGGCCCCGTCCAGGAAGACGTGCCTGGCTGTGAGCAAGCTCCCATTTTAGAAGATGAAGTTAGCACATCCAGCCAGTCACAGTTGTTGTGCCATATGCCATGATCATGGTTTTTGGACATTGAGAACCAGTGTCCATATTTCATTTTGACATGATGACTAGAGGAGAACACACAAAGCTTCGTGTTCTCCTCTAGTCATTGGTGAAAAACAGCTTGGGGAATCTCTGCAGCCCCCCCTTTTCAGCTAAGGAATCCACAGCACCTCCCAGAGAGGTGTGACTTGCCAGCTCCTCCTCCGTGTGAGAATGAACAAAACCACAGAGAAAACCAGATTATTTATTTTCTCTTGGCCTCCTCTCCCTTGCCCATGAAGCTTGGGTGAGCTTTGACAGGATCTCCACCACAGTGGAGATCCAAGGCCCAGGGGGAGCCCAGATCTCCGGAATCCACAAAGATAAGTCATCATGGACCTTTCAGAACCAAACTTCTGCAACACGAACGTTTTGCAACACATTTCTCTTGAGTTTTAGAACTTATAGAGCCAGACTGGAGAGAAGGCCTTCCTTGAAGAACTGAGACAAAGAGGACTCCTGCTGTGAGCCACTGAGACAAATTAGAGCCTGCCCTGACTGCTGAGCTGCTGCTGGATGAAACTCAAGCCTTCCAATGGACATGGACAAAAAGGTTTGCAGGTCTGGCATGATTGGGATAAGAAACAAACAACATGTGTTAACTACTGAGTAAAGACAATGCTAACAGAATGGACTGCATGTTACACTATGCTACAGGAATATGTGTCGAGCTGCTTCTGAAGCTTGGATAAGCTTTATTTCAAAAAAGGGTCTAAACATTGATATAACATTAGTGTTCATGTGTTCCTCAGATGCTCATTACATTTCGATTAACAAGTATGACCAAAAGTCATTTAGTGGAATCCTGATGTCTTTTCGCTGCTAGCTATTTCAAATAGAGTAAAGAATCATTTAACTAAAGGTTACTGGTTCTTGAGAAAAATCATTTCATTCAATTCAATTCAGTTTATTTATTTAGCGCCAATTCACAATACATGCCATCTCAAGGGACTTTACAATTCAACCATATCATACAGTCAAGTTACCTATCAAAGGAAAACGAAGGGATTGCTTCGGCTCATTGACTTGAATTCAAACCCTCACACTAAGTACAGTATGCTTGTAGCTACAGTGGAGAGAAAAAACTCCCTTTTAACAGGAAGAAACCTCCAGCAGAACCAGGTTTAGTGTGAGGGGCCATCTGCTGAGGCCGACTGGGGTTCAAGGAGACGGAAGCAGAGATACAACAAGCAGCTGTAAACGATAAAACATTATTTGGCCAAATAATATTTTATTCACCTCATGGATTTGCATTGTGAATTGGTCTGAAAACATTCCAATTTCTCTAAATTAGTAAAAAGCTAATTTGATCATATTCTAAATTCTGCCAGATTAACTTTGGTTTCAAACACAAAATCCATCTTAAACTGTAATATGTTTTTCAACCATATTCCCCTTCCTCTTTGAACAAAGTAGTTTAGTTGAGTTTCACTAGTCTTAGTTGAGAGTGTTAAACATAATTATGTTTGACTTGGAGCTGAATGGTTTTTGTTAATAAACTTTTATATTTTTAACAGAAGTTGTGGTGAATGTATTCCATGTATGTGCAGAATTAACTGTTTGACCATGATTAGAGCTCGAATCACTCCTTCATTTATTGTTCTAACACACAGCTAGTATAGCGTGTGTTCATAAACAGTAGATAACAGCCAAAATATTATCTGATTAAATAATATTTTATATCATCCCTACCGGGGAGGGCAATAAACATCTTAAAGTATCCCAGCTGGCTGGGAATAAAATATAATATAAGATCCCAACATTAATGTGACATTCTACCTGGATGGGCATTGAACATAAAATCACAACACAGTCAGAGAAACAGGACTACACTAGAAAAACAGGCAGATCTCCAACATCTGTAAACAAAGGTGTTGATGGCAGCAGCACAGCTGAAATTTCTCTCAATGGTTGTTTGACAGCCAAACAAGAAAAGATGAGGCAAAGCTGCTATGAGAAAAGGCAAAGATAGCATAACGTTAACGATTGAAGAAACAGATAATTTCTCTCATTAAACGTTTTGAAACTACCCATTGTCTGACTCGCCTTGAATACTGGGTCTATCTGTCCAGCTAATGACAAGAAAAAGTTCATTACCTCAGCTAAGAGCCATTGAGGATCTAGAGGAACATCAGTTTAAAGAACCAAATACAGTTTCAGTGCCCATACAAAAGGAAGATTAAAATTTGTGTTAATCAAATGTTATTTTGCATATTTTATGCTAAACAAAAAAATATGAATTAACCAAAAGAAAATCAATCTGTCATTTTAAAGAAGAACATCACAAATCATCATATTATTTAGCTGAAGAATGGTGAGAATCCCTAAACAACATAAGAAAAAACATCTTTAGCTGATCTGTTTGTTTGTTCCTGCAGAACTTGGGAAAAATGTTTATATGTTTTGTGATTTCAAATGAATTCAATTCAATCCATTTTATTTATAGCGCCAATTCACAACACATGTCATTCCGAGGCACTTTACAGTTCAACCAGATCATACAGTCAAATTGATTTAAAGTTTTCTAAGGAAAACCAGTTGATTCCATTGACTCATTGACCCAACAGCTATCCCTCAAAATTTGTTCATTAAAGGTCTTTTCCAATGTCCTTTTATCTTTGCATTGTGTTAACACAGGTATGCTTCAGAGCAGACTATGTTAAAGGTAGCCTCCATCCAGCAGTACCAGGCTGCCACTTCCCAGTCTTATAAAATTTAAATCAATAATAACAGTGCAGAACGTGTGATCACTACACTGAGATTTACCCTTAAATGGAGAGTATTACAGCTGTTAAGCATTATGCTCAGAGTGTCATATATGTTAATGCAGCACAATTTGGACAGAAATTAAATAATTCATCTTAAACCAGGTCTCCACACAGCAGCCCATACTCCCTGTAGAGTCCATGCTCCCTCTTCACAGAGTAGTGCTGATGGGGAGTGAGGAGGCAGATATCATCCCGGGGAGCTCAGCAATGCCACGAGGCATCAGCGCATCATTCATCTGCCTTTTTTGTACATTATCTGAGCCTGGCACAGAGCAGCGTGACGGCACAGTGACTGAACTGTTGGTGACGGCCCTAACTGAGCCCAGCAGGCAGGCGGATACCACACATTGAGCCACAGTGACACCTGCTGGTTGGACCCTGTGTTCCAGCTTTTATTTTTATCCTCATGTATCCAGGGAGAAGAAAAGGGATGCTGTCTCTCACGCTTAAGTTCACTGTGGGCACAAAGCACAAAGCTGGTCTGTTATTAGGTGCAAAAAGAGAACAAAACTGGGATTTCTGAGAAAGGAGGACCTTTTAAAGGAACCCAATGAAAATATGAAATATTTAGACATCATAAAAAGACATCCTCCAAAATAACCAGAAATGCTTTCTTTGAATCTTCAGTAGTTAGCAGGACGTTCCTTAAAGTTTCCTTTAAGATCCATTTATATAGAGATGCACCCTTCTAATACCATTAGTGCCGATCAAATATCGGCGCCAGTGTTGACTAATTTGCTGCATCGGATACCTGTTGAATGTTGCAGATCCAGCATTCCACTCAAGGTGTTGCTTTGGGAGTGTAGTTTTCATGAATATATTAAAGATATAGTGGAACATTTTTAGTGGCGCAGTAGGTAGCACTACTGCCTTTGCAGCAAGAAGGTTCTGGGTTCGATTCCTGGCCTGGGGTTTTTCTGCATGGAGTTTTCATCTTCTCCCAGAGCATGCGTGGGTTCTCTCCGGGTACTCCGGCTTCCTCCCACAGTCCAAAAACATGACTGTTAGGTTAATTGGCTTCTCTACAGTCCCCTTAGGTGTGAGTGTGTGCATGAATGGTTGTTTGTCATGTTTCTCTCTGTGTTGCCCTGCGATGGACTGGCGACCTGTCCAGGGTGTACCCTGCCTCTCGCCCATTGACAGCTGGAGATAGGCACCAGCACCCCTCGTGACCCCACTCGGAATAAGCGTGCTAGAAAATGGATGGATGGATGGAGAATTTTCGCTAATTTTCTAAAAGACCTCTCGACTTGCTAGTGCAAGAGCATGCACAAGCCCATTTCTCCTCCTGCACACTCTTTTTAAAGTTGCTGCTCTCATAGCTCATACAAGCTTACTGTGCCCAAACGTCCGTCCCTAACCCCTAAATCCCCGCAATAGAGACTATATAGTGGACTTTATAGTGAGCTTAGTTAACTGATCGTTCAGACGGACGATCACTACATTTTGCTCCGTTGGACACGTATGTTCCTCATCCAGTGTGCCTGTGCCATCTTTGTGATTAGTCGCCGCTGTCGTGTAGCGACAGCCTATGGCAACAGCAGGCCGCTGTGACAGCAAATCCCATAATGCTTTATCAGGAGAGCTCAGGGATATATCTGCCTCTTCTGAAACCTTTCTTTTCTTCTCACACACTTCATAGACACTCTTTCTCTTGCGACCCTCGGCCATTTACAAAGAACCGCGGTGAGAAAGGTGAGCTTCAATGACTGTCTGAAACCATAGCTCAAAACAGAGATACGCCTGAAAAAGCACATATGCAGAAAAAGATATCTAACAGAAGGAGCATGTAGGATAGCCTTACTTTAACATGTCATTAGAATGATTGACAATTAAGAGGACCACTTATTTAGATGATCATCCGGAAATAAAAGATTGTCCGTAGGACATGTACCTTTAAGTACATTTGTAGTTGTTAATTTGATTAATTCATTCAACAGTAGTATTGGCTTCGCACCAGTAGAGAAACTCAGGATCTCTACACTTTTATATAAATCTTTAAGAAAATCGGATTTGTTTTTACGTGTTTTATACCTATTTATTTAAGAAAACAATTCTGCAAAACATAAGAAGCTGGAGTTCAAAGGATTAAAATATGCATTTGGAAGGACAACCAAAGCAGAAAACGTCTTGAGCTTAGTTTATTCTCTCCCTCCAGGCGAGGAGTTCAAGCAGAAGAGAGGGAAACTGAGATCATCTGCAGTGATGTGGGCGTTGCTCTGATCTGATCTGAAGTGAGTGGCCCAGGCTGCTGAAATAAACAGCTTAATGAACCTAAAGGCAACAACTGAAAACCACAAGAAATACAGAACCTTTGAAATATGGAGACCATTGGGGTGTTAGAAACCCATCTGAGCATTTCATGGTTTCCACCTCCAGGAGATTCCAGAAAGCAATAATTACTTTTTTTTAAATCCTCATTGTGACTATTATACCCTGCATCAGGCCACTTTAACAAACTTAATTTATTGATTCAAAGTTTACCAGCTCTGATAAAAATACTAAGAAAAACTGTGCTGTATGAGTCACACATTGTGCAGTAAATATGAAATCAATACCTCACATGTATCTATGATAACATATTTTAATGTCATATTATGAAGACTTAATCTTTGCACAAAAAAAGCCTGGTTTAATTGCTAAATGCTGGAAGGGACTTGAGCTTAGTATCAGAGTTATTCAGGTCTGTGACACTTCTAGTTAATTAGCAGCTTTGTAATTAATGAGTCTTAATTAATCGCATTTTCTTGAATAAAAAAATATGAGACTGAATTATTTGCTTATTTTGGTTCAAATACGTGTTTGTTAACAAGTTGAACCTGTGCTGGGACTGTTGTTGTTAACCTTGGGTCTAATGCACAAATGTCACTTCATACCTCAAGCAAAGTAATAGTATAGATCTAGGCTCAGACCAAATACATCAAATTGTAGCCGCCATTTCTTGTTTCTTCACCTTTCCTCTGGTCAACCTTAATAACACCATTGTGGACAGAAACGTCCGGACAGCTGTTCAAAATCTGGACAGCCTTTAGACCTCTGGACGTCATTACCCAACTGAAACACACAGGCATTATGAAGTGTAGCTCTCTGTGTCCTTTGGGAATCACATTCAGCCAACAGCTGAGGGGAAGGCACATTTAATGTTCCTGTATGGCAGTAATCAAAAGTAGCAGTCAATAAAAGGCACTTTCTCATCAGAGTGTCCAACTGCACCTTCTTCCAGACAAAAGGGAAAGAGCAGAAAATTACTTAATCAACTGCCCTGGACTAACACATTAAACTAACTAGTTTAAACACAGAGTTTTAATTGAACATATTAACCTGTGAGCTTAGTTTATTTAAAATTAAATATAATTAACAATTACAATAAAAGCAACACAGTAAATATCAATCAAATAAAAAATAGACATTTCTAAACGGGAGGTTACTGTTGCACATGGGACTTGTTTTCCTTTTACAATAAAAGCTGTCTTCTCAAAATGAAAGTTGTATAACTGTCCTTTAGAATAAATGTCAATTAACGATCTATGAAAAAACATCACACTAGTACTTAATCTGGAACAGCCTCCTGGGAAAAAAAACCCACCATATTATGCACGTTACACAAATGTAGCGAACAAACAGCTGAATCATACTGTATCCTTTTCCCTCTTCCTTACTGCTAGCAATATTTGGACAGCACTAACCTTGGTGACCTCTTATGTACGACCAATTTGATTAGTTCAGATGGAGTGCTGATGTAAATTCTCTTTAACTTGAATTTGAAATGTTTTCTTTTGTTGATTTACTTAATAATTTTTTTTTATAGTTAAAACACTGAAAAGTGTCTGGATCATAATGTTTTTGGAGTCCACCCCCTGCATCCAGAAAAGACGACGGCCCAATCCAAGTTCTCCTGTCTATCAAATTATCTGTGGGGAATAACTTGCTGCATCGTGTTGGCAGCAGCCTTATAAAAAAAAACAAAAAAAAAACTACAATTAACATAGTATTTTAATCTCCTCCTTTGTGGGTGAATGTGAGACGAAGAAATGAAGACGACAAGATGGACATACAGCTGCAGCGGGAGTATATCAGTCAGAAAGAAAAACATCCAGAGAGACAGAAGGGAGGATTACTGAGGGACTATATTTAGACTTTGAGAGAAAGAGAAGCAGAAACAAACAGCAGAGGGAAGTGAAAAGAAACAACCAAATGTCCAGATGAGTCACTGAGCCTTGGAGACTGTTATTGACAAGATGAGATGGAGGGATAAGCAGAGAGGGAGGAATAGAGAGGAGGATTTAGACAAGGATGAAGAAAAAAATGCCACAGAGAAATGCGCAGAGAAGAGCACAATTCAGGCATAAAGACATTATTGATTCCTCCATTTTCTTTGATGCAGGCGTGTCGAAGCTCTTGTTCATGCTGGCTGTTGTTAGCAGTCATTTTTTATAACCAAATCTGTATGTCCAGATTAACATCTGACCTCTCATCAATATTCCTCCTTATTACCTTCAGCTTTAATAGGACTTATTGTCAGATCACTCAGCCATGTTCTAAATCAAAACAGTCAACATCACAGGTGACAACTGTCTGTAGACACCTTCTGGTTACCTGCTGGAACTTCACAGCTTAGAAATGATTAAAATAGCTGAATGTCACTTATATAACAGGGAGTAAAAAATAGGGAGACTAAGTGATTTGGATTAAAAGCTTTCAGTGTTAACCCTCTGAGCTGCAGCCCCACAGCAGGGCGCTTTCTTCCGATTCTTGATTTTTTAAGTTATCATGATGAGTCCTGGTTGTGAAAGTTAGCAACTGCAGTTGGATACCCTGGGTGTGTTCAATTTCAGCAGCTGCATCCTCCAAGGACCCAGTTTATCTGGACTGGGTCCTTGGAGGTCCGAGGAAATAAGGAGGCAGCAAGAGTTTAGCTATGGATTCAAACACCAACCTGAACATGGCACTTTGACACGGCTGTGCCATATGCCATGATCATGGTCTTTGGAGATTGGGAACCAGTGCCCATATTTCATCTTGACATGATGAAGTGGAATCAGCTGTGGAATCTCTGCAACCCCCTCGCTTTTCAGTCAAGGTCTCCAAAGGCAAGTCACATGGCAAGTCACAGACATGTGACCGTCCTCAGATGCTCGTTACATTTCCATTGCCAAGTATGACCAAGAATCACTCAGTGGAATCTTGATGCCAATTTGATGCTAGCTATTTCAAAGAGGTTAAAGAGTAATTTGACTAAAGGTTTTTGGTTCTTGATTAAGCAAATAATTCAATAAAATATTATTTGGCCAAATAATATTTATTTAAATTATTCACCTCATGGATTTGCATTTTGAATTGGTCTGAAAACATTCCAATTTCTCTAAATTAGTGGAAAGCTAATTTGATCATATCCCAAATTCTGCCAGATAAAATTTGGTTTTCAAACACAAAAATCCTTAAACTGTAATATAGTTTTTCGACCATGTTTCCCCTTCCTCTTTGTGCAAAGTATTTTAGTTTAGGTGATTGATTTGATTTTTGTTAAAAAACTCTCATATTTTGAACAGAATTTGTGATGAATTTATTCCATGTAAGTGCAGAAGTAATTGTTAGAGCTTGAATCATTCTTTCATCTATTTTTCTAACACACAGCTAGTAGGGCGTGTGTCATAAACAATATACAACAGCCAAAATAATATCTGATTAAATAAGATATTTTACCACCCCTACCGGGGAGGGCAATAAACGTCTTTAAACTCCCAGCCAGCTGGGAATTGAAAAGAACATAAAATCTCAACAACACCATTAAGATTTTTTTTTAACTGTTCGTAAAACTTTCGAAACCTCTGTGTTTCAGATCAGAATAGACTTTGGGTGTCCCTGAAGTAGTACGAATTGCCCCCCCCTCATTTATCATGACCAAAACTTTCACATTTCAGGCCCTCTATTTGACTACGGTGTCTTGGCACATCTTTCAGAAGTGAAGGATTTGTTTGGTTTGGTAGAGTAGTGATTTAAAATGACTGTGAAGCTACCTTTGGGATTAATAATAAAGTGTGTTTGGAACCAATTGGTCTGTATTGCTTTATTCTTCCTTTTCCTGTCCTCGTTGAATCTTAGAATGAGGAGGACTTGTTCCCTTCATGTTTTACCATCAGGCAATTGGATAGCGCCCAGGCAACAGTTACGGGAACCAGAACATCAGCTGTAGGTTTTGAGAAGAACCAGTGGAGCTGGAGCTGCTCTACGGTCAGAGATTTTCCTCTCAGCAATATTTCTGAATAACAGACCTTGTTCTTTGTCCTTGATTACAAACAGCTTAATGCTAACATTCTAAATTCTAAACTATTTTACCCAACAGACTGTCGCTTACTGTATAAGCAGCAGTCCAGTTCCCAGCCGGGTTTATAAACTCATCCAAGAATGCAGCTCAGCTGGCAGGCTGGGGCTGAACCCAGGTTCTAACTGGTTCCAGACTTTAGTTTATAGTTTAAATGAAAGCAGCTTATTATTTTGGTCCAGCGGGTTTTTAGTACTAGACCCACTGCTTCAGCAGAATAGAAGTACTATAAGCAGATACTGGTTTGAAGCTAGAACCATAACCAGTTTGGTTTATTATTCAATAAACACTCTAAATGTTGGTTAGTCCTCTGGACCTGGTTCAGGCGTTTCAAGTCCTTCCGGTTCCTTACAGTTGATGCTTTGTCACAGGTTTCAGCTTTTATTACTGATGATCGATGATGAATCATATCCAAAGAAACAGCCAAGCTGTCTGAATACAGAGTGACTCCACAGCTTGAAACTTTCCTGGACTGATGGACAGGAACCGATCCAAATGTTTATTCCTTCCTTTGCTTTTTTATGTTTTTCAGATTTACCCACTCTTTGCATCAGTGATGGAGAGAGAGGAGGAGGAAGAGGTGAGAAATGAAGCAAACACCTAGACACACAAACTCAGAGGGGGGAGGGAGACAAGCTCCTGCAAAACTTCTCTAGGGGGAAAATGAGGACCGGTGCTTTAACAGAAAGTGCAGAAAAAAGGGGGAACTGTAGAGGAGCAGATTTGGTCCTGAGTCGCTCTGCTCTAAGTGTTCTGTTAATATGAATCAGCCTTTGTAAACAGCGTCACTCCTTTTTATAGGCTCATTATATAACCGGCCGCTCCAGCACAGCTCTCACTCCATTATGTAAGCTTTCTCCTCCATTACTTTCTCATCACTTTATCTTCTTGACACCTTTTGACTCCATCCTCTTTCTCCTCCTCCAGACTTCTCTCCGTTCTTTAATCCTTTTTGTTTCTCTCCTCCCTTCCTTCTTGCTCTCTTCCCGATTCCTTTCTTCTTTGATCTCATGCCCTCCCTTCCTGTTTATGCTCATAATCATTTCTCCTTGTCATTTAATTCTTTTATAGTGTCTTCTTTCTCTCTTCCCATCTTTTTATTTCTTTTTTCTCCTCATCTCTCATCTTATTTCTCCTCCTCTTCAGCCTGTCCTCACATTTTTAATCATAAACTCTGTCCTTTTTTATCTCAGCCTTAAACAGTCTTTGATTGTTGTTCTTGTCTTTTTCTTTTTCTGAATCTCAGAGCCTCTTTTTAAAAAGACTTAGACTTAAACAAACTTTATTGTCAATTTGTATACACAGAATGTATACAAAACTAAATTACGTTGCTTACAACAGTGAAATGAACATTAACATTACAAAGTGCATAATTGATGAGAATGTAGGAACAGTATAGGAGAAAATGAAACCAGTTTAAAAGTCATTGTGTAAAAAGGCATTAAAATAGAAATGTTCAGTGCAGTGCAAAATAAATTCAATTCACTTTATTTCTATAGCACTAATTAATAACGCGTCATCTCAAGACACTTTACAGTTCAACCAGATCACACAGACAAATTAATTCAAAGTTTTCTATCTAAGTAAAACCAGTTGATTGCATCGACTCATTGACTCGAAGGCAATCCCTCACACCAAGCATGCTTGTAGCGACAGTGGAGAGGAAAAACTCAGTTTTAACAGGAAGAAACCTCCAGCAGAACCAGGCTCAGTGTGAGCGGCCATCTGTTGAGGCTGACTGGGGTTCAAGGAGACAGAAGCAGAGATACAAAAGGCGGCTCCGTCCAGGAAACACACAGCCAGGCAGACAAGCTCCGAGCCAGCTCCCATGTCAGAGGATGAAGTGAGCGCATCCAGTTAGTCACAGTCAGAGAAACAGGACTACACTGAACAACAGGCCAAGTTCCAACATCTAGAAACAAAGGTGCACATCGGATCTTTCTCTCGAGCATGGAGTCACAGCCAAACAGGAACAGACCAGATGAAGCTACTATGAGAAAAAGCAGAGAGAGCAGAACGTTAGAGATTGAGCTAACAGATTCTGCACAGTGGGAGAATAGAGATAGTATGAAGCAGAATTATGAAAAAATTGGTCCTTATGTCCACCAGAATACTGAGCCTGTAGTAGCATAACTATAGAAATAGCTTAGTCACTCTAACTATAAGCTTAATGAAAAGGAAAGTTTTAAGCATAGCCTTTTTTAGCCTTTTTTAGTCATCGTTTCTGTCTCGCTATCCCGCTGCTCCTGAGTCCCGCCTACTGATATAACATCATTGGATCCTATGTCCATGGTTCCACGTCTGTCACTTTATGATAGAATATGATTGGCGGTCACTATTCACCGCGTCATCAGTAGCTACGTGATTGGAGGAGAGACGACACACAGTAGCACTCATTAATATTAAAAAAGTATTAGACGGGTTGGTTTAACAAAACAAAAAAGATGCCACCGAAAAAGTTATCAGACATACGGAGCTTTTTCAACAAAAACAGCAACAGAGTGTAAGTAGCCTTGAAAATGAGTATTGTAAGGCAATAAGTTTGACAAAAGCAGGTGTTTAAATAGTGTGTTATTTGCTAGTTTAAAAAAAGCAAAACATCTCAGTTTTCTTTAATGTCACTTAAAGAAACCAGTCTATCTGTACATTATAATATTTTTATTTTGTTACTGTTGCATTCTCAGCGATGTGAAAGCACTGAATAAATGTATGGCGTACAAATTTATGTTTGAACTTATTTTAAGCTAAATACAAAAACCTAACAAAAGCCTTTAAATCCTGTAACTGCAGGTTCATCATCCCCAACCCTTATAGCAGAGTAACCAATTAAAAATCAGCAGGTCTGAATAAAGAAAATCATCAACCAGTAAAGGTCTGGAGACATTTTTATTGATCTGTTACGTTAAACAGAATTTAACACTGAAATAAAACCAGGTCTTTATGCATCCATGTTATACATTGAATCTTTAAAAAAAAAAAATCTAATTTAAAATTCCTTTTAAAATCTAAAGTGTTTTTAATAAGTAGGGAACAACAGTAGTTTGGTATACAGGTGCTGGTCATAAAATTAGAATATCATGAAAAAGTAGATTGATTTCAGTAATTCCATTTAAAAAGTGAAACTTGTATATTATATTCATACATTACATACAAACTCATATATTTCAGATGTTTATTTTGTTTAATTTTGATGATTACAAATGACAACAAATGAAAATCTCAAATTCATCATATCAGAAAATTAGAATATTGTGAAAAGGTTCAGAATTGATGGCCCCTGGTGCCACACTCTAATCAGCTAATTAACTCAAACCACCTGCAAAAGCCTTTAAATGGTCTTTCAGTCTAGTTCTATAGGCTACACAATCATGGGGAAGACTGCTGACTTGACAGTTGTCCAAAAGACGACCATCGACACCTTGCACAAGGAGGGCAAGACACAAAAGGTCATCGCTAAAGAGGCTGGCTGTTCACAGAGCTCAGTGTCCAAGCACATTAATAGAGAGGCGAAGGGAAGGAAAAGATGTGGTCGAAAAAAGTGTACAAGCAAGAGAGATAACCGCACCCTGGAGAGGATTGTGAAACAAAACCCATTCAAAAATGTGGGGGAGATTCACAAAGAGTGGACTGCAGCTGGAGTGAGTGCTTCAAGAACCACCACACACAGACGTATGAAAGACGTGGGTTTCTGCTGTCGCATTCCTTGTGTCAAGCCACTCTTGAACCACAGACAGCGTCAGAAGCGTCTTGCCTGGGCTAAAGAGAAACAGGACTGGACTGCTGGTGAGTGGTCCAAAGTCATGTTCTCTGATGAAAGTAAATTTTGCATTTCCTTTGGAAATCAAGGTCCCAGAGTCTGGAGGAAAAGAAGAGAGGCACTTCATCCACGTTGCTTGAAGTCCAGTGTAAAGTTTCCACAGTCAGTGATGGTTTGGGGTGCCATGTCATCTGCTGGTGTTGGTCCATTGTGTTTTCTGAGGTCCAGGGTCAACGCAGCCACATACCAGGAAGTTTTAGAGCACTTCATGCTTCCTGCAGCTGACCAACTTTTTGGAGATGCAGATTTCATTTTCCAACAGGACTTGGCACCTGCACACAGTGCCAAAGCTACCAGTACCTGGTTGAAGGACCATGGTATCCCTGTTCTTAATGGGCCAGCAAACTCTCCTGACCTTAACCCCATAGAAAATCTATGGGGTATTGTGAAGAAGAAGATGCAATACACCAGACCCAACAATTCAGAAGAGCTAAAAGCCACTATTAGAGCAACCTGGGCTATCATAACACCTGAGCAGTGCCACAGACTGATCGACTCCATGCCACGCCGCATTGCTGCAGTAATACAGGCCAAAGGAGGCCCAACTAAATACTGAGTGCTGTACATGCTCATACTTTTCATGTTCATACTTTTCAGTTGGCCAACATTTCTATAAATCCTTTGTTTTTATTGGTCTTCAGTAATATTCTAATTTTCTGATATGATGAATTTGAGATTTTCATTTGTTATCATTTGTAATCATCAAAATTAAACAAAATAAACATCTGAAATATATGAGTTTGTATGTAATGTATGAATATAATATACAAGTTTCACTTTTTAAATGGAATTACTGAAATCAATCTACTTTTTCATGATATTCTAATTTTATGACCAGCACCTGTACAGACAATTTCCTGATTCCCATGTTTTATAAAACACCTAAACTGACCGTTTTTTTGTTTTCTTTTCTTTTTTCACGCTTAATGAGAGCAGTGGGCTTTAGGCTGCCCTGCAAGGCTTTAAACCTGGGTTTGAATGGAGACTAAGCCATTCTTAAGCACATATCAAGGTGCTCATTCATGAGCCTGGATCCATATTTATTTTTGATTCTGTTCCTAGTGGAGAATCCTGCTTAACAGCAGCAGGTTGAGCCAAACATCCTCTAAATGTGCAGGCTCTGCTCCGGCCCGGTCATATTGATCTGGATCCGGATCGCGGTCCGCTAATCCATGACCTCTGCCTTATAGTGTCCCCACCAATTTTCATTACAAAGGTTCCACCCTTGGAACAATCAGATCTCTGATATAAGATTGAGCACATATAAAGTTTTAAGGCTTTATATGTGAGAAGGAGGATTTTAAATTCTATTCTGAATTTATCAGGAAGCCTATGAAGAAAAGCTAGGATAGGAGAGATATGATCTCTCTTTTCAATTTTCATCAGAACTCGTAATATGGTGCAAAATACAGTAGAACATTGAGTTGTGTCCTATTTAAAAGGATTATAAAAGTTTCAACTACATTGGTAGTGTAAAATAATGTCGTAGTCGTTTAGAGTTCAACAGTCTGATGGCAGCGAGTAAAAAGCTGTTGTGGAACCTACTGGACCTGCAGTGGATGCTAATCTGTCTGAATTCACTGTTTTTGACAAACGGTTTTAGAAGATTTTTTATTAATTACCAGCAGGAAATAAATATCGTTTAACCTGAGAGAAACGTAGATGAGCGATTTCTACATTTCTAAAGGTGACTTTCTATAATATACACCTGTTTACACAGATATTCCATCTTTCTGTAATCAGGCTGCTTTTTAAATTGTTTTTGAACTTAAAGACTTCTTATGTTTTGCTGGATGAATAATATGGTATTTTCCATTTGAAGGTGTTTTTTGTCTCTCCTATTGTGCCATTTCACTTTTGCAGTTTTTGTTAGTTCATAAATCATCCAGCCTTGTGTACCTGTAAGATTTTTTTCTGTCTACCTGATTTGCCAGTGTCGCACCTGCATTTCTATTCTGTGGAATGGTAAAGGTATTTCGATTCTGTCCTAAGGTAGTTTTTTCAAATTAATTCACTGGGGGTTTAACATTTCTAACTGTTAATGGGATTCAGTTTAGCTGATGGAACCTGATCAATTATTTAAGGGGGATAAACGAATCACTCAGGCTCTAGGAAGACAACAGACCTATCCTATCCATCAAGCCTCCAGTTTCTTTCTGTGGATGTGTTCCTCTTCACCTGCAGGAGCTGATTTTAGTGTGTTAACACAGATGAACCACAGAGAGGCTGAGGCATAGTTTTATTTAGAATGGGGAAAATTGATTTTATCTTAGAAAAGAGGAAATCTTATCTGGGATTAAACATCCTCATAGATAGGCAAAATAAAATTGGATTATGATATATAAGAGGTCTAATTGGCTCCTTTATTCTTGAAACACTTCCAGACAGATGTGTCTGCTTTCTTATCAAGAAGTTCTAATCCCCTTTTTTACTAAAAAGATTGTTGAAAAATCTTTGGGCTTTTGACCTCGGATGACTCTGTTTGATTGCTTTTTATCCGGCAGTGAATTAATTTCATCAATCAGTCCAAAAATCTCACTGCTCTTTGTTCCGACGGTAGTGAAGAGTGCCCCCTGCTGGCATCCAGAGAGGATTACTGCAAACCTTTGAGGCTTCACAAAGCACAGAGCAGTGCTATGCAACAGAAAATATAAAGGGTTGGGGTGTTATTTGCTCAATGAAGCCTATGTTTCTAGAAAGAGAAGCAGCTGGTTTCCAGGGCAATCTATCAGCATAAAATATGTTTTAGGACATAAAGACAAAACAAACACTGATTTATCAGCACAAAAAAATGTCGTCTTCCTTTCTGTGATTTTATTCAGTGACGGAGGACTGTTGACCTTGGGTCCATAAACCCGGATATTTTAAGGACATCCCAAATAAAGACCAAAATCAAAACTCGTGAAAATTAAAACAGATTTCTCCTCAAGGCCGACTCCAGACATAAATTGTCCAAATTGATATGATTTTAACATTTAGATTTTGCAGTCAAACAAAAAACACAATTAGACATCATTTAAAGGATTGCTTTCAGTTAAGATGGTTTTACATTATTATATTTCATCATTTAGAAGAAGTTTTAGAGTGGGACTGTAAATAATATACACTAAAAAAGATCTAGAGAAACTGTTTACACCTAGTTAATGATAAGAACCCTACCTTAGACTCTAACTGCTGGGGTTCTGCTCTGTTTCTGGTCTCAGAGGTTATTCACTGGACAACAAACAGAAATATTCAGACCAAGAGTCCAGCAGACAGGTCAGAAAGAACATCCTGGAAAAGATTTAAGCAGGTTTGGTATTAAAACAGCCCCCCCAGAGCTCTATTCAATCCATCACCTGAGCATCGAGACAGTATGGACCCCTGCAGACCTACCAATTCAATTTAATTCAATTCAGTTTATTTATATAGCGCCAAATTCACAACACATGTCATCTCAAGGCACTTTACAGTTCAACCAGATCATACAGTCAAATTGATTCAAAGTTTTCTATCTAAGGAAAACCAGTTGATTGCAATCCCTTACACTAAGCATGCTTGTAGCGACAGTGGAGAGAAAAAAACTCCCTTTTAACAGGAAGAAACCTCCAGCAGAACCAGGCTCAGTGTGAGCGGCCATCTGCCGAGGCCGACTGGGGTTCAAGGAGACAGAAGCAGAGACAGAAAAAGCAGCTGTAAAAGGCTGCCCCGTCCAGGAAACACACAGCCAGGCAGACGAGCTCCGAGCCAGCTCCCATGCCAGAGGACGAAGAGAGCACATCCACTCAGTCGCGGTCAGAGAAACAGGACCACACTGGAAAACAGGCCAATCTCCAACATCTACAAACAAGGGTGTTGATGGAAGCAGCACAGTTGATGTTTCTTTCCAGGATGACGTCACAGCCAAACAAGAACAGACGAGGCAAAGCTACTCTGAGGAAAAGCAGAGAGAGCAGAACGTTAGAGATTGAACTAACAGATTCTGCAGAGTGGGAGAATAGAGAGAGAATGAAGCAGAATGATTAAATGGGGGTCCCTATGTCCTCCAGAAGTCTAAGCCTATAGCAGCAGAACAATAGAGATAGCTCAGGATAACCTGAACCACTGTAACTATAAGCTTTATCAAAAAGGAAAGTTTTAAGCCTAGTCTTAAAAGTAGACAGAGTGTCTGCCTCACGGACTAAAACTGGTAGTTGGTTCCACAGGAGAGGAGCCTGATAACTAAAATATCTGCCTCCCATTCTACTTTTAGAAATTCTAGGAACCACTAGTAAACCTGCAGATTGAGAGCGAAGTGCTCTGTTAGGAACATAAGGAACAATCAGATCTCTGATATCTGATGGAGCTTGGCCATTTAAGGCTTTATATGTGAGAAGGAGGATTTTAAATTCTATTCTTGATTTAACAGGAAGCCAATGAAGAGAAGCCAGGATAGGAGAGATATGATCTCTCTTTTTAATTTTCATCAGAACTCTGGCTGCAGCATTTTGGATCAGCTGAAGGCTTTTAACTACAGTTTGTGGACTTCCTGATAGTAAAGAATTACAATAGTCCAGCCTTGAAGTAACAAATGCATGGACTAGTTTCTCAGCATCACCCCTGGACAGGAGATTTCTAATTTTTGCAATGTTCCTCAGATGAAAGAAGGAAATTCTAGAAACCTCTTTGATCTGGGATTTAAATGACAGGTCCTGATCAAAAATAACACCAAGATTTTTTACTTTATTATCTGAAATCAGTTTAATCCCATCCAAATGAAGTGACTGGCTAATCAGCTTCTTTTTCAGAGACTCTGGTCCAAAGACTATAACTTCTGTTTTGTCAGCATTCAGAAGCAGAAAGTTAAGAGTCATCCAGGTTTTTATGTCTTCAAGACATGCCTGTAATCTACCAAGATATGGATGCCCATGTATACTGATGGGCTGGACAAGGAGAGCATTGATCAGAGAAGCCAAGAGGACCACGGTGCTTCTAGAGGAACTACAGAGATCCACAGTTAAGATGGAGAATCCTTCTGCAGGACAGCTACTACTATGAAACTAGGCAAAAACAAAGGAAGTTCTGTTTGCTGGTTACAAATTACCATGAAGGAGAGACTGCAAACATGAGGAAGAATGTGCAATGATGGGGAAAAAAAAACAAAAGCTTTCTACCCTCATTCCAGTCAGTATGGGTAGAGAAAAACTAACAGAGAATATCACCCTAAACTTGGTATGATACACATTGGTTTCGTTGTTCTCTCAGATGAGCATAGCCGGTCAGACCAGCATACCCATAGTCAATACCCGTTTATACTGTTAGTTTATCCCTTTCGTTTTGTGTGAAACATAAACTTTAAACTACCTCAACAGGCGTGTATCCCTTTAGTTATTTACAAAAATAAAATTGAATGACTTCGTTTTTGGTGATTTTTTTGAAGCATATGGCAATCTCACCTTAAATTGTTTTTTGTTTTTTTTGTACATGACTAAAGGGATACACACCCATTGGGGTAGTTTAAAGTCTATTTTTCGTAGAAAACTAAAGGACGTCTTGCACATGCATATTGACTGGTCTGACAAGGAATGCTCATCTGACAGAATAGTAGCATCATACAGTGGGGAAGTGGTTCTGAGTGGATGAAAGATTGAGGGAGCTAAATCAATTCAAAAGTAAACCAAAATCCAAGGACTAAAATATATTTAAAAAAAACTTATATTCTCAAATCTTCTGCATCCAGTCTGACAAAGTTTGAGATGTTAACAGGTTTCTACAGAGCTCTGACTAAGGGGGGCTGATTAAAAATGCACACCACACTATTCAGATTTGTATCTATTTTATGTTAGATTTAAAATAAATAGGCTTTTTTTATTTTTAATGAACTGCTTTGCTTTGGCCTATCAGATAAATTCCAAAAACCCGACACTGAAGTTTGTAATTATAATGTGACGTGGAGAAAGCAGAACGTGAGGGAACTTCTCTGGAAGAGTAACACTAATCAATGGGACCTCTACACACCTCTCTTCTTTTCTTGTCTCTTTCAGGTGCTCTCTGGATTCTATCATCACCTTCAGGGAAATGTGAAGAACCTTTGCGCAGATAAAACGAGCCTATCCAACTTGTGGACGTTTAGTCGGATGTCCGCCCCTGGCTATGTTCTGTCCTTTGGATCAGAGAACTTTCTGATGGTCAGTACTGACCAAGGAGAGCTCTGCACAACGTGTGTTGGATTCAGACTCTGGGTGTGACCGTTGGAATCCAAACATGATTAGCACCTGGAAGGCCTCTGTGACCATCAGTAAAACTTTTCAAGATGTTCTCAGATGTTGATGGCACCTCTCATATCCTCTCCTCATTAAACAGTCATATGCCAAAGGGTTATAACAATGCATTATGACATTATTTGTAGAAATATCTGACTTATGAAAGCACACCTTTTATTTTATTTACCCTGTGTCAGGCCTTGGACTAAGAAACAAGCACACTGTCAACATCGTCTCAATGCATTGATAATAATACTCAGTCGATGTAAAGTTGAACTTCTATGGCACTTTAAACAAGTTTTCATTTCATCTCTGCCCTCTCTTTACACTCTCCCTGTTTAAGGAACAAAACATCTAGTTTTTTTGTTATGGATGTGGAAGATAATGTTGAAATAATTGATATGTTTGTATCCATGGTGGGTTGGTTCTCTCAATGTTGGAGTTAAAGAAAATATGAAGTTTTTGTTTCCCGAAGATGAAGCCTTGAGGAGCTCAAAAAATAAGCATAAAGCACACGTAAAACTGCACAAACCGGAAATGTTGAACTTGAACAATGATGTTTCAGTTGATGGCAGTATTGGGGGGTCGATGTATGAAGGGGTTTTAAAAGATGGTGGGAGAACCCGCGTTGTCTCCTCCTTCCCTTCCTCTCTCCTTTTGCTGTTTGACAGTGTCTGTGTTTGTATGTGACATACACCTAACAGTCTTCGATGATTTGATAACCATAATTTAATTTGAATATAACAAAACAAACAAAAACAACAAAAAAACACAGCAACATGTAAAATGGGAATTTTATGCTTTCATATACACAAATATGTGGATTTATAATAAAATAAAAAGGTATTTTTCTTGGGAAAGTTTCATTTCCAGATTTCTGTTTTGTTGTGATGGTGTCCTTGAAAGATACATATATATTCAGAAGAATAATTAAAACATTTTTATTTACTGAGTAAATGAGCTGATTTTGAGCTTTTTTTTAGCTTTAAACACATAGACAACTTGTCTGCTTGGGATGTATGATGAGTACTCAACAAGAAGCCTTTCATTCAGGCCTTATGGATCATTGTCTTTTCAGACAACACTTCCCTCTAGCTATCGCTGTGTACATCTGAAAGAAATGAGAAAGAATGGGTTTCGGAGGTCAATGTAGAGGTCAATGTATTGCCGACTCCTCTCTGATCGTGACCCCTCTCTGTTATGATCTTGTCGCTAATGACTGGCTTAATTATTCCTTTGATTCACATGTCTAACTCTGCCTGGTTTCTAATTGCTGCCTATCTGATCCACCTGTTCCTTCCTCTATTTAGGTTGCTTGCATACAGTTGGCCAGATTATCTCGTTCTCTCGTGCCATTGGGGAAAGGGTTTTTAGCGTATCTTAGAGTTTCTGATTTCCTGATCCTGTCCTGCCACTGAGCTTTTCCCATCTGAACGGTTTGCCCGGACTATCTTTGGACTCCTGGACCTCTGAGCCTGCCTGTTCCTGTCTGAGTGGTTTGCCTGAACTGTTTTTGGACTCCTGAACTTCTGAACTTGCAGATTCCTGTTTTGATCTGTTTGCCTGACTTGGCTTCGGACTTCTGCATGTTGTCTAGGGCTGCAGCATCTGGGACACTCTGGATGGTGCCCGGCACATCTTGTTGGCAGAGTTTCCTGTGATAGACACCCTAGCCGCTGTACTCCTATCATCCGTTTTTTAAATAAACGCTTGTTTTTAATAATCCTCTGTTCTGAATCATGACAGTATCCTGGTTGAGTCACAGTCCTTTAGCAGCTGACTTATAAAATAGTCATCATTTCTGTGTCTCCAAGGTCCAATGTGTGGATGATATTCGGTCTGTGAGACCAGCTGGATGGGGCTATGTAGTGCATCACTTCATTTCTGGCAGTATACACACTCTGGACAGGTGCTACTGATGTGCATTTGTCATGATTTTATTCTAATATCTGACCCACATGCAGGAAACGAAACAGAGAGACCAAGGGAAGGTTTAACAGGTTTATTGAGAACTGGTAGAGATGGGTCCAGTGCTGCTCTGAACACTGGCGAACCGGGACTGAAAAGTGAAGGGGAAGTTCCTGTGGTTAGTTCAGGCTCAGTGGGAAAATTGAGCGTCGATTTGCAAAAGGGAATAAAGGCAACGGGACTCACGTTTCCAGTAAAAGGTTTCTTTCTCTGAATCCAGTCGGTGTGGGTTGTTCCAGTAATTGACTTGCTCGTTCGAGGGCGGACAGGGTTTACCCAGGTTGAGGTGTTTCCTTGAGGAACGGAGGAGCTGACTGCCACTTAGATTTCCAATGGTACTTGAACTGTTTCTTGTGGAGATGAATCCCCTGCTCAGTGTGAAGCTCAAACAATCCCTTGGGGAAAAGTAGATTCAAACTTCCAGTTTGAATCCCCAGCTCAGTTTTAAACTCAGACGATCCTTCCAAGGGGAGAAGGTCTAAAACATCCAGTTTGCAGGATGACTTCCTGCCAAGAGGCAAAGACAAAAACAAGAATGTTAAGACTCAGGTTGACAAAACTCAGTTTGACTCAGCAAAACTCAGCTTGGCTAGAGTACCCAAACCTGGCAAACACTTTGGCGTCGAGGTAGTGGCAGTCAGCAGCTTAAGAGTCCTACGGTAATGAGGAAACCATCCGCATGTGTGTGAGAAGGCCAACGAGAACCAGGCTCCATCTGGTGGTGGAGGAAAAACAAACAAAAACACAACCCACACAAACTGGATTCCTAACAGCATTGAGACAGAACCAGTTACTGGACTTCAGCTTAAGGTTTTATTTTCAGACTCAAAGATGCCTAAAAACTGAAAACACCAAGAAGGGATCACACAGCATTAATTTGCTTCTGAGTTCAGAATAGCAGGAACCCAAAACATGTTTTTATGCACTTTTTTATATTCTGGGTCCCAAGTTTCACTAAATGTCTCCTTCGGTCCTTTGTGAAAGTATTGTTTCTGCGACAAAAGCAGTATGATCTATTAGCTCTTTGTTTGATGTTCTTTGTCTACATGTTCTGACATAATCTTATTTTAAGTTCATCTTGGCACAGTTTGTAACTAGGATCTAATGAGATTGAACCTTACCTCTGTGGCTTTAAGTTTGGTCTCTGTGCAGTCTTCCAGCCCAGTCTGTTCCAGCTATTGGTTTTACTCCTCAAGTCATTGCTGGTATGCTCCTGCACTGAGAGGCTAGTATGTCCACGATGCTTTATCCTTCTTGCACTCTGGGTTTTGCTGCCTGACACTTTCATCTCTGGGAGCCATATTCAGGATGCTCTCCAGGATCTTTGTGGTTTTGTCCTGAATAGTGGCGTGAATGCTCTCTTGTCAGTCACAGGGTGCTGGACTTAGGGTTCAACATGTGATCTGTGAAAAGTTGCCCCATCTAGATATTGTAGGCTTCTATCTATACATTGGGCTCTGTTGTTTAAGCACCAGGTTGTCTAATGGGTAACAGAGCAGATGCATTAATATCTTGGATTTCTTACATCTTAGGTAACCTTTAGAAACCACCATAGAACATTATATTCTAAATAAAAGAAATTACAAACATATATGAAGATTCTAATTTGCCTCTGTATCAGGGGGCCAAACAATGCTTACTACTAGAAATAGAAAGGAAGTCCAAGTTTCTCTGAATTTACAGAAAAAGCCTTGAATGACAAATCATAGTTTTTCCAGTTTAGGGATATGAAAATGTCCTTCCTCGAATAGTTGTAGGAGGGAGTTTCCATCCATCCATTATCTCCTGCTTAATCGTTGTCAGGGTCTCACAGGACCTGGTCCCTATCTCCGGCAGTCTACAGGCGAGAGGCTGGGTACAGCCTGGACAGGCCAGTCTGTCGCACAGAAACACTCAAAGAAACACAACCATGTACACACACCAATTAACCCAACAGTAATTTTTTTCGACTGTGGGAGGAAACCAGAGTATCAGGAGAGAACCCACACATGCACAGGGACAACATGCAACTCCATGCAGAAAGATACCCTGCCCGGGAATCGACAACAGCGCTACCCACTGCATCACAGTTCAGCCGGGAGGGAGTTTCCAGAAGGTAAAATGCATCTATGAGCCAAGGAGGTATTAAATGCGATTACTTCTAGAGAATCAGAGTTTGGCACCAGGAGAGATTAGCCTGGGTGCCATTCCTAACTTAGTCCCGCCCACAAGGTTTGAGGTCGGGAAGTTCGGTCTGGCATTGCTCCATAGTAGCGCGAGTATGATCGCCCACCCTCTGGCGATCCAATCAAATTGTCAGGGCGGGCTTTATACGATGATGGAAAGATGATCAACAGTAACGTAATCAACCATTTGACCAAAGCGCGCATGGGTGACAACAACAATGGCTGCCGCCGGAGAGTTGAGGTGAGTAGATTCTGCTCTAAGGTCTGTTCTAGAAGATATCGACAGCAAATTAATTTTAAAAGAGGAACAGAGAAACGCGATCAAGGCTCATCTTCTTATTCTAGGCGTGCAACTGCAAGCTTTGATTTTTGTTGACAACAACTATGCATCGCTTAACATACGTCACGCACTCCATTGCTCTTATTGGTTGTAGGTCTATCCAATTTAGTGCAGAGGCGGTTTTTTTCCTGGTTCGTTCAAAAAACGCCCCATAATCACAGCTCTATGGAGCAGGATCAGACTCATATTCTGACTAGAATTGAGTAGGACTACATCAGGCTAAGGAGAGATGCCACGAATAGATGAAAACTAATTAGGGGCAAGCTCATCAAGGTCATGATTAGCTGACGATTGTCCAAATCTATCGGTGTCACTAAGTGAGGAGTGTATTTCAGATAATGTTGGATTACTCTGATGCACTACATAGAATGTTTTACATTGGATTAGGATACACCATAAACAAAAGGAGAATTCATTTTAGATTAGATTCAACTTTATTGTCATTACACAGGTACAGGTACAAGGCAACAAAATGCAGTTTATATCTAACCAGAAGTGCAATAGCAGCAGGTGCAGGATACATAATGGTTCCATAAATACAGGACATGGGTTTTTACTGAATAAGTATAGAGATGAATACCATTATAAACAGAATCTTACCAATAGATGAATATAATATATAGATAACTAGTGTTATGAACTAACTTTACAGCTGGATATGTACCAAATATAATATACAGGTGGATATTACGGTTTTTACAGTTATGTACAATAGTATATATACAGATGGGTTTTACTATAAAATGAATAAATAAAGTTTGGACAGAAGCTATCTAAATTAAAGGGCAGTGGAAGGTAATTGCATATTACAGTTAAAGTACATTATTGCAAATGTATATGTAAACAATTGGTACTGTGATTAAACAGTCGGTAGTGCAAATAATAAACGTATAGACATTGAGATGTTCATATCAAGTGTATTAGATAATGAGATGCAGCTCTTATGCTGTGGGTTTATTGACAGGAGAGTATGCCAGAGAGGTTAAGGTAATCCATCAGAGAAGTGAGGAAAAGGCTTTTTAAAAACCTCTGTCCTGAAAGAGAAAAAAATTATGTAAATTGGGAAGTTGAAATTTGGAATAGAGTTCAGAGAAGGGTAAAAAGACTCTGTTACTACAAACTGAAGGCATTCCACATTTTAAATAAAGGTGTTTTTGATGAGGGCCCATACAGGTCATAATGTTTGAATCAGTACTACATTCACAGCATAATAAGTATAGGAACATGCTGGAGATATGCCTTCCAAGAGATAATGATAACAAACACCATCAGTCAAGAATAATTTTTGGTATTCACAAGTACACATATGTTTCTCTTAATTATGTTAGATATGCCATAAAAGAAAATTATCACTAAAAAAAACATAACTGTTCATTTAAAGGGTGCAGTTTAGTTGGAAATGTTTCTAGCTAAAGTATATATATGAGAAGTAATTGACTCTTCTGGTGGTAAAACCTACAGCCGAAAAGTGCAAAATACTGGTCCAAGGTGTTGTGCAAGTTTACCAGAAGATTATGAACATATTAAATAACTAAAACTGGGAGTTATAGCTCATTAATTGGTCATTCAAATTGAGGGTAAAATTGATTAATTATGATCAGTTGAATGATGATAACTGTAATTTGCGTACTCACCAAGGTTCTTAGTCTCTTACATAAAAGGATAGACTTCTGGATCGGCTGTTTATATCCAGTCGCCTTCTCCAATTTAACCCATGTGTTAAGAATTTAACCTGAGGACCCAAAGACAGCAGGACAACAGATAGTAGTAAATTCTATTCAGTTTATTTATATAGCGCTAATTCACGACACACGTCATCTCAAGGCACTTTACAGTTCAACCAGATCATACGGTCAGATTGATTGAAAGTTTTCTATCTAAGGAAAACCAGTTGATTGCATTGACTCATTAACTCAAATACAATCCCTCACACTAAGTATGCTTGTAGCGACAGTGGAGAGGAAAAACTCCCTTTTAACAGGAAGAAACCTCCAGCAGAACCAGGCTCAGTGTGAGCGGCCATCTTCCGAGGCCAACTGGGGTTCAAGAAGACAGAAGCAGAGAAACAAAAAGCAGCTGTAAAAGGCGGTCGCCGTCCAGGAAACACACAGCCAGGCAGACGAGCTCCGAGCCAGCTCCCATCTCAGAGGATGAAGAGAGCACATCCACTCAGTCACGGTCAGAGAAACAGGACCACACTGGAGAACAGGCCGATCTCCAGCATCTATAAACAACAGTGTTGATGGCAGCAGCACAGGTGATATTTCTCTCCAAGATGGTGTCACAGCCAAATACAGATCCAATTTTTTCCAACCTGACCCAGGCCACTTGGCTCTGTGGTCCTGAATCCGATATGAATCTGTTTTTTTTTAATGCGACCTATGTCTGAACGGCCAGGTCGGATTCATCCGACCTGAACGTCATTAATACCCGACAAAGGTCACTATTTTGCGTCTTGCTACGCAGAAGCAGCAAGAAAAACAACAACCATGGCAGATGAAAACATAATAAAAAGAATGAGTTTTTATGGTTGGAAAAGACCGCTAGATGAACGACGGCACTACCATCCATGTTTACTTCCGTAAACATGGAGCACGCTGGCCTGTAACGACATCGTAACGACCTCTACTGCGCATGCGGGACACTTGTGCTGTATGACTGCAGTTCACACAGGAGATCACATACTAGTCGCATTTATTTGGAAATATGAACAGCAACGCAAAAAAATATCGGAATTGAGCATCAAGGCCTGCAGTGTGAACGTAGCCATAGAGTGACTTACCAGGAGGTCAGAAACAATAGGAAGACTAATTAGTAGACGAGATGTGGGCAGAAGAATCTAGAAGGGAGCTAGGCAATGGTGTAACTAGCAGTAAGCAGAGACAGCAGTTGCTTACGGACTCACAACCTCTTAGGGGCCCCATCACTGACACCTGGTGGGCCCCCTATGCAATTGTAGACTAGGATGTCTCTTTGCACATGTAATGGTGCGGAAAATTGCTCTTAAACCCACCTGATACTGAACTGACTGAGCGGACCGTATTTATATGCCAGATTTCAACATGATGGTGAGCCATTTAAACACTACACCAACAGCAAAGCAGTGGTACGTTTGTATATGTTTGTATATGGTTCATTAGATGGTTGGTAAAAAATACACTCTATAGTTATGCTGCTATAGGCTTAGACTTCTGGAGGACATAGGGACCCCAATTTCATCATTCTGCTTCATTCTCTCTCTATTCTCCTATTGTGCAGAATCTGTTAGTTCAATCTCTAACGTTCTGCTCTCTCTGCTTTTCCTCAGAGTAGCTTTGCCTCGTCTGTTCCTGTTTGGCTGTGACGCCATTCTGGAAAGAAACATCAGCTGTGCTGCTTCCATCAACACCCTTGTTTATAGATGCTGGAGATCGGCCTGTTTTCTAGTGTGGTCCTGTTTCTCTAACCGTGACTGAGTGGATGTGCTCTCTTCGTCCTCTGGCATGGGAGCTGGCTCGGAGCTCGTCTGCCTGGCTGTGTGTGTCCTGGTCGGAGCCGCCTTTTACAGCTGCTTTTTCTGTCTCTGCTTCTGTCTCCTTGAACCCCAGTCGGCCTCGGCAGATGGTCGCTCACACTGAGCCTGGTTCTGCTGAAGGTTTCTTCCTGTTAAAAGGGAGTTTTTCCTCTCCACTGTCGCTACAAGCATGCTTAGTGTGAGGGATTGTGTTTGAGTCAATGAGTCGATGCAATCAACTGGTTTTCCTTAGATAGAAAACTTTGTATCAATTTGACTGTATGATCTGGTTGAACTGTAAAGTGCCTTGAGATGACATGTGTTGTGAATTTGGCGCTATAGAAATAAACTGAATTGAATTGAATATAATATGTGCAAACCGCAGTAAAGATCTTCAAAGAACAATATATTTAAGTATTTTTTTTTTTTTTTTTACACTACGACTTGGAATTATGGGTTATGGGTTATGATGAACTTAGTGAACATATTACGAACGTAACGTGCGTGTACCCAATCCTACTATCAAGGGATATCTCCTGCAAAGGTAAATAAAATATATCAACAATCAGGTCTTCTGTTTTCAGAAGTGCGTGTCGTGTGATTTGATATATTATTGACTTGTTATAATGTCCCTAATAGTTAAAATAACATAATGAACACATATATATATAATTACATATGCTATATTTTTGGATGTGGGCAATGTAAAATGGCATCTAGCCTACTGAAGAAACGAGAAAGAACAAGCAAAACAATGTTAGCACGTCACATATCCAGATTGCTAGCTGTGTTTAATGTGTTTAACTGTGGATTTAAGTGAAGTGGAATAATTGCAAGAAGCACTGAGATCAACACAGCGTTTTAAGGTAAGGTAAGGACATTTGGTTTTTTATTTTGCCCGCTGTGGCATGCTGACTTAGGTCTATTTTGTGCTTTAAAATCTGTGCCCGTGCTCATCATGTTTTGCTTTTACATGTCTTTATGGAGAGTTTGAAAAATCTCTCTGAATGGCATTTCAATGCAGATATGCCAAAACGATAGTGGAGTACTGTGCACATTTTCATGATGAAGGAAGAGTTAGGTGGTGCTTGAAAATAGATTGATTATTACATAATATTGCATTTGTATGAATGTTTCACAGGCATTTCAGACAAAAGCTTAACCTGCAACTAGTGACAAGGTTTTTGAATGACTAGTACTGTGCATAGCAATGACTGCATGTCTCAAAGATTAACAATTCATCTCTACAGAGAAATTTTGGCAACACACCACAGTAGTAGAAGGACTAGTTTTAGTGGGTTCCTGGATTGGTCTGTGGCGCGTCGGTGTGTTCACTATGTCAGTACTGTGTAAAGTAATAACGTTTAAATACACGCTTTGAGGTTTGGCTTGTCTGATTTTTTCTGGGTTTTATGATTTCTGCCTACATCTGGTCTGCCGTCACCTATGTGTTTTCATGGATGTGTAGCTGTATACCAAATGTGTTTTCATGGACATGCATGGTGCACCATCAACGTGTTTTAATGGATGTGGTCACCAATGGTTCCATTCAAGGTGCGCAGTCACTATTTTTCCATGTGTGATCGTATACTACTGAGAATTGCATAACTGTATCTTCTTGGCCAATTTATGGAACTGTTGCCCTATCCTAACCTTTATCACATGTTATACTTCATATGGGGCCCACCCAGACAATGTTGCTTATGGGCCTATTGTTGTGTTGTTACGCCACTGGGGAAGGACAATGACACAAGAGGGCAACAGGGGTAAACAAGAAATACATAAAATAACTCAAAATGGAAAGGAAAACAATAAAACTCAAAAAGAAAACTTAAACAGAAGCAAAATCATGACACAGAATCCAGAGAAGAAACAGATACGAAACAGAAAAAAATGCTTGCTGGATTAACTCAGAGTTATTAATCACCAACCAAATAAGTCTGTCTCTGCTCATTCGGATGTTACTGAAAGAAGAGTGAATCCAGCCTGAGTGATAATTCGTTCACTATATAAAATAAACACAAAAGACCATGGGTTAAATACACTGGTACCTTTAATAGCTAGTAAGTAAAGTAAAAATAAAGTATTTCATATCTAATAACTACACATAACCTGAATACTATTGAACATAAGCACAAGTAAATAAACAAATAAAAAGGGAAAAGTGGGTTTAAAAATCTATTAAAGAGTCTGAGGAATTGTCAAGTTTTAAGGCTTAATGCATTGAACGTGTCCTTTAAAATAGGAGCAGATGAATGTGAATAATCCCTGACGCAGATAGGTTAAATGCAGTCAAAACAATGTAGTTTCATTTGGTTTTGTGGTGAAAAGTTAACAATGACTCAGGAATGCATGTCAGTCTGAGGTCTGGTCCAGTCCGGTCCAGCTGAAAGAATGGAAAAGTTAGAGCTCACAGCTTGGCCTCTCTGTGACCGGCATGAGGTAGCTGTGAGCTAAGTGTTGCACTGCAAAAAATGTAAATCTAAATAAGTAATTTTTTCCTAAAATAAGTGCATTTTTTCTTGAACTGAGGTGATAATTGAGAAACTTTGCCAATGGAACGAGACAATTTACATTAAAAATAAGAAAAAAATATTGCATTGTCTTACAACATTTAAGACAATATTACTTATTCCCCCCCCCCCCCCCTTTTTCAGCCAAAGCAGTCACAGGTAAGACACATGGAAAGTCACAGAGGTGTGATCAAACAGCCCCCTCTGTGTGAGGACAGTAGAAACCACAGAACACTCTCTTTCCTCCGCTATTTTCCCATGGAGCTGCCTGACATGCACGTCGAAGAGGCAGAAAAAATCCAGATCCGGGCCCAAAAAGACTCAGATATCCAGGATCATCAAGGGTAAGTCATCATGGTGACCTTTCAGAGCCAAACTGCTGCAAAACAGACCATTTTGCAACACATTTCTCTTTAGTTTCAGAACTTATAGAGCCAGACTGGATGAGAAGCCTGCCTTGGTGTAATCCACTGAGACAAAGAGGACCCCTCCTGTGAGCCTGAGATAAAAAAATAAAAAAAATACAAAATAAAAACCTGGTTGTTGTTTGCCTGACTGCTGAGCTGCTGCTGGATGAAGCTCAAGCCTTCCAAATGAACATGGACTAAAAGGTTTGTAGGTCTGGCACAATTGGGGACAGAACAAACAATATGTATTTTGATGATGTTGATCATTTCATGTGTTTACTGATGAGTAAAGACAAGCTAACAGGATGGACTGCATGCTAGGCTATTCTACACTAATAAGTTTTGAGCTGTTTTTGAAGCTTGGACAAGCTTTATTTCACTAAGGGTTTAAACACTGATATAACATTAGTGTTCATGTGTTCCTCATATGCTCATAACATTTCGATTACCAAGTATGACCAAGAGTCATTTAGCGGAATCCTCATGTCTATTCGCTGCTAGCTATTTCAAGGAGGGTAAAGAATCATTTAACTAAAGGTTATTGGTTCTTGATTAAGCAAATTATTTAATAAAACATTTTTTGGCAAAATAATGTTTTATTCACATCATGGATTTGCATTGTCAATTGGTCTGAAAACATTCCAATTTCTTTAAAAATAGTGAAAAACTAATTTGATCATATTCCAAATTCTTCCAGATAAACTTTGGTTTCAAACACAGAATCCATCTTAAACTGTAATATGGTTTTCAACCATGTTCCCCTTCCTCTTTTTACATAGTATTTTATTTCACTAGTTAACTTAATTTCACTAGTTTTAGTTAAGAGTGTTAAACTGAAATATGTTTGACTTGGAGCTGAATGATTTTTGTTAATAAACTTTTATATTTTTAACAGAAGTTGTGGTGAATTTATTCCATCTATTTGAAGAATTAACAGTTTGACCATGATTAGTGCTCAAATCAATCTTTCATTTATTGTTCTATCACACAGCTAGTATGGCATGTGTTCATAAACAATATATAACAGCCGAAACCATATCTGGTTAAATTAAAAGATATTTACTGTTTCTGTTCAACTTTGATCTGTGTATTTCATAGGTTTATTTCCTACTTTGTGTTTCTAGATTTATTTTAGTTCTCAGGTTTTTTTGTTGTTGTCCTCTGTTGCCCTCTTGTGTGTGTTTCTTTCCCTTTGGTTTCCTGGTTGTCTCCACTCTCACCCGCTCCTTATCCGCTCGTTAACTCTACCTTTGTTTCAGTCAGCTACATACTGTATACTCTCCCTCTGCTGTCATTCCTTGTTGGTTCCTTGTTGTTGCTGGTCCTGTCGTCGCTGGTTCCTCATCGCTGTTGCTGATTGTTTTCTCCTGATTTCTCGATGGTTCTGGTTTGTTTTACAATTTTAGTTGGATTTTTTTTTTTTCTTTATCCTGCCTTTGTTTACAAAATCACCTCAGCCTGTCTGCCTCTGCATTTGGATCCTCTCTACCACAACCAAACCCTGACCGAGTATCAGAAATATAAATTCTCAGCTGACTGGGAATTGAATAGAATATAAATCCCTAACATTAATGTGGAATCCAATCTGGATGGGCATTGAACATAAAATCACAATGTAACGATGCTAGCCAGTCCACTGTAGGAGTGTCTTCAAACCCATATTGGTTGTTCAATTGGCTTAGTGAATAAAAAATGAATAAAAAATCTTATTTCAAATAAACCAAACAGCAATTCATTGGCAAACAGCAATTGGGCCCCGCAACTTGCAACTTTAGAGGGGAGTCATTCCAATTACATTACGGACATTTGATCTCAACAAAGGCATGGAAGAACACTGAGAAGGAAGTAGGACGGTGGGAAACATCATCAGCAGATCATCAGCATAAATGTGCACCTTGTGGGTTACCTGTGAGCCACAAATACACTTCAAAACTTGCTTAAAGAACAACTAAACAGCATGAGGCTCTTTGGCCATAAGAGTCAAAAGAGGCGGGGGGTGGGGGGTATGTATAGATCACTTCCAAGAGGAAAGGAGAGGAGAGAGATAAATTATTTTGTGTTATTTGTTTGGACAAAAATCACTGCTTATGGATGTTGTAGCTTAATCCAGAGCATAAAGCTCCTACTAAGGCCAAGCTTATCAATTGCTTCATATAGTAATCCCAAAAGCCTTCTCTATGTTGAGGAATTATTCTGTATCTGGTGTTGAGTCACATGGTGTATGGATAATGTTAAAGGGACGTCTGGTTTCATGAAATGAAATTACTCAGACATCAACCAGTCTCATGTAGTAAGATGATTACCCACCAAGTCAAAAGGTTTTAGCCAGTACCAACTCTAAAGAGCTCAGGGAAGTACTTTCTGAAGGAGGGATGTAAAATCTTAAGAGAGAGTTTCTATCTACCTTTAAATGTCAAGGCTCAGAACAGAGGACTCAGAATTTAAGCCAAACAGAAGATAGGCCAAACTGTTTTTTTTGGAGATTTCAATACTGAAATCATACTTCTCTAAGCTGAAATGTTGAATGACGTGAAAAGGCAAGACAAGACAAAATACAATTATTCTCTACGTTTCTTTCACATAGTGAGCTTTGTAATATAAATGAGTCTGTTGGTGAATGGACAATATAAATAGGCTCTGCCTTGCCTTGTTGGAAAAGCATGGTTATGACCTGTTCTCAGCTCAGGAACTAGGGCCCATATGATATCTGGTTTTTGAATAGGTTTGCCTAAATAAAAGCTCTAGATATGACTTATCAAGATATTTCTGCAAAAAGGTCTGATGTTGCAGGGGACGGTAATGAAACGTGTTTGGAGCATGCTCTTGTTCTGATGCCAGTTTGTTACAGCCTTTATCAAGTCTCATGTAGAAGAGCTGGTCATATCACAGGTTATTTGCATTAAACAAGGACAGTTAGCAAGGTAGAGTAAATATACAAACTTGAACAGGGGAGGGGGGCTTGCAGGAAAATATATTAATCTATATATATAATAAATATATTAATATTCTGCCAAAAGCCACCAGGACCAGATGATTTACCTGGATTTAGTAGCTTCATCCACCGCCATCATGGTGATTGGCCCACCCAGGGCTCTTGTTAATCCATCTTTAATCTGTGGAAAGTCTATTGAGCATATCCTGTGCAGAGGGGGGGAGAGATAGACCTGTATAGTTCTGAATAAAAGAGACAAATCTTTCACGGGAGCTGCAAGCCTCTGAGCCAGCCAGGCTACCCGTCTTATCAGAGTCATCTAAATCTAAAAGAGAAGGCATCCATTTAATGAAAAAACATTACTGTACAATTATGGGAAATAAACTCAACTCCCCCTGATTTAAATAAACTGGCGTCACCTTTCTCTCGCTCCCTGAACTGCAGAGCAACTTCATAGCATGTTAAATAACCCCAAAGAGAGGTAGGATTTCCAGAAATGGAAAATGATTTACTAGGAACCGCATTAAGCACAGCCAGTGATATAAAACTAGTTACTTACCCCCCCAAATACCTTCCATGCTGGTAACTTTAGCTTCTGTCCGGTAGCATCAAAAACACGGGATTTGTTAAAATGTATGCCATGTTGTGTGCGCAGGTGTTTTTGCATGTTGGATGTATTTCCTCCCACAGATGTTATTGCCACTTTACATTAAAACTTTCAATCGCCTTACCCGATGGGGCGCCATTTATTTTTTGTTTTTCTAGACTTACACCTGGTCACGTCGTACTTGCTTACTGAATGCCATGTGCGTAACTTGCGTAAAAAAGTGAAGTAACTTGCTCTGGCCAGGTTCTGGTGCTGCCTGGAACCATTAAGAGAGCCGTTAAACGAGCTGCCAAACGGTGCCATGGAATTGGAATACACGGAACCGGTTCTGAACAGGAACCGGTTTTCGATTCCCATCCCTAGTTATGATGTATTTATTGCCCAACAGTCTGAGTAAGAAAAAAATTCAAACTGTGAATCCAGCTCAAATCATGGTCAAACAGATAAATCTGCACATACAATGTTTCGCTAACCCCCCCAGCTTTTCAATCTTTTGCCATATTTTCATAAAGATATAAATTGTATTTCTTTGTGAAGAATCAAGTGGGATTTTAAATTAAAAATCTGAAGAAAAAAAATTGGGAGTGCAAAATGATTCCCCTTGAGTTCATGCTTTGTAGCGCCAGCTTTTGCGGCAATTACAATTCAATTCAATTCTATTTATTTCTATAGCTCCAATTCACAACACAAGTCATCTCAAGGCACTCTACAATTCAACCAGATCATACAGTCAAACTGATTCAAAGTTTTCTATATAAGGAAAACCAGTTGATTGCATCGACTCATTGACTCAAATACAATCCCTCATACTAAGCATGCTTGTAGCGACAGTGGAGAGGAAAAACTCCCTTTTAACAGGAAGAAACCTCCAGCAGAACCAGACTCAGTGTGAGCGGCCATCTGCTGAGGCCATGAATTACAGCTGCAATTTGCTTGGGTATGTCTATCAGTTTTGCTCATCAAGAGACTTTTTTGCCCATTCTTCCTCAGAAAACAGCTGTTGATGGGTGGATAGCGTTTGTAAACAGAAGTTTTCTTTCTTTCCTTTGATTCTTGATTGGATTCAGGTGTAGACTTTGACTTAGCTATTCTAAAACCCAGATATGTTTATTTGTGAACCGTTCCATTGTAGATTTTGCTTTATGTTTTTAATCAATTTTTTGTCGGAGGACAAATTTCAGTCCCAGTCTCGAGTCTTTTGCAGACTAACAGATTTTCTTCCAGAGTGGTTCTGTATTTGGCTCCATCCATCTTCCCTTCATATTTACTGAATATGTATTTATTCTGAAATACATTTGTTCATAGTCAAAATAATACAAATGCCTACCAGTAACAATAGGAATATGAAGATCTATGGTTCACTTTTTAGACATCCAGAATGTTAATTCTACATATGAATGTGAAGGGTATAATTTTGCTTGACATTGTCATTTTGACAACAAAGAAATGTTCTTTCAGATATGAGAAATACATATTCAGTAAAACTAATAAACATCAAAACGGCTCTCCATAGCCTGTTGTGACCACGATACCATTAAAGGTTTATTTCTTGAATGGTAGTGGATCAATGCATCTATTTAGGTATTGAGAAGAGAACACACGAGACATACCCATTATACAGATACAGAAATTTTAATAGAATATATACATAGTTTGTTTTATGTTGTGTTCCTCTCTTCTTGTCCCTTTTCCTCTATTATTTTTTTCCCTTTTTCTTTTCATAATTACAATGTGCTCAGCTGACATTTCATGCTGTCTCAAAAGGAATGAAAGATTTTTCCAATCACTACTTAACTGATTGCTCCTTCCTGTGCTTTTAAAAAGGCAACAGCAAAAGTAAATGACGCAGTCCTTTTCACTGTAGACAAGCCATGCTGTTCTCCTTTTTTCATTTGGATGAAATAATAGCTGCATGATTCATGACAGCAGACAAGATAGAGGAGAGCAGGAGGCGGGGTTACCAATCTACTCAGAGTTCGCTGCTTTATGTTAGGCTTTTATGTTATGTTTTTGTTGTCACCAAACAGAACATTTTAGCAAAATGATTTTTATCAAACAACTTATTAATATGCACAAATAAGTAATAGTTGCATTAACCATCCATGTAAAAGGAGTTTTATGGGCCCCCCAGGAACTTGGGGCCGTAGGCAAGTGCCTACTTTTGCCTAATGGTAAATCCGCCCCTGTACTTAGGTGAAATCATTTGGCAGCAGGTCAGGATAATGTTTAAAAATGTTGCTCTAATAGATGGAACCTCATAACCTCATGGGGTTCTTTAGTTTGATTCTGTCTTCCTTTACACAGTAGATATGTGGTCTGGAAATTGTTGTTATTAGAGGTTATCAGCCCCATAAAATGTCAGAAGCTCGAAACCTTGAATCCAATATTCAAAACAGACAGATCAATGAGTTTAAACGGTCTTTATTTTAAGGGAACTTTAACTACAGGGAACTCTCAAAGCACTCCAAGGTGACTAAGCAACAGGGCGGTGATCTTTTTGCAGCTGAAGTTTTGTCTGATGGAGGACTTCCGGCAGACAGGAACCATAGAGGGCTGCATGGAAAAGGTTGAAAATGTCCAAAAGAGAATAAAAAATACCTGGAAGTTGGTCAGCCCATGATTTTAGTGTTCCTCGTGACACTGGGTCTGGAATAACAACCTTGTTAATCATTCTCAAAGTATGCAGTGGCGTCAGGTGTAGGAGTTTGGCCTTCAATTAGAAGGTTGTCGGTTGGAGCTCCGGATTTCAGTGTCGTTGGGCAAGACACTTAACCTGCATTGCCTACTGATGGTCCAGTGTTGTTGTTTTTTTTTGGGGGGGGGTGGGGGGTGTAATAACATTTTACAAATGTGTAAAAGTAAGGGCAGATTATCTATAGTTTACAGATTTTATTAAGGCGTTCAATGGGATTAGTTATCAAAGAAGAGTTGTAGTTTCTTTGTGGTAATAGATTCAATCTTTAATCTTAAGACCTTAAAACTTAAATTTCATTGTGAAAGTATGAGAAGAATTAAGACCCTCTTTGGCTGTTTTTAAACAAAAAATAATCTAAATAGCTGTCTTTTTTTGTGGCATTTTGTGATGTTCTTTAAAGGCGGTGTATAATAGGTAGCAGAGTGGTTCTACGTGTCAATATTGGGAGGTTTCTGAAAGTTAAAAGGCTCTGCAAAATTACTCTAAAAATTATATAGAAATGTATGGATATTAGAAAATGTAATTTGTACTTTTATATACTTAAGTACTTTTAAATGCATGTATTTCTGAATACTTAAGTATTTTCAAAAGGGAGTACTTCAACTTCAGTAGATGTTTAACCGAGTAACTTTTACTTGTAGTGGAGTAAGATATGAACATCATTACTTTTACTAAAGTACGCCTGTTGAGTTCTTCATCCACCACTGCGTTTAAGGCATCAGGCAGGGATGAGTCACAGCTGTGCAACTGGTTGCTGTGTTTTCATACTGTAATTATGCTTTTCCATATTGCATGGGTTGTAGTTTAAGGGGTCCTCAATGTGCTGCTCAGGACCCAGCCTTTGCCTGCTAAAAGCTTTTGGTATTTAAAAGAAGTCAACAGTTATTCTTTGGGAACTTTAATAAAATGCATGTGATTTCAGGCTACCCAAACACCAATGGATAAATTAAAATGCTAGTTTGTCTCTGTAAAAACTTCATTTATGTTCGTTATAATATTTTTAAATTATCATTTATAAAAAATGTTCAGACTCCCCCTTGCCCTTTCAATTCTTTGTTAAAAGGCTAGTTAATGTAAATATTACGGCCAGCTCAGAGACATAAATATAACCTCACTGTCAACATGTATCTCCTTCTCTAAACTACATGCTTGGCTAAGATTTAAGACTAATCATGTGGCAGTTTTGTGATTGGAATAGGTGTGGTTCATTTTATAGCAATAGTGAGTTTTAAGAAAGAGAAAAAAATATATCTTTTGCATGTGCTACAGCAACTGTGCATCCACGTGCCTAGGCAGAGGCAAACCTGCAGCCGAGGTCCATCAGTCTGTCTCAGTTATTACCCAAACAGGACTAAAACAGCGGACACGGCCCATACCAGCATCAGAGCAATATAGACTGGCGAGTGTGAGCTTGTGTAAGAAGGCTGAAGTTAGCAGTAAAACCTAAATGCTGAGAACAGAATAGGGTGATTTTAAGTTACAGCTACTAATCTATTAAAAACTGCAAGAAACAGAAAGAAAGAGTTTTCTATTACAGCCCTTCCTGCTGGATTTGCATGGAGAAGTAAAACATATCTGGTAAAACCTAAACATTGGGTTAGGGTTTCATTGAAGTAAAAGCCTTCAAGGACATCTACTAAAAAGTGTTCCCTCAGCAGGCAGCCATGTCCTTGGCCTTAAAGGACAAGGGAGAAAGTATCTATAGAGATGAACCATTAACAACAGAAATACATAATTAAAATCAATCTCTAATTACTTAAAGTGTTATTTATGGCTTAGCAATTGAGGAACAAAAAAATACACCTCTGCTGACAAACAATTCATTGAATTGCCATTTATTAGAGTTGCTGATGTTTTGCAATAAATCTTTGGGTTTATGCTGACATGAGATACATGCTTTGTTTTATATTCAACCTTTATTATTGTACATGACAGTCCTCATCCTGTTGGTATTTTTTAAATGCATCCAAGAGTATCAATAACACCAGTTTAGTTACAAACATGACTGTAAACCAGTTATCGTCCTTTAGGTGAATGTGGTTCATCAAAGATTTGACCTTTCAACAATTATTTCAGTTCTTGTTTCCTTGCATGTATTGGCTTGGTTGTGGGTTTTTAATCAAGTTGCTGGTTCCAGTCTCCATAACTGTGAACACATTCAAACCGGCTGCTCTCCCACTGCACACCTGGGATCCGTTTCAAAAAGCAGGTTTACTGTTTTCTAAACCTGAAATATGGGAAACTCTGAGTTTTCCATTTCACAAACAGAATTTATTCAAACTCTGTTTCTGTTACCATAGTAACATTCTCCCCAGAGCTAAGCTGGTTGGAAGCAGGTTTTCTTCAGTAAAGTCAGAATGTCCTCTGTCTCTGCTCTCCCAACAGCCAATCACGGCGTTTTATTTACTGATTTAGTTCGATTTCTGTCATAGTTTTGCACATGAAAAAATAAAAAGGTCCGTTAGACATATTAGCTTTTAGAAATAAACATTGCATATCCGTCTGATCTTAGTAAAGATTGATTGGCCCTTTTTTATACAGAATTAAATATTTATATGGAGAGGATTCTACAACTCAGACAGGATAGATTTGTGTGTCTTTGGTTTCTTTAATATGAGCGACATGCGGATCATTTTTATTTATTTCTTTTTACAATACATGAAGAACTAATGAAATCAGTTTCAGATTGAACAAAGGAATTACTTTAAGATTAGGAGTTATTAGGAGTAATAACCTACCGAGTCTACTGGTACAACTGAAGCCGTCCTATGGGACTGATGACCTCTAATACGCAGCGCTGGGATGAAATGTCTCCATTAAAGACAATTCATCTGAGCGCTGCATGTTCAGAGCCCGTAACATCATCAATGACCCCTCACACCCCCCCATGGACTGTTCTCCCTGCTGCCCTCTGGGAAGAGGCTTCGCAGCATCCGATGCAGGTCCAGCAGATTCCAGAAGTTTCTTCCCCACTGCCATCAGACTGCTGAATGTTGTATAAAAAGGCTTTATAAAAAACAAAAAAAATGAATGTTAGAACTGTAAATATAGTCATATATTTATATTACTATTTTTATGTATTTATTAATGTTTTTCAAGACTGCACTTTAAAAGATGAAATTGTCTAGAGCTGTTTTAAATGAAATTTCTTTTTCTTTACATTCGTGTATAAAAAATGACTAAATAAGTCTCTAATAACGACCATTTATTAGTACAATAACATCCGAAGCGGCTGGAAGCAAACACTTAGTACTTAGTGTGTAAAAGAAGATAGAATCAAACTGAAGAACTCCATGAGACGATGAGGTTCAATTTATTAGAACGTTTTTGTTCTTCATCTTCACCTGCTGCCAGATGATTTCAATACATAAATTGATCCACTACAATTCAATAAATAATCCCGTAATATTATTGTGGTAACAGGCTATGGAAAGAGATTTTGATATGTATTAGTTTTACTGAATTCCTGATATAAAGGTCATCATTTGTATTATTTTGACTATTAGGAAATGTATTTTAGATACCATAAATACATATTCAGTCAAGCTGATAAATGCCAAAACAGCCACTTAAAATTTGTAAACATTTCTAGATATATAAAACTTAATTCTTACTAGCATAATGTTTTGTTTTTTACTTTCTAAAATTCAGTCTCTGCTCAAACAGTGTGATTTAGAATATATTTGTTCTAGTGATCTACAAATGCAACACCAGAGACAAGTGTCCTCCTAATAAATGTGGACTTCATATAAACCTACGCATAAACGCGAGCAACAATCTCCTCCATCTTCCTCTCCTTTGTAGCTGTAGAGTGGCTTCTGTGTCTTTTACACATTCTCCATTTATTTTTATTTGCATTAAAAGCCCTATTTCCAGTGGGGTGAAATAGGCAGTTCCTGTTACCTGTTGTCATAGTGACATGTCTAATTGGGGCTCTACTGATAACTTAATACTTACATGCTAAAATCTGAGTCGTTCTACTTAGAGATGATTGAACTATTTCATAGCAGCATTTGTAAAACTGAAAACTCAGAGTTCCCGACTTTAGGCTAGATCAATTTATAGTTTGAATCTGAGTTTGTTAAACCTGCTTCGTGAAAAGGAACCCTGAAGATTACTAGTCATAAAATCACTCTTCACTGCTTCAATGTCTGAATAAAGCAATAAAATTAAAATCAGAAACTGCAGGTTCAGCGCAACCAGAATTTGTTAAACAACCTACCTATACCTTTTACTAAACCAACACTATTATCTTAAAAATGTCAAGACTGCTTTTTATAAAAAAAATATATTGTCTATAGTATATACTTGTGATATTTTAAATCACCATATTATCTGGACTATACACAGACCAGACAATCCAGTAGCTTTTTAAAGTAATTTGGCTAATGTAACATTTGTGTTGATCAATAAACTAACTAAAATATAAATCAGAACACTTCATGATATAAAAACAGCTATAATCAGCATTGTTTCAAGAATAGCAATAATCCAACTCAACACTGAAACCTTCAAACAGAAGCTATCTTAAGTCCTTTAACAGTTTAAGTTTGGAGACCAAACCGAGTCAGAACTGGTCTTTCTGGTATTCAGAGTAAAACACCTCTCCCTTCCATGTGAACTCTAGCATGTTTGTCCAAATTTGCCTTTTGAATAAACCTTTGTCCACAAAGATCACAGGAAAATGGTTTCTCTCCAGTGTGGAGTCTCATGTGTATTTTTAAATTTGACTTGTAGCCAAACCTTTGTCTACAGACCTCACAGCTAAATGGCTTTATTCCTGTATGTGTCCTCATGTGGATTTTATGGGACTCCTTGTGACTAAACCTTTGTCCACAAACATCACAGCCAAATGGTTTTTCCCCTGAATGCAGTCTCATGTGGATTTTGTGTGACTCCTTATGGCTAAACCTTTGTCCACACAAACCACATCCAAAGGGTTTTTCCCCAGTGTGGCTCCTCCGGTGTTTGTTCAGGTTGGCCTGTTGGCTGTATCTCTGCCCACAAACGTCACACTCAAAGGGTTTCTCTCCAGAATGGCTTGTTGTGTGTCGGTTTAAATGTGCCTTTTGGCTAAATCTTTTCCCACAAACTTCACAACAAAACGGTTTGTCTCCTGTGTGGATTCTGGTGTGTTGGTTTAAATGTGCCTGTTGGTTAAACCTTTGACCACAGACGTCACAACAGAAAGGTTTCTCTCCAGTGTGAATTCTCATGTGAATCTTTAGATCTGTTCTTCTGGTAAAACTTTTTCCACAGTCACAGCTAAAGTACTTAATGGATGTCGGATCTTTTTTGGGGGAATTTAAGTTCTTCTGCTTCCTAACACTTTTATTGTTGACTGAACAGTTTAAAGACCGGATGATTGAATGACATTTCATGTGTCTCTTGAGTGAATGCTTGCTTGCAAACTGATTGTCACACTCGGTGCAGCTCAGAGATGTTTTAACCAGGTTTCTACCTGAACCTGGAACCCAGTCATTGTCACCATCTCTGGTTTCAGACTCAGAATCTGACAGGGGTTTAAGGTCTGTGTTATGAAACTTTGACTCCTCATAATCTCCACTTTCTTCAGTGTCTGAAGAGTTCAAAGTGTCTCCAAAAGGGTTTCGATTAAGTTTTCTGCTGGATCCTGCTACTTCACTGTCATCTTCATCAAGTTCTCCTTTCTTCTTGTCAGCCAAGCTGCTGCTGCTTGGAAGATCACCTTCTGTTTGATGAAAATGTGAGAACAAAGGCTTTTTTTCATTATCATCTTCTTCATCATCATTCTCACACTTAACAATAACTATGTTTAATGGAAATAATGTTTCATCAGTATCTTCCTTGTCATTCTCTTCTTCCAAATTGGCCCAGAGATCTTCTCGTTCCTCTTTTACAAGGATATAGTCTGAATCTTCCTGGTTCCCATCAGAACTTTGTTCTTTAGGAGCATCTTCCTCCACCAATAGCATTAGCTGAACATCTGCAGAGAAGACAATTAAGCCTAGAGTTAAAACAAAATATTATGCATGGTGATACAAACCTTATATCCTGTCATCTTGATTACTTAAAACAGGGTTTATACAGGAATGAATAACTCAAATGTAATGCTTTTTAATGCTCTTAGAAATAATTTTAATGCCACCAACAGGTATCCGTCGACAGGCTGCAGCCATGTCCCGAATTCCTCGTTTTCCAGCCACTTTTGTTGAAATTTGCTTTTTTTCCCCCCTATTCTCCAGCTTTTCTTCGACTCAAGCTTTTTTTATGAACATACAGCTTTGCGATCAACCGGAAGCAGTTCCACGCAAATATATTGTGATATAATATGTCTGACAAAATTGTTTTTATGAACATTTTTTTTAATAAAGCATTTTAAATGCCACAATAAACACATTTAATGAATGTTAATGCCAATTAAGGCCTTAATTTAAAAAAATAATAATTTAATGACGTTTAATGATTTTTAATGACCTGCGGAAACCCTGTAAAAATATTAAAACAATCAGTTATAATGAATAATGCAGTCACCATTAGTCAACTTAGTCCACGTAATCCACAATGAAAATTCGTCAACTGATTTTTTTTGGGTTTTTTTTCCGTCGATGACATTTTCTGTCAGCTTGTTTATCTCCTATTTATTTTGGTCTGAGCAAACAGATCATCTGAGTTCAGGGGATTCCAGTCCACAGCACTAGTTTTGCGGTGCAGACACCGCTGGCAAATTGTCCCCCTTTCCTTTCCTGTGACGAGCTTCTTTTACTGTTGGTTCTGGTTTTGAGCATGATACGAAAATTAGGGGCGGGTGAGTCTGAATCGAAGATGGAGGCATCTGCTAGATTACCAAAGTATGAGTATCCAAAGTATGAGAATACTTTCAGACAGTTGGTAATAGAGTGGTTTGTACACTTTGTGTTTGTTGGCTATCACGGAAGCACAACCACCTTAAAAGGAAACACACAGGAGTTGTTGAGTGTTAGGTTTACTCTTTATACATCATGTGCATTGTTATTCTGTTAGCCAGATTAGACAGAGTAGAAGGCCTTCCTTCACATTGTGGATGTCCCTGTGTGTACGGAGGTTATCTAATCAGGACGGCCTTTGTCTTTAGAAATACACAGGATATGGGCACATCTTGGAGCCGGTCTGATAAAGGAGAGCTATGTGTAATTCTTAGGCATAGAGGCAAGATGCATACAGGTCAGGGCATGGATGCCGTGTCAGTTTCTGATACGGACAGCTAAACATCCACATGATCCACCACATGAGCTCATGAGGTATAAGAAGGAGAAGATGACCTTGTTCGGGGCTCAATCTTTGCCGGATGCTCGCAGACGTTTTTTGAGCCCACAGCTGTGCAAACTCCAAGCATTTTCTCTGTCCTGTAACGATCTGATCTGGAATAAACGCTGTTACTTTTTTACTCCTGTTTTTATAGTCCTTTTTTATATGGTTATACCCAGTTTGAGTTAAGAGTAGTAAAGAACTTGCTCCCAGGTAAAGAACCGGTGGGGAAGTCCCAAGGCACAACATCCTTCAAGGGGACATAACTTCCTCATTTAACATGAGGATGCTTCTGAAAAGGAAAAGACAACGTAAGTAACATTATGATTACTAACACATTTTTTTATGAGCAATGTGTGACCCAATGCACTCACATTTATAGTCATTTTTGTGCTATTGAGATGGCACCTGACTCAGGACAGACGGTTTATCAAATGAGCACACGCACACAGATACAGTGTGAATGAACTTTCTATTAACTTGGCGTCACCGTCCCGCTGCCATTCTGCCAACCTCCAGCATACCAATGAGTCCTTAAGATTGGTCGACTAAACAAAAAACTTGTCCAAAGATTAGTTGTTAGAAAAATAGTCAGTGGCAGCTCTAATGGTGAACTAAACTGTGTGTGGCTGGGAGTAGGTGCATATTAAATGTATAGCAATTAGTAAATGAAACCTTTAAAGGAAAGAGTGACCCCTGGCAGAAACTGGATCAACAACCTTCACCCATTTCTTAAAATAAATGATTGCTATAATTTCAATAGATTTATAGAGTTTGATATTATTCCTTTTAACATGAAGGTTTTAAATCTTCAGTATCAATACTTCAGGACTCCATAACCAGAAGATTTAAAGCAGTTCTAATTTAAGCTTTAAATCTTCTGCCTCTCTGGGTAGCAGGGGTCTTAAAGGAATAGTACACCCAAAACATGATTAGCCTTCATTTTCTACTCACCCCCATGCTGAACAACACTCTGGAGTACTTTTTTGATATCTCAAATGCATCTGGAGATCTGGGAGGCTTCTTGCTGTCTGCTGATATTCAAATAATGGAGGTCTATGGCGCCCGAGGCAGAAAGGTCCATAAAAGTCCACAAAAAACGTGTCAATATTCCTCCATACTGCTCGTCCAATGTATTCCAAGTGTCCTGAGTGGGTAGCGTCCATAATTTACTCGAAACAAAGTCATTTAGAATGTTTTTAGAGCAAAAGCAGTAGTGTATAGGATTTCCTAAAAGCGAGTTCACAAGCCTACGGAAACCGCGGCAGACCAAACCAGATGAAAGTGCGCATTCAGCTCGGCAAAGAACTCATGCTCTTTCTCAACACTGAAGTCCTCAGACATTTTTCTTTCGTTGTTTCTTTCTTTGCACAGGTAAACAGCACATTTCTTCTTCTACGCTTGCATTATCAAGAGCAGACGCTGAATGCGCACTTTCATCTGGCTTGGTCTGCCGCAGTTTCCGTAGGCTCGTGAACTCGCAGGCACGCGCTTTTAGGAAATCCTATACATTACTGTTTATGCTCTAAAAACATTCTAAATGACTTTGTTTCGAGTAAATTATGGACGCTACCCACTCAGGACACTTGGAATACATTGGACGAGCAGTATGGAGGAATATTGACACGTTTTTTGTGGACTTTTATGGACCTTTCTGCCTCGGGCACCATAGACCTCCATTATTTGAATGTCAGCAGACAGCAAGAAGCCTCCCAGATCTCCAGATGCATTTGAGATATCAAAAAAGTACTCCAGAGTGTTGTTCAGCATGGGGGTGAGTAGAAAATGAAGGCTAATCATGTTTTGGGTGTACTATTCCTTTAAAGCTTGGTTTATGCAACCTATTTGAATAATTTTTGGCTTTCACGCCCTTCCGTACAGCGTCTGTACAGACAAAATTTCTGCACTGCACACCTAAGAAAATTTGTAACCAGGTTCTTACCATCCTGTTTGATGTCTTTTGATTAAAACATGAGGGAAATGTACATTTTCCCTTTCTGTTCTCAAGAGAACTGTTCCGATCATCGTAAGATCATCATCTCATTGGTTGGCGGTCCATCTTCTTACCTCACAGAGCTCAGAGTACTAAGTTAAATGTTCTCTTTTCTGATGCTGTTGTTCAATAAAAGTACGTTTTAAGACTATTTGAGGCGAGAACATTATACTTTTAAGCATCACTATATGGCCCATTCACAGATTTAATGCGTAATTTAAAAGAAAATGTGACTGCGGCAACCAGCGGAGCTCCGAAGCTAACGGCAGACAGGTCTAACGACAGCTATGCCGAGAGAGGGCATAGCCGTGTGTGAAGGACCGCTGGCTATGATGTAGATTTTTTGTTGTATTTGGCAAAGTTCATGTCTAATGACTTCAGACTCAATTTCAGACTCTCCTCTCCTCCTGTAAATTCGACCAATGCAGTAAAATGCTAACCAACCAATGAGCAGAAGCTGACTCTCTAGGACACCCCCCCTCCTCATTTGCATAATGAGGCAGAAATGCAGACAGAAATGTAAAAAGGGCAGACAGAAATGAATAGCGGCGAATAAATATCTAGGGTAAAAAAATACAAAGGAAAAATAAAACAGACAAAAATATTATAACATGCACATAAATAAATACTTAAAAATATAAGTAATTAAAAAGTTGAAGATTATAAAGGACAAAAAAAATAAATAAGGTAAATATTACAAGGCAAATAAATAAAGAAGCTAATTAAAAGAGTTATATACATTTATGTCTCACTGTATTATTTAATTTCTGCTTACATTTATTTATTTATTGTGTTTTTGGTGGCAATTAATTGTATGCTTATATATTTATTGAGCATTTATTTATTTCTGTATTTATTTTTTAATATGGCAGAGTTGGTACTCCATACTCAGAATATTGCGACGCAAGTTTGAAAAGACATTTCCCCACTACTGGCATTTTTCAATGATCTAGCTAAACATTTTTATTCTAATTGTGCCAGTAAAGCTCAAAGTAAAAAGTGAGAATTTAAAATACAATCAAATTGCCAGCAGGTTTAAAAGCTTGAATAGTTTAAAGTTGCTCTGGATGCAAACCCAATGTTGTGGCTCCCACTGAAGAAACAGAAGGGAATAATATCACAGGTAACTACATGAATATGCCCAATGACAATTACAATTCACAATTTAAAGTACCATATTCCTAATTTTTTTATTTTAACAACCTCTCAGGTTTTACAGGTATCATCTGTAAGGACTCTGCAAATTCAACAAAGGTGTGTTGGATAGATCTTTGGCCAGAAATCTCAATATTTATTCTGATCCGATACGTTTGCAGCATTTTGATCGTGCATCCACGCAGGCAGCAAATCTCTCCAAACCTCTCTATTGTGGATCCCATTTATCACAAGTTAATCTATCTGATTCTTTCCCAACTTTTTATCTGCCTTTCGTTCTGTAGGCTGCATAAATAGTAGGTTTCCTTTATGGTGTTTTTAGAGCGAGGTTAGACACCTTTCTTGCCCTTGCCGCTTGGATATCAAACAATCGTAGCGTGTGATACCCACACCGGAGTAGCTTGTAACTTCGTGATTTAAGTGTGGATACATAAAAAGTAACGTTTCTGCATCAGCAGTTAGATGAGTTTGATTTTATTAGATGTAACGCTCTCCTAAATGAATACATTTCACCCCCTTTGCACACATGGTGCAGCTAAAACCAGTTCAGAAACAGCCCTTTATGGTTTTGTGACTAAAGCTGCATTTTCCCCAAAAGTAAAGAAAATGGGTCAGAATAAATGTTATAATGTATCCTGGCCTAAGATCTGTCCAGCATGTGTCTGTTGTCTATGGATAACGTGAAATATTATGAGAAATTGAAGTTTGGGGATCAAATAAATGCAACATGAGTCGGAAGCATCTAAAGGCCTCAGAATCTGCACACAGATTGTGCTGACAGATTAAATTGGAGGAAGAGGGATGTTGTTTGGATATTGCCATGATGCTTATCCTCTAATTAGGATTGTAGTATTTAAAATTTGGAATTGTTATTGTTGATGTTTTTTTAATGTTGCAATTATTACCCTGTAACCATGTTTTATTAAGTCAGCCGTCATATCTTATTCCTGTCTGTTTGTCTGTGGACGTCACATTTTATCGTTTGCATGAAAAACAGACAATTATGGCATCACCTGCGGTATTCCACCTGTTAACTCTTTCTGATCTGTGTTTTGTTGATTTTTCAGAGACCACTGATCGTTTAGATAATCTTTTACATTTCAGAAAATGAGATTTTATTACCGTTTCTATCTTTTTCCTTGTTTACTCTTACAATCGAGTGGGGTCAGCTTGATAAGAATTAATTAGAAAGTAGGTTCTACAGCATAGCTGTTAAGAGGTAAAATGATAACCAGATTTTTTTATCTAAAGTTAAACCTCTCGATTTAACACATTGATTGTATGGCAATAGTCAGCCTGGAGGCTCTCTTGTGCTTCTTTTAATACTTGAGCCCAGCAGGTTCTGCATTTGTTCCCAAAGCCCAAAATATCACATATAATCACACAATATATTGACTGAATCATGAATCAAGATTTCACTCTTGTTGTTGTTTTGCCCTGTTTCTAGGACACACTTAGTGTCTTAACTAAATTTTAAAGACATTTCTACCTCATCTGGAAGCAAGTTAGACTGTAAACAATTTATATCCTTCGAGATTATATAAACTGTGCTTTTGAGAACAGCTTTTTATTTTAAACACATACAGGATGGCAGAAAAAGTGAAAAAACTACAGTTAGTTGTTCCCATTAATCTTTTATAGCAGTTTAAAGGCTTTTCATAGAGTTCTGAGTTTGAGCCCCACTACCACAGACTGCCACTCTGGGTCCCTGAGCAAAGACCCCTAACCCCACACTACTCCCTGGCCGCCGCACAATGGCAGCCTACTGCTCCATTGGTGAAATGCAGAGAGAATGTCATTGCTCTGTACTTGTGACACTGTAATGACAGAAGGACGGACGGATAGATAGATATCCTCAGGGCCCCAATCCAGCACTAAAATGGTAGTATCGGTATCAGCGACTACCAACAAATAGGGCTTTAATACAGTTTTGACAGCCAAAACTTTATTCAACTATTGTCACCTGTTCCTTACCCTTTTTCCTGCTTCAGAAAGGTAGGCAGCAGCTTGACAAAGCCATGATGGCAATTATTTTACATCCAAGTAGTCTGCAGTTCTTCATATATACACACACAGACATCAATTTGGAACAGATGGTATCGGCAAATACTGCACAGTCAGGTATCGGGGCCAAAAAATGGCATCGGCGAAACACTTTATCTTTCTATCGTTCGATCGATAGATATAGATAGAATTACAGATAAAAAGGTCACTAAAATGTTATACTTTAAAATGTGTATAAATACAACAGAATCAGTGGCCGAGTGAAAAATAAAAAATAAAATACTGTACAGTGTTTTTACAAATGTAAATACTGCATCTGAAGAATAAAAAATGAAATGGAAAAATGGAAATTTATTACAGTATTTTACAGTGTTTTTACAGTATATTTATAAACAGAAGGAGATTTATCTATCTATCTATAGAGAGAGAGAGTGCGTATATATGTGTGCATACCTGTCTAAATATGTTTTGGTGCTGTGCTTTGCAACATGCATCTGATCACAATATTCTATTAATATTCTAACTTTTAACCCCACTGAGAATATTTAAATGCACTGAAAAAAAATTTTTTTCAGCAAAAAAAACAAAAAAAAACGTGAAATTGAGTTCAACATTCAGCGAGTTAAAGTTGATTCAAACTGATTCTGTTCCTGCTCAACACACTGAGTGGAGCTGTCGACCGCCCCAAGATGGCGCCACCAAATCACGTCAGCGTCCATAGGTGAAAGCTGTCGATGCGCGTCTACTCTTATGTCTATGGGTTAGACGCTCATGCGGCATCAACTTCTGTCTGCATCTAGCAGCTGAGAACGCGTCTCGACAGAAACATCCCCGACCTTTCAAGCCACAAATGCATTGAGTGGTAAAACCAGGAATCCAGTTCAAACCAGACCTTAACAAAACAAAAATGAAAATACACTAACCGGAATCCTTGGAGCTGGAAGCAGCATCCAGTACTTCATGACTCTGCTCCTCTGCTGCATCCAGTCGCTGTTTGACCTGATGTCTCCACATCTCTGTTAGCTTATCTCTCTTCAAACTTTCCTATAACAGTTACTAAGCAGTTATAGATGATCTCCACACAGTTTATCTTCTTTCCAGAGATCACCCACTGATGCACTTTTTATCTTACAGCTTTATTAACACCCCGGCTACTTCTAGGTAGAAACAAACCTGAGCAAACATGAAGGACGAGGCTCCGATTAGCTCTATAGAAAACACTCTTCGAACTGAGGAGTCTGCGCATTAGGACCGAGGTGCCAAAGGACCCGGAAGTCCCACCCACACAGCAGCCAAGTGTCGATGCTTATTGGCACTGGATATCTGCAGCAGGAATAGTATGGGGAGCAAGTAAACAATCATTGGTGCATATCTATAAGGCTTTAATGAGACCAACAATAGACTGTGTGTGTAAATAAATAAAATTTGTGAAAATAGAAAGAGTAATTTATGTATGTATTTATTGGACCATGAGTCCGGAATAAAGTTTATCTATCTATCTATCTATCTATCTATCTATCTATCTATCTATCTATCTATCTATCTATCTATCTATCTATCTATCTAGTAATGAATAAAGCAATGAGACTTAGACAACTTGTATTTTCATTTTGTATACACAGAAATATACAAAATGAAATTTCTTTTGTGCAGCTTACTGAACATTTCCATTTCTTCAATTGCAGTGTTGATCAAATGTACACAGTGTGGGAGAAAATGGTGCAAAAAAAAAAAATACATTGATATGAAATTTCAAAGCATATCTATGGTGCAAATGTGCAGAATTTTGGTTTGGTGTTAGTGTAATGCAGACTCAGTGACATGGGGTGCATTCACATTTATGGGCTGCATCTTCCAAGGACCCGGTCTAGCTGGACTGCATCCTTCTAGGTATGTGAAGATAAAGAGAACAGAAGAGTTTTGGTTGTTAAATCAGATAGGTCTAGCTTTCCTAGTCTTTCTCCGCTGTACGCTCTGTCACTTAGCAACCGTAACAGTTGACACACGAAGCAGGAAATGAATGAATACTTTTCAAAAAGTATACACTCATGAGAATACAGAGTGGAATATGGGTGACAACCAACGGGAGCATGAACAAATAAAAGCAAATCTAATTATATAAACCTTATTTAGTTAAATAACATGCTCATGTCATTTTGCACATCTCTGATGTTGCTGATATTTTCACATATCCATTAACTGTAAAAATGTCCATAGTTGTTTATTGGTTATTTATTCTCCTGTTAAAACACTTTACAGTACAGTATTTTATTGTTTATCGTTTTCTCATAGTAGCTTTGCCTACTCTGTTCCTGTTTGGCTGTGACAGGATCCTGTAAAGAAATATCAGCTGTGCTGCTGCCATCAACACCCTTGTTTATAAATGCTGGAGGTCAGCCTGTTTTCCAGTGTAGTCCTGTGTCTCTGACTCTGACTGGCTGGATGTGCTCCTCTTCATCCTCTGACATGAGAGTTGAGTCGGAGCTCGTCTGCCTGGCTGTGTGTTTCCTGAACGGGGCCTCTTTTACAGTTGCTTTTTGTATCTCTGCTTCTGTCTCCTTGAACCCCAGTCGGCCTCAGCAGATGGCTGCTCACACTGAGCCTGATTCTGCTGGAGGTTTCTTCCTGTTAAAAGGGAGTTTTTCCTCTCCACTGTCGCTACAAGCATGCTTAGTGTGAGGGATTGCATTTGAGTCAATGAGTTGATGCATCAACTGGTTTTCCTTAGATAGAAAACTTTGAATCAAATTGACTGTATGATCTGGTGAACTGTAAAGTGCCTTGAGATGATGTGTTGTGAATTGGAGCTATATAAATGGTCAACATATGTGTGACCATTTTTTTCTATAATATTTTTGCTGCTTTAAACACCAGAATGACCCCATTGTGGGACAGTAATGGAATGTTCTATTCTGTTCTATAAAAGTGGTAGAAAGATATAATTAAATCTAAACAATGTATGTATAAAAAATATATCTGCAAAATCTCTTATATTCAACAACAAAAAATACTTAGTTAAGCAAAGTGTGCAAAATAGCAATTAAAAAATACAAATCATATCAGATTTATAGTCCCCACACTGCAGATATATTAGAATCTGTCCTTAAATTATAGCCAAACCCATTTAAATAGTAACAGAAAAAAACATTTAGATAAGTCAAACATTATCCGCCACATATCTGACTCAATAACTATTTAAAACAATATTTTCATTCATTTCAGATGGAACTATTAACATTCAAGTATTATATTAAACTGAACTTCCAATATTCACAGCTATTCGGCACCAAATACCTATTTCCTCTGATCAAGGAGTAACCGGCTTGCTTGGTCTCGCAATGAAACCTAGGATCACCAAGGCTAGATGGGATACACCGGACCCATCCTTTAAATCAGCAAAAGAAGGACACATTTGTCGGCCTCATAACGAGGAGTCATGGAATCTGACCAGTCTTAACAGTTCAGCTGTCTGAACTGAACTAACCAATTTGGCGCCCTAGGAGAGATTTTAGGTGACACCCACTTTGCATTGCTGCACAGTACTTACAGTGTCTGCTAATGTACATATACACAAAAGAAACTAAAATGCTTTATCTTGGACAATTTTACATAAAACAATATTCATATACTTATAAAATACTTAGAAATACTTGAAGAAACAAATAAAAAAAAAGAACTCAACATCGGAAATATAATATAGATAGCTTAAATAAAGCATTACATTTAGATACTCCCCCAAAAAAGTTTAAACAACTGACATTGAATTCAATATACATAAATATAAGCTTGTAAGTTCAGACCAACAGGCAGACCAAAAACACCACCTGTGGTGTAATCTGTTAAAAACTGCCTTGTTTGGGCATTCAGGTGGCACCGCGGTTGGCCCACATGACCCATGTACAGAGCCTTGGTCCTCCACGCGGCCAGCCCGGGTTAGAATCCGACATGTGGTCCTTTGCTGCTTGTCTCTCCCCCTCTCTCATGCCCCCCTTTCCTGTCAGCCTACTGTTGAAAAAATGAGCCACTAGTGTCTCAAAAACTCAAAAAAAAAAACTGTCTTGTTTTATTGAGGAGAGCCGAACCAGAAGCACTTCAAGTACTTCCGGTTGTTCTTAAGAGGCAAATAGTAATAAAGAGATGGAGTTGCTCTACAACGGGTTGCCTGGCTTCTTTTCAAAATCGAGAAAACCTCTCTGAGACAAAGTGTAATAAGATTATGAATGTTATGCGCTGTCTTGCAGGACTTAGTTGCAATACAGATAAAACTGTTCTATTCATAATATATAGAGCAATGGTCGGATATTAATTTGATTATTATTGTAATTCTTTACTATCAGGAAGTATACAAACTGTATTCAAAACCTTCAGCTGATCCAAAATACTGCAGCCAGAGTTCTGATGAAAACTAAAAAGAAAGATCAAAGCTCTCCTATCCTAGCTTCTTTTAATTGGCCTCCTGTTAAATCCAGGATAGAATTTATTGGCCAAGCTTAACTTTATATCCGAGATATGATTGTTTCGTACACTATATTGCCAAAAGTATTTGCTCACCCATCCAAATTATTGGAATCAGGTGTTCCAATCACTTCCATGGCCACAGGTGTATAAATTCAAGCACCTAGGCATGCAGACTGTTTTTACAAACATTTGTGAAAGAATGGGTCGCTCTCAGGAGCTCAGTGAATTCCAGCGTGGAACTGTGATAGGATGCCACCTGTGCAACAAATCCAGTCGTGAAATTTCCTCGCTCCTAAATATTCCACAGTCAACTGTCAGCTGTATTATAAGAAAATGGAAGTGTTTGGGAACGACAGCAACTCAGCCACGAAGTGGTAGGCCACGTAAACTGACGGAGCGGGGTCAGCGGATGCTGAAGCGCATAGTGCGAAGAGGTCGCCAACTTTCTGCAGAGTCAATCACTACAGACCTCCAAACTTCATGTGGCCTTCAGATTAGCTCAAGAACAGTGCGCAGAGAGCTTCATGGAATGGGTTTCCATGGTCGAGCAGCTGCATCCAAGCCATACATAACCAAGTGCAATGCAAAGCGTCGGATGCGGTGGTGTAAAGCACGCCGCCACTGGACTCTAGAGCAGTGGAGACGCGTTCTCTGGAGTGACGAATCGCGCTTCTCCATCTGGCAATCTGATGGACGGGTCTGGGTTTGGCGGTTGCCAGGAGAACGGTACTTGTCTGACTGCATTGTGCCAAGTGTAAAGTTTGATGGAGGGGGGATTATGGTGTGGGGTTGTTTTTCAGGAGCTGGGCTTGGCCCCTTAGTTCCAGTGAAAGGAACTCTGAATGCTTCAGCATACCAAGACATTTTGGACAATTCCATGCTCCCAACTTTGTGGGAACAGTTTGGAGCTGGCCCCTTCCTCTTCCAACATGACTGTGCACCAGTGCACAAAGCAAGGTCCATAAAGACATGGATGACAGAGTCTGGTGTGGATGAACTTGACTGGCCTGCACAGAGTCCTGACCTCAACCCGATAGAACACCTTTGGGATGAATTAGAGCGGAGACTGAGAGCCAGGCCTTCTCGTCCAACATCAGTGTGCGACCTCACAAATGCGCTTCTGGAAGAATGGTCAAAAATTCCCATAAACACACTCCTAAACCTTGTGGACAGCCTTCCCAGAAGAGTTGAAGCTGTTCTAGCTGCAAAGGGTGGACCGACGTCATATTGAACCCTATGGATTAGGAACGGGATGTCACTTAAGCTCATATGTGAGTCAAGGCAGGTGAGCAAATACTTTTGGCAATATAGTGTATGTTCCTAACAAAAAACTTTGCTCTCAATCTGCAATTTTACTAGTGGTTACTAGAATTTCTAAAAGTAGAATGAGAGGCAGATATTTTCATTACAAGGCTTCCCTTCTGTGGAACCAAATACCAGTTTTAATCTGTGAGGCAGACACCCTATCCTTAAAAGTTTAAGGCAAGGCTTCAAACTTTCCTTTTTGATAAAGCTTACAGTTATAGTGGCTCCGGTTATCCAGTGCTATCTCTACAGTTATGCTGCTAAAGACTTAGACTGCTGGAGGACCTAGGGACCCCTTTTTCATCATTCCATTTCATTCTATCTCTATTCTCCCACTTTGCAGAATTTGTTAGTTTAATCTCTATCGTTATGCTGTCTCTGCTTTTTTTTCATAGTAGCTTCATCTTATCCATTTCTGTTTGGCTGTGTTGGGATATTAAGTTCATTGCCCATCCAGGTAGGATGTCATATTAATGTTGTAAATTTATATTCTATTCAAATCCCAGGCAGCTGGGAATTTATATTTCTGTTACTTTAAGATGTTTATTGCCCTCCCCTGTAGGAGTGGGGAAATATCTTATTTAATCAGATATTATTTCAATTCAATTCAGTTTATTTATATAGCACAAATTCACAACACATGTCATCTCAAGGCACTTTACAGTTCACCAAATCATACAGTCAAATTGATTCATAGTTTTCTATCTAAGGAAAACCAGTTGATTGCATTGACTCATTGACTCAAATGCAATCCCTCACACTAAGCATGCTTGTAGCGACAGTGGAGAGGAAAAACTCCCTTTTAACAGGAAGAAACCTCCAGCAGAACCAGGCTCAGTGTGAGCGGCCATCTGCTGAGGCCGACTGGGGTTCAAGGAGACACAAAAAGCAGCTGTAAAAGGCGGCCCCTTCCAGGAAAAACACAGCCAGGCAGACGAGCTCCGAGCCAGCTCCCATGCCAGAGGATGAAGAGAGCACATCCAGCCAGTCACGGTCAGAGAAGCAGGACTACACTGGAAAACAGGCCGATCTCCAGCATCTATAAACAAGGGTGTTGATGGAAGCAGCACAGCTGATGTTTCTCTCCAGGATAGCGTCACAGCCAAACAGGAACAGACGAGGCAAAGCTACTCTGAGGAAAAGCAGAGAGAGCAGAACGTTAGAGATTAAACTAACAGATTCTGCAGAGTAGGAGAATAGAGAGAGAATGAAGCAGAATGATGAAATGGGGGTCCCTATGTCCTCCAAAAGTCTAAGCCTATAGCAGCATAACTATAGAGATAGCTCAGGATAACCTGACCCACTCTAACTATAAGCTTTATCAAAAAGGAAAGTTTTAAGCCTAGCTTTAAAAGTAGACAGGGTGTCTGCCTCACGGACTAAAACTGGTAGTTGGTTCCACAGGAGAGGAGCCTGATAACTACAAGATCTGCCTCCCATTCAACTTTTAGAAATTCTAAGAACCACTAGTAAACCTGCAGATTGAGAGCGAAGTGCTCTGTTAGGAACATAAGGAACAATCAGATCTCTGATATAAGATGGAGCTTGGCCATTTAAGGCTTTATATGTGAGGAGGAGGATTTTAAATTCTATTCTGGATTTAACTGGAAGCCAGTAAAGAGAAGCCAGGATAGGAGAGATATTATCTCTCTTTATTTTTCTGGACTTCCTGATAGTGAAGAATTACAATAGTCCAGCCTTTAAGTAACAAACGCATGGACTAGTTTCTCAGCATCAATCCTGGACAGGATATTTCTAATTTTTGCAATATTCCTCAGACGAAAGAAGGATATTCCAGAAACCTCTTTGATATGGGATTTAAATGACAGGTCCTGATCAAAAACAACACCAAGATTTTTTTTACTTTATTATCTGAAATCAGTTTAATCCCATCCAAATGAAGTGACTTGCTAATCGGTTTATTTTTCAAAGACTCTGGTCCAAAAACTATAACTTCTGTTTTGTCTGCATTCAGAATGAGAGAGTTAAGAGTCATCCAGATTTTTATGTCTTCAAGACATGCCTGTAATCTATGTAATGGGTTAGCTTCATCTGGATGTATAGACAGATATAGCTGGGTATTATCAGCATAACAGTGAAAATTAATCCCTTGCTGTCTAATAACTCTACCGACTGGCAGCATATATATAGTAAAAAGAATTGGTCCTAGCACTGATCCCTGTGGTACTCCACAGGTGTGGAAGATCTGTCATTAACATGAACAAACTGAAATCGATCAGATAGATAAGATTTAAACCAGTCTAGTGCTGTACCTTTAATTCCAACAAAATATTCAAGTCTTTCTAAAAGAATATTATGGTCAACTGTATCAAATGCAGCACTAAGATCCAACAGGACGAGCACAGATACAAGTCCATTATCTGAGGCCATGAGAATATCATTAGTGACTTTCACCAGAGCTGTTTCAGTGCTATGATGCGCTCTAAAGCCAGACTGAAACTCTTCAAATAGTTCATTATGGTGTAAGTGATCGCACACTTGTTTGGCAACTACTTTCTCAAGAATTTTAGATAAGAAAGGAAGATAGGATATAGGTCTATAATTGACCAAGTCATCTGGGTCAAGAGACGATTTCTTAAGCAGAGGTTTAATTACAGCAACCTTAAAAGCCTTAGGTACATATCCCTGTAACAGAGATGGATTAATCACATCTAAAATGGAGGAGGAGATCAAAGGGAATACCTCCTTAAATAACCTGGTTGGAATTGGATCTAACATACAAGTTGAAGGTTTAGATGAAGACAATAATTTTGCTAACTCTGAAAGTTCAACTGGATCAAAGCAGTCTAAACACGGTTCAGATTCCATGACTACCTCAGATACAATCGCGGATAGAGGAGTGCTAATTATCTTATTTTTAATAAGATCAATCTTATTTATAAAGAATCCCATAAAATCATTGCTGCTAAGAGCAGGTGGAATGGACGGTTCAAGTAAGCTATGGCTCTGGGTGAGTTTGGCAATTGTATTAAAAAGAAATCTAGGATTATTCTTATTCTCCTCTATTAAGGAGGAGAGATATGCTGCTCTTGCTTTACAAAGGGTCCTCTTATACAGCAGTAAACTATTTTTCCAGACTAGGAAGGACTCCCGCAGGCCTGTGGAGCGATATTTTCTCTCCAGTTTCCTAGCATTTTAGTTTGAGGTGTGCAACTGTGCATTAAACCAAGGAGCCAGCTTTCTATTCTTAACGGTTTTCATTTTCAAAGGAGCTGCGTTGTCTAAAGCAGTACGCAGAGAACTAGCAACCCCATCAACAAAATAATTAACCTATGAAGGGTTGATGACTGAAGGGGCTATTCACTCTGGACAGAGTAGATACAAGGATGAGAAGAGATTCCGTATATGGCAAGCCGTTTTAATATACAGTCGGTTTCCTCTGACCTATTATGGCAAGCCATTTTAACATAAATTCCCAGTTGTATTTTAATGAAAGTATTGACAGAGATTTGTGGATTAGAGAATGAACTCTGATGATCGGGTCATCTCAGCTACCATTGGGGAAGAGGAGCGCTGAGATTAAATCCTCCAACTTTTCAATGTGTGCTTTGACTGACCCTGATTCTGAAGAGCTGAACTGAATCTGTGTGAAACATCTTTGTGTTATGATTTTAACATTTTGCATAGAGATTGTTCCTTTTTTTTTTTTAATGAAGCTCAGGTTAATAATTTGACTTACACGTTGTAGAGATGAAGGAGTCTATTGTTTTGACTGATTTTAACTTTCCTCTTTCCAGGGAGACAAAAAGGGTAAATGATAATGATAAGAACTAATGATTTCAATTTTCAGCAAATAGATATTTTACCGAGAAAAGTATCATCATGGGGAAAAACAGTAAATATTTTTGCCAACTAAGGTGTGATTCCAGGGCTCTATTTATTGGCAACATATTTTAGCTATCATAATATTTTCCATGATTTTTTCCAGCTATTATAATCATTTAACTGTCATGATTGGTTTAAGGCTAAACCCACATGCAGAACACAAACGGAGGCTGAGTAAAAGTTTAACAGAGTTTATTGAAAAGGTTTTCGCACAAAGACATGAACTGGTTCAGGTACTGGTCCGGGCTGGGTTCACTGATGTCTGCAGAGACGGACAGTTTGATTAGCCAGGCAGTCAGATAATTAGTTGAGTCTTTGATATTTCAGAGTCTACCTTGAAGAGGTCCAAACTTTCTTGTGAGAGAGGGAACCCGTTGGGTCCAGAGACTGTTGGTTCAGCAGAGTGCTCAGCAGCAGCGTCTAACTTCTGACTTATGAATGGCAGACCTTGATCAGAGATTCCAGCTCTTCTCTGAGAGCAGCAGGAGGAATCCAGCTTGAAGTCTTCAGGTTTGGCTCACTAGGGCAGGCAGGCAGATTTAAGCTCATCCAGAGCTTCAGACTTGAGACAGGTTTCCTGTGAGCAAAAGACAGAGGCAGATTAGAATCAGGTTTCTCTCAAGAGACAACTAAGATTCTTTCAGGTAACAGAGGCTCAGGTTCGCTAACCAAACTAGGTCAACACTGCGGCGTCGAAGGAAGGTCTGGTTGCTGCTTATGTAGGTAGGTCTCCTGATGGGTTGATGAGCGTCAGGTGTGCTGGAGGGCTCCAGCCCAGGAGACCCACAGCGCACTCTGCTGGAGAAAGGTGGTACATCTCCAGATCCCAACAGTACCCCCCTCTCAACGACCGCCTCTTGGCGGTCCCGAGGAAGTGGACGGGAGGGACCTCTCATAATCCTCGATCCGGGACGTTCCTATGAACCAGGAACCCAGGTGCGGTCCTCCGGACCGTAGCCCTCCCAGTCGACGAGGTACTGCCATCCACGACCTCGCCGACGGGAGTCCACGATCCGGCGAACTGTGTAGGCCGGATGGCCGTCGATGTCCAGTGTGGGTGGAGGGGAGTCGGATGGTGGGCACAAGGAGCTTGAGATGACAGGTTTGATCTGGGAAACATGAAACGTGGGGTGGATTCGAAGAGACGGTGGCAGGTGCAGGCGGACAGCAGAGGGATTGATAATCTGGGCAATCTTGTATGGACCGATAAACCGAGGTGAAAGCTTCCTAGACATGGCTTTGAGAGGAATGTCCCGTGTAGATAACCATACCTCTTGGCCCAGGGTATAGTTAGGGGCAGGGCGCCGTTTTGAATCCGCGAACTTCTTAGTGGTGGCAGATGAGCGGTTGAGGGTGGCGATGGTGTCCTTCCAGACACGCTGACAACGGCGGATGTGGTGGTGGACTGATCTAACCTTTATCTCTCTCTCGTCTGCAGGGAAAAGTGGTGGCTGATAACATATGGAGACTTGGAAAGGGGACAAACCGGTAGAAGCAGATCTCAGGGAATTGTGGGCGTATTCAATCCATGTCAGAAACTGACCCCAGTCAGTAGGTTTGTTAGAGGTTAGGCAGCGGAGAGTGGACTCGAGTTGTTGATTCATCCTCTCCGTCTGCCCATTAGTCTGAGGGTGATAACCAGAGGTGAGAGAGGACTTGCAATTCAGAGCTGAACAGAAGGCTTTCCAGACCTGTGAGATGAACTGGGGGCCACGATCGGAGAGGATCTCTTGGGGTATCCCATGGAGATTGAAAACATGCTTGACGAGAAGTTGGGCAGTTTGGAACGCAGTGGGTAGTTTCCTGAGGGGAATTAGATGACAGGCCTTGGAAAAACGGTCGACGATGGTTAGGATAGTGGACATACCTCGGGAAATCGGGAGACCAGTGACAAAATCAACTGCGATGTGGGACCAAGGACGGGTAGGGACAGGTAGAGGATGCAGCAGGCCAGAAGGTGGCTGGTGAGAGGTCTTATTTCTGGTGCAGATGGAACATGCCAGAACGTATTCTTTTACGTCCTTGTGAAGAGACGGCCACCAAAAACGTCTAGTGATGAGGGCTATGGTTCTGCTCACTCCAGGATGGGCCGAGAATTTTGCTGCCTGCATCCAATGGATAAGGCGGGATCTGACGGAAGATGGAACATAAGTTTTGTTTGGAGGACCGTTACCTGGGTGAGGTTCAGAGGCCAGGGCAGAGTTGATGAGATCAGTAATCTCCCAGGAAACGACTCCAATAGTGCATGAGGCAGGGAGAACAGGTTCAGGTGTCTCAGGTTGATCAGTGGAGTACAGACGAGAGAGAGAGTCGGGCTTGACGTTCTTGGAACCAGGTCTGTAAAAAATGATAAGATTGAAACGAGAGAAGAATAAAGACCATCTTGAATGACGTGGGTTGGATCTTTTAGCCGATTGGAGATAAGCCAGGTTTTTGTGGTCTGTCCACACCAATACTGGATGCTCGGCCCCCTCGAGCCAATGTCTCCACTCTTCCAGGGCGAGTTTGATGGCAAGAAGTTCTCAGTCTCCGACATCATAATTTTGTTCTGCCGGAGAGAGTCTACGTGAAAAAAAGGCACAAGGGTGAATTTTCTGGTCAGAGTCTGACTGTTGAGATAAAACAGCTCCAACACCGGAGTCAGATGCGTCCACCTCTAGGACAAACTGTTTAGAGGGATCAGGTTGGATGAGGATGGGTGCCCTGGAAAACAGATTCTTCATTTTATTAAAAGCATTTTTGGCTTCAGATGTCCATTGGAATGTCTTCTTCACAGAAGTCAGAGCTGTGAGGGGTAGAGCTGTCTGACTATAATTTCTTATGAAACGCCTGTAGAAATTTGCAAACCCAAGAAACCTCTGGAGTTGCTTACGGTTTTCAGGTGTCGGCCAGTCCAGAACTGCCTTAATTTTGTCTTCGGGTGGCTTCACCTGCCCGCCCTCGAGCACAAACCCTAGAAAGGTGACAGATGGTTGGTGAAATTCACATTTTTCAGCTTTCACAAAGAGTTTGTTTTCCAGTAGTCTCTGAAGAACTAGACGAACATGTTTTTTGTGGTCGGAGAGGTTCTTGGAGTAGATCAAAATATGATCGATGTATACAAAAACAAAAACATTCAAAAAATCTCTTAGGACGTCATTGACTAGAGCCTGGAAGCAAGCAGGAGCGTTAGTAAGACCAAAAGGCATGACCAGGTATTCAAACTGGCCTTTGGGGGTCTTAAATGCTGTCTTCCATTCATCCCCTTCTCTTATTCTAAGGAGATGATAGGCGTTTCTTAGATCGAGTTTGGTGAACACTTTTGCACCTTGAACAGGTTCAAAAGCTGATGCCAGTAATGGTAGGGGATACTTATTTTTGACGGTTATCTGATTCAAGCCTCTGTAGTCAATACAAGGTCGTAGGGAACCGTCCTTCTTTCCCACAAAAAAGAAACCAGCACCGAGAGGAGATGAAGATGGACGAATAATTCCAGCGGCTAGAGACTCATTGATGTACTTCTCCATAGTTTCACGTTCTGGTTTGGAGATGTTAAATAGTCTACTGCTGGGAAGGGGGGCTCCTGGTAGTAAATCAATGGCGCAGTCATATGGTCTGTGAGGTGGAAGAGACGTCGCACTGACCTTACTGAAGACTGGTGCCAGATCATGATACTCGGGAGGAACAGAAGTAAGGTCAGGAGAGTCCATCTCCCCCCTACCTCTAGGGGACTGAATAGAAGGAGCCGCAGAATGAAGGCATAACTCGTGACAGGAAGTGGACCAAGATTCAATATGGCGTTCAGCCCAGTTGATATGGGAATTGTGACGTTCCAACCACTCGAAACCAAGCACCAGAGGGGAACACGCTGAGGGAAAAACAAAATATGTTAGCGTCTCACGGTGGTTTCCAGAAATAATAAGTTCTAAAGGTTGCGTCTGATGAGTAACTTGGTGAAGCTTCTTTCCATCAATTGCCGATACTCTGAGAGGCTTAGTTAAAGGAACAGTCTCAATCCTTAACTGCTGGACCAGTTCAGAATCAATGAGATTTCTCTCACACCCAGAGTCGATGAATGCAGATAATGTGAGATTCTGGTTAGAGAAAAAAAAGGGTTGCAGGCAACAATAAATGAGGAGTCTTTTCAGATTTTAGATGGCCCGTCAGACTCCTCAATTCCACTGACGGGCCCTGGCTTTTGATTTAGCTGGGCATGAGGAAATTAAATGGCCGGTCTCACCGTAGTACAGACAATGTTTTCCTCTAAATCTCCGTTGTCTTTCTTCGGGGGATAACCTTGTGTGTCCAATTTGCATGGGTTCGACCTCTGATCCATCTGCGTGAGAGGCTTGGACAGGTACTGAAAAAGTCTGGCTCTTAGACTTTGGCTTGGAACTGGGTTCTGGGGGTCCAGAAAAAACAGAAGCATTGTTAAATGCAGGAGCAGAAACAGAAAAATTCAGGCTTCGATGTTTAGAGTTATTTCTAGTCCGGAGTCTATTATCCAGTCGGATGGTTAATCAGATTAATTCCTCCAGACTAGCTGGTTCGTCGATTGTGGCGAGTTCATCTTTGATGTTTTCATTTAAAGCCTTGAAATAAGCACGCTTAAGTGCACACTCATTCCAGCCTGAGGCTGCAGCTTTAACCCGGAAGTCAATGGAGAACTCAGCAACTGTTGCATTTCCCTGCTTCAAACTTAGCAGAGCTGGGGAATCAATTGTTTTGTCTGAGTCGTGATTGAAAACTTGGGAAAACTCAGATATAAACTCAGAAAACGTACATGAAAAGCTGGACTCAGAAGAGAACCTTGCCTCCGCCCATTCAAGGGCTCGTCCAGTAAGTTGAGAGAGAATGAAGGAGATTTTCTTCATATCATTCGGCAAACTGCCAGGGGAGCGCTCAAAAAGCAAACGACACTGAAACAAAAATCCTCTACAATCCTTTTGATTACCTGAAAATCGTTCAGGAGGACTCGGACGGAACTCCGGAAATGACGTCACTGTCGGTGACCTTAGAGGCGGAAGTGGTTCCCGGAACAGGACGTACTGCTGGCGTAGCATTAGCATCCCTCATGTAGCCAGCATATGCCTGTAAAACTTGGTTCTGATGTTCAATTTGAGTGTTTAACTCACGGAGGGCGTGCGCATGTCCTTGGATTTGGGCATCCTGCTCCTCGAGCCTCCTCCGGAGGTGATCTGCTGGGTTTTGTATTTTGCCGCAGTGTTCTGTCATGATTGGTTTAAGGCTAAACCCACATGCAGAACACAAACTGAGGCTGAGTAAAAGTTTAACAGAGTTTATTGAAAAGGTTTTCACACAAAGACATGAACTGGTTCAGGTACTGGTCCGGGCAGGGTTCACTGATGTCTGCAGAGACGAACAGTTTGATTAGCCAGGCAGTCAGATAATTAGTTGAGTCTTTGATATTTCAGAGTCTACCTTGAAGAGGTCCAAACTTTCTTGTGAGAGAGGGAACCGGTTGGGTCCAGAGACTGTTGGTTCAGCAGAGTGCTCAGCAGCAGCAGCAGCGTCTAACTTCTGACTTATGAATGACAGACCTTGATCAGAGATTCCAGCTCTTCTCTGAGAGCAGCAGGAGGAATCCAGCTTGAAGTCTTCAGGTTTGGCTCACTAGGGCAGGCAGGCAGATTTAAGCTCATCCAGAGCTTCAGACTTGAGACAGGTTTCCTGTGAGCAAAAGACAGAGGCAGATTAGAATCAGGTTTCTCTCAAGAGACAACTAAGATTCTTTCAGGTAACAGAGGCTCAGGTTCGCTAACCAAACTAGGTCAACACTGCGGCGTCGAAGGAAGGTCTGGTTGCTGCTTATGTAGGTAGGTCTCCTGATGGGTTGATGAGCGTCAGGTGTGCTGGAGGGCTCCACCCCAGGAGACCCACAGCGCACTCTGCTGGAGAAAGGTGGTACATCTCCAGATCCCAACATTAACATTGTCCACTGACTTAATGCAGTTGTGCATTTTTGATATATGTTTATTATTTTAGTTTCTTTTCTTTTTTTACTTTCTTTACATATACTCACAATGGAAGTATTGTTACTTACATTGTGGGTGGGGCGGTGACAGGAGTATAAGCCTCTCCCTGAAATGAGTTTGTGGAACTTGGGATGTCTGTAAATGTGTGTGCAGATATTTGCTTTAAATGTGTTTTTAGATGGAAGTCAGGAGTTAAATTTCATGTAAATGGTTTAGTCCATCAGCTGTGTCTATTTAAGCCAAAGATTGTGTGTTTGATTGAAGCTGAATGCTGTGAAGCTGAATAAACCTGCTGATACTTCCACTTCACGTTGCCTGACAATTTCATTTTCTTACTGGAAATCCAGTCGAGAGGTCACCTGGTTACACTGCAGTAGCAGAAAAAAGTTGCTAGATTTGGGGCTAGACATCTTTTTGAAATAAAAGGGCTAGTGCCCTTTTAGATCATTATACCAGCAACCATCTGCCACAGTTCGTACCAACTTTCAGACATCAAAACCATTTAAACTACAAAGAGGCACCCGTCAGGGTTGCCCTCTTAGCCCCCTGCTTTTCGATCTTGCCATAGAGCCCCTTGCCATTGCACTTTAAACCAGTAAAGAGATATCCGGCATTTGGAGGAATGACATGGAACACAAAGTGTCGCTTAACGCAGATGACCTACTTTTTATCTCCAAACCAACAATTTCATTGCCTTTTGCTCTCAATATACACTACTGTTCAAAAGTTTGGGGTCACATTGAAATGTCCTTATTTTTGAAGGAAAAGCACTGTACTTTTCAATTAAGATAAATTTAAACTAGTCTTAACTTTAAAGAAATACACTATACATTGCTAATGTGGTAAATGATATTTTAGCTGCAAATGTCTGGTTTTTGAAGCAATATATACATAGGTGTATAGAGGCCCATTTCCAGCAACTATCACTCCAGTGTTCTAATGGTACAATGTGTTTGCTCATTGGCTCAGAAGGCTAATTGATGATTAGAAAATCCTTGTGCAATCATGTTCACACATCTGAAAAGAGTTTAGCTCATTACAGAAGCTAAAAAACTGACCTTCCTTTGAGCAGATTGAGTTTCTGGAGCATCACACTTGTGGGGTCAATTAAACGCTCAAAATGGCCAGAAAAAGAGAACTTTCATCTGAAACTCGACAGTCTATTCTTGTTCTTAGAAATGAAGGCTATTCCATGCGAGAAGAATTGCTAAGAAATTAAAGATTTCCTACAATGGTGTGTACTACTCCCTTCAGATGACAGCACAAACAGGCTCTAACCAGAGTAGAAAAAGAAGTGGGAGGCCGCGTTGCACAACTGAGGAAAAAGATAAGTACATTTGAGTCTCTAGTTTGACAAACAGACGCCTCACAGGTCCCCAACTGGCATCTTCATTAAATAGTAGCCGCAAAACACCAGTGTCAACATCTGCATTGAAAAGGCGGCTGCAGGATTCTGGGCTTCAGGGCAGAGTGGCAAAGAAAAAGCCATATCTGAGACTGGCCAATAAAATAAAAAGATTAAGATGGGCAAAAGACCACAGATATTGGACAGACGAAGATTGGAAAAAAGTTTTGTGGACGGATTAATCCAAATTTGAGGTGTTTGGATCACAAAGAAGAACGTTTGTGAGACGCAGAACAAATGAAAAGATGCTGGAAGAATGCCTGACGCCATCTGTTAAGCATGGTGGAGGTAATGTGATGGTCTGGGGTTGCTTTGGTGCTGGTAAGGTGGGAGATTTGTACAAGGTAAAAGGGATTCTGAATAAGGAAGGCTATCACTCCATTTTGCAACGCCATGCTATACCCAGTGGACAGCGCTTGATTGGAGCCAATTTCA